>MCJB01005636.1:0-13283 GCA_002018475.1 Nicotiana obtusifolia
CAGATAGAGGGACTGACAAACAATGTGGAAAGATCAAATGAAATGGTGCTTTACACAGTTTCCATTTTTATCTTGAGTGGAAGTCGACATTAGGATGACTTTTGAAAGACGTGGAGTTTGATGCTTTAATTGTATTTTTCCTAGGTACTAATCTTGCAAGAGGAACTTGAATTGAAGGATGAAGAGATCAGTAAGCTGAAGGAAGAGCTGAATGAAAGAAACACAGTAATGGAGCAAACCGAATTAACTCCTGATAAAACTGTCACTGATGAGGGAATGACGGCTACAGAAGCACAGGCAGAGAATGAGTAGGCAGGCTTCTGGGATTAGACTAGTGCTATTTGTATGGTAACACATCTTATTTTTCCTTTCCAACAAAAGTTTTGTTTGGTCATTGCGTTCGGTGCTTTACCTTCATATGTGAAGCTACTCTTTATGGATTAATTATTTATCCATAAATGGTACAACAACAAAGCAAACAGATGATGAAGCTGCCGACCTGGCAACAAAAATCCAAATGCACTTGTAAAGTAACAAGGCATGATCGTATCTACTCAACTGATAAGCTGCAGACAGTCGTACCAACTGGTAGCTGCAGTTTGTGTATTTAGGTCCCTGTCCATCACACCAGCACCAGTATGTTATATTGTCCTTTTTTTTTGGGTAACATTAGAGAAACGTGGAACATTTTTAGAACTAACTTGCAATTTGGCCTGTGATTGTGCGGCACTGTGAGGGTTGTTTATTTTGTAAAGTGTTGCCAATCTAGCTGCGGCGAAGTGCATCGTTAAACCACTCCACTTTGCTTTTTCCTCTTTAATTATGCAGTAAGCACGTTTCATTTCAATATATAGAAAGACGACAATACTGCCAAACCGGCAAATGGCTTCGAAATCAAATTGTCGTCCCAATTTATGTTCATTATTCTATTTATTTTGATATTTCCGACAAAGTTTAAACTAATTTACAATCCATAAATTTTTGGAAGGTCTAAACCTTTAATTTTATCATATTGATAAAAATGTTAAAATTTTTTATAATCGAAGCAACTGTACAACTTAATCTATCACAATTTAGGTGTTATGGTTTTTGAAACAAGATTGGAGGTGAGTCTTTTGTACCTTCACGAAAGTACAAGAACACAAATGTTGGAGAGTATTTAAAGCTTTTCAGGTATAAAACTGGAAGTAATTTCATAGATGGTCATCCAATTTATAAAAATATTTTACTAAAGTTATTTTTGTTTTGTTTGGGACAACAAAGTCACCTAACTATTATTTTTTGACTAAAAAATAAAATAAAGAACATCGATTTGGCATGTCATATTAAAAAAAAAAAACTTTTTATCAGAGGATAGTGTTTAATGTAGTTAAGCCAAGTAGCGCTTTAAGAAAAGGACGCATGGGAAAATTAGGACAAAACTAATTTAGACAAAGTCGATAAGAATTGTAATAAAAATTTTGAATTGATAACTGAAAGACAGTATTAAATTTGAATTCAAAACTAAATATTAAAAAACAGATATTAACAATAAGCTTCACTAGATAATCCCATGATGTACTATTTTGAAGTTTAGGTAGTCTTATGAGATATATATCATTTTCGAATATCTATATCAAATATGCAATCATAACTACTCATCGGCAAAAAAAGCATAATAGTTGTAAAGCTATTAAGCTATTATTAATCAATAGTTATTTGTGTAGTATTTCAGAAGAAAACAAAGGGGGCAGAATTTCGCACAACCCAACACCAAAAATTAAGAGGCTAATTTTCGGACACTTTCTTTTCTAACATTTTGTCCAACAACTTTCTATATGATTTGTTAAGTGCTATTTTAATCAATCTTAACAATACAGTGTCCAATAAAATAGGTCCTAAGCATATAAGTGACACGTAAAAAGGCAACAAATAGTAAACTAAGCTGATTGAGCAGACAAGTGAAATTAGATTATTACATTCTACCAGACAGCCAACAAGGAATTACATCCCTCATTTATTTAGAACTGTTCATCAACTGCTTTCTTCTTTCATTGTTCCACCCTAACCCTGCAGAACCTTTATTTCCCGTGGCCTGTAGTGGTTCGATCAATCCATTGTTGCTGCAGCCAAGCGCCTCCCCCTGTGGAAACAGCCAAGCCATTAGGTGACAATACCATTAGTACGTTTGCAAATTTCACTTAAGCAGTTTCTTTCCCAATTCGTGAGGTGACATTATCTTCATTATTAGACATAGCACTGAAATTACCCACAAAGAGAATCTAATAATTTTCCAATATAGATGGTCGGAACTTTTTCTTTTTGATAAAAGACGGATTTTGAATACATCCGCTCAAAGACTGAGCGAGAATGGTAAGGGGCACAAACAAAGAATGTCGTTGCACGAATGTGATTCACCAATCTGAGGCAAAGAAAGTTGTCTAACCTTAAAGTTAAAGAGGCCCACAACAACCTTCTAATGAATTAACAAGGAAAAGGTTCCTTTTCCACACGAGTGAAAAGATTGGATGGGCACCTAGAGATAGGCGATCAATTTGAAAGAAAGAAACAGCACAACAACATTCAGAGTATTACAAGTCTAGGTGAATCTCCTTATCTGTTGTGATAGAAAGGTAAAAGTCTAGGCGGGTTTCTACTTTCTCGAGGTCATAAGATAAAGCATTTCTAAGTTATGTGAAACCACCTCATGACAATTGTAGCTAAAATTATAATTCCTAAGCTCGTGAAGTTTTAAATTATACCTCCTTCCAGCCCATGTTTTCCAAAATTCTTCTGGCATAGCTACCAGCTCCAAATGAATTGCTCAAGGATTCAGAAAGAGCTTCCTCTGGACCAGCAGATGTATCCAAAGGAACAAAATCATCACAGTTGGGTGCATTTTTTTGCCCTGGACCAACACCAAACCCACCATGCAATGCTCTTCTTTCTGCAGCTCTGTCCCTGTAGACACGGTCTCTGTCCTGGAATGACAAAATGACACAATTTAACAGATAGGTAAGATATAGATCCTAGTGCATGCCCCTATAAATAGGAGAAAGCATTTCTCTAGTAAAATTACAAAATTATCTTTTTGGATTGCTGAAAATTACATAATTTTCTTATGAAACAATTTAATTTTTTTTACCATACATGGTAGAATTCTCCAAACCACTGAACAAAAGCCCCTCTATCCAGGAGCCCCAAATGGCCCTTACCCACTTTTTCCCTTGGTGACTCAAACATATAACCTTACGCTTGGAGATGGAGGGTCCCTACCACTAGATCATCCCTCCCTCGTCTTTGATTGGTTATTTTATCACTAATGAGAATGAAATCATCCTCCATCCAAACACAGCTCAGCACTAGCAGTATTGCCTCGATATTTCATTTTATGTTGTTTGTTAGCTGTAGTGACATGTTATTTTATCTTCACTTTTTTTAGCTGTGCTGATCATCAAATACTTCAACACAATTTACTACTTTTCCCCGATAACAAATTTTCTAGTGCAGCAAAATATTGGATAGTAATTCTTTTCGAAAAGGTTTAACTCATTTTTAGAGCTTTAAGATACTAAATCTGCTAAAGAACTCACCCTAATTGACTGCATAAAGGAACTTTATCTCAAATGACCAATAACCCAAATCATCTCTAAGTAGAAAAATTGTAAAGTACTTGAAACATAAAGTGGACGTAAAATACCCTTTCAGGCGCACTGATCTCTAATGGCAGACACACATCCTCTTCACCAGGTAGCCCTGTGCTTATGGGTTTATATCTTTCAGTGACTGGTGAGCATGTCTGGATTTCTCTGCTGATTGACATTTGTGGAAAGCGCCAATTTTTCGTTGGATTGGAAGAATCATAATTGGACAAAGAAGCCAGATATTGTGTGCTAGGATTTCTCAACCTATACACCTGACCTGTAGGAAGGAAACATTTTGATAGAACGCCGGCGAAGATAGAAACTAGGATGGCCCATGCCTTAATTAAAATTTCATACTCAAGATAAGAAAACAAACATCTTTTTATGACAGCACATAAACAGAATTTTTCTTTACTTGAGTTTCTACACAAGTATTCTGTGAATTTGCTGATGCAGTGGATTTAATGAAATAAATGATTGTATCTGCAGTTTTCACTTTCTTTTAGTGCAAGCTTATTTCAGAATGCCAATGAGAGTTATAGATATTTCAGAAGAAGTTGGAAATCCCTATTCCTTCAAAGTTGCACCTCATGACATCTCCTTTACTGTCCAGATATACATACTATAACTTACATGACTTGACCTAAAATATGAACGCATAATATGGTAATATTCTGAATCAGGCTGATCATGAATGAATGTGAATGCATACATGCTGATGACAGAAACAGGAAAAGAAATTATTGGGCCATTAAGTTTTGCCAGGGCAGCATGAGTGCGCTCACATGTAACAAAATAAAAAGGAAGTTTCTATCACATGGAATGAAAATTTCACAAATTGAATAAAGAGAACATATGAAAGGGAATTACGTTACTTGAGATTCTTTTGAAAAGTAGATCACAATATTTTAACTGGCCATATTCAAAACCTCAACTAAAACAGGACATGTTAGTAGTAAGTGATATGTGTAATTGCACAGGATGCAGAAGATTCCCTGTAAATGGAAGTTTGACAATGCAAACCTGATGTAACTCGTACCAGATCAAGATGGACTTCACATACTGGAGCAGTTTTAAGAAGATGGCCACTCGAGGGCATTGATGGATGCAACTTAGCAGTGGGCTTCACCAGTCGTCCAACCAGCCTGGCCACCCTTCTTTTTCGACCTTTTCTGATCTTTGTAACCACTGACCAGTCCCACAAATCAACAGCCTGAATATGTGACAGAGAATCTTCAAATGGCCGTTCAACTTGACCATACTGGGCTCGCCAACTTTCTTCCTCCAAACAAACGCCTGTTCTGAGGAAACTTCAGTCAATTTCATGCATACAAGAGTATGAAAATGAAGTAGTTCAAAATAAGCATCATATTATTTCAAAATCCCCAAAATCCTTCTTCTTTCCTTGCTTGCCTATTCCATTTTTTTCCACATGAGTTGCAGCATAGAGGAATCCCTGAGGTAGTCAAGATTTTTCTTAACTCCCACTTTGTTCGAACTACAAAAAGAAATAAGAGAGAGGAAGGGGAGGGGGTAGAGAGAGATAGAGAGAGAGAGAGAGAGGGAGAGAGAGAGAGAGAGAGAGAGATAGAGAGAGGGCGCATCAACTTTTCCCACAACACTGCTAAGAATGCCAAATACTTGTTCCATCTGAACTCCGAAAATGGACAGATTTTCACCATCATTAGTTCTCTCAGGTGACCCCAAATAATTCTTTATGAGGAAGTCTTCCCCATAGGGGTGCAGCCCGTCAGGGATGCTTCGTGCACCAGGCTGCCCTTTTTATATCTTCCTCTACTAAATCTTGAATTTCTAAACTACTATATCATTGGAGAAGAGTTAAACCTATACAACAACTACTACGCCTCAATCTCAGTAAGAGTTAAACCTGTCAATAGAACAAAATGCTAGACAAAAAGAGAAAACAAAGGAAGCAATTGACGATAGGCAAGCTTTTTGCCACGCCCAGATGCATTCCGGCAACAATTCATCCAACATTTCAACACTAATGCTTAATTCCAAGTGAGAAAAATTATATATAATAAAGAAATGCAGAGTACCAAAATCAATACTAACCTTCATCCATGACATCTGCATTTGGATCAGCAGAATCTGTCCAGTCATCTGGTATCCATTCACCTTCCTCGAGTTCATATGTGCTATCATTCCCTGCACCAACCAAGGTAGAATGACTTGCAATACAGTAGTTCAAATCATATTTTGAGCAAAGCAGAAATCTTGAACCAACCAGGTGCGGACAAATATGAGTTATCTGTTTCATTTGTTTCTGGAGCAACTGTCATGTCAGGAGTACTATTGGCAGCTTGAGTGGAATAATTTGCCAGATAAAGTTCAATGAGAGTTTCTTCAAGCCTGACAGTAGAAGTATTACACCAGTTGGAAAGAAAAATTACTACAAGAACAAACGTACAAGATAACTAAACACATTGTTTTACCACTCTGAGGGTGGTGGTGGATTTTCTGGAAGCTTGCAATCAGTATTCTCCAACTGCTCTGCTTAGAGGGAATTGAAAGAGAAAGTTAGCGACAGTCAAGTGCAGATGACTTCTAAATTACCAAAAATAAGGATTATCATGCCCAAATAGTTTTCTATTGAAAGTAGGTTGCAATTGGAAGAACAATGATTATACATAGGGTGAAAACACTACTGGTGGTGTGACAAGGGACTGATAGCAAGAGGGCTCAATAATGACACAAAGTAAAATAACATAAGAATTTACGGATATCATAAGTGAAGAAATTGCATGAATAGACATCTTCCATCAAACACTTTTCACAGGTTAAATAGATCAACAATGAGTAAACCATGAGCAAAACTGATTCGATAATAACTCAGCCTGTAATAATTCAGAAGAAACTGCTACAATTCATTTAACACCAAATGGACAACAGAAGTATATAACCAAAGAAACCACTTTTCACAGTTTATAAGGAAACTGATTCCTAGTAATGGCTCCACATCTATATATCTTAGACTACTCGCACCCACCAAGTTGCAACAAAAAGTTTGAATAGCTCGAAACTTAATGGATAAGCAAAGTATATTTACTGCAGCAACAAACTTCATCACAAAACACAATATCTTATACATAATCATAGACAGGCAAACAAACTTATTCACCTTCAGAGAACTCAAAAGGAAGTGGTTCCACTGTTTGAGCCACAGTTTCACTGATGTCTGCATTTATCTCATCTTTGTTAGACTCTGCAGGTGCAACGCCCTCACAACCATTCTTTTCAGGAGAACCACCCTGACGTTGAATAATAAACGAGCTTTACAAACACAAATCACTCCGAAAATCAACTACTACGCTAAAGTTTGGATGTCGTAAATTGGAAGGCTTAACCCAAAAAAAGAAAAAACCTGAGAATACTCCATGAGAACATAAGTACCATTTTCGAATTTGTAATATAGGCCATCTTTACAGCTGTAGTACCAGCCTGCTTGAGGATCGTGATAAAATCCAGCGCTGCATCAAACCAGACCAAGGTCACACATATTAGCTACAAATGAACGCGAGAAATAACGATTAATCTTAAGTAATTAATATAATTTCTAAAAGAACTCCAAATACTACGAAACTCAGATTAAATTCAGAAGTGAACAAAATGTTAAGCCCTAATTTCAGGAGCGGAAAAGAGTAAAATGGAATGGAATTGGAGATGAATAACGGAAATTGTTCGAAAAACGAAGACAGTACCGGGCGTGGTAGTAAAGCTGAGAACTTTCATCCCATACGAACTGATTTTCGCTTTGCTCGGATTCCTCCAGCTCTTCTTTCTTGGTTTCCACCATTACTAAGCTTTCAATGTCGATCGAGAAATTCTACTTGTTGAGGTAGAGGTTGGAGATCAATATGATGTGAAGGATTATTTCCAGTTTTAATGCACTCATTTACTTCAGAATTCCAGGAAATCCACATCCATGTAAAAGTTGAAGAGTCTATAAACGTGCAGAACCATGAGTTCTAGTTTTAGCCACTTTTGCGCCATAGGGCTAACAGAATGGAAAAGTATGACTATTATGTCAATGGATATTGTTCTGTCAAAAAATTGCAAAAATATAACAATCTTTTTGGCCTATAGACAGAACTTTAAGGTCAAAAGATAAAAAAATTACTCATGAGTCAAGCACTTGTTAAACTTTTTACTTATGGAACAAGGGAACAAATCATTCAAGACCGTTTACTTTGAGGGCTATTTGTGCACTTCATCCTCCTTATTCTGTGGCCCATTTTGTAAGGATGGAGTGAGTAAAGGTCCATGGAATAATTGGACTCATATTTCAGGAGTAGCCCAACCCAACAAGATAGTGGGGATACCGGCGTGGTGCTGCTGGATACTTCTGATCTAGACTATCCTCTATCCGGATAGATATGCCCCCGGCCGCAAAATATAGTATTAGCGTAACATCACGTGATACACATGATGCAACAGATAGTCTGGTGTACAACTAGCATTTTTATTAGTGAAGTGTTGTATTACAGCGTAATTTGACTATGAGAACTCATCATAATACGAGATATATATAACTAAATCCAATTGATGAAAGAGCAGAAAGAAAAGATGAAAGATAAGAACTAATATTCTTCTATAGGTTCAAATAACAACAAATATGCTCTTTCATTAGCACGCCACTATCCCCTTAGTATTTGTCCCTATTATTTTCTCTTCTTAAATGAGAACATGACACACCCTTCGTAAATACATATTAAAGAAAATTCTGGCGACCTGATAACAGTATATACTAAGTAGTACTATATTATAGTAATTATTTTTACAATAATGATGGAATTGGGACCTGCTTGAGTATATTTCGACTAATTTCATAAGATAAGTATATTTTACCTAAGTTATTATTTTATGTTCTTCTCACAGCACTTTCTGGCTGTTATTTATTTATTCATTTATTTATATACTAAGTCACGTTATATTTCTCAATCATCGCTTGGTTGACATTGAATATTTTGAGACATGGCGTACAAAATGTAATTTCCTGAAAAAGATGTAGAAATTGTATATTGTTTAAAGTTAAATAAAAAAGTTTATTTTTAATATTAATTTGGAGGAAGAAATTTTTTTTTACCTTATCTTTTAATGATTAGGGAGATATATACGTGCGAGGCACGTATGTAGAAACTAGTGTTTTAAAAAGTGGTAAAAGGTTAAATACCACTGCATAAATTTGTCGTCCCATAGAAGTTTTAGGTAAAAAGAAGCTAACGAACTAAGCACAAATCGGCCATTGCCTAGGTTGCCTACTGATTCTAAATCAGTTCAAAGTAAGAGACCTCTGATTAAGAATGGACGAGTCATACCTTCTTGCGCAACCTTAGGTGGTAAAGTAAGAGTTCTGTCAAACACGAAACTTGCTAATACACTTTTACATGAAGATATTATTAGCTTCCTCGAAGAGCTCTCATCGTATTGTTCACTTTTGCAGTTGATTCATATAGTGACTAATGAGTCCCCTATATTAACCACAATCCTACCTTTTACGATAATCAAAGAAATAAAAACTTTTAGATGAAAAAATCTGTGGTCATAACTATTAAAGAATACACCCTTCAACAGAATTACATCATATTTACACTCATAGCAATGTTTGAAATCCTTTCCCTTCCTTAGAAGTTAAATGGCAGTTTCTGGATTATGTGTTTGATAGTTTACACTGGTATTGACAATTCCAATCAATGGAGTAACCATAATTTGTCACAAATGCTGAGTTTGCTGCCTATCCCCTCCCACCCCACCCCACCCCACCAAAAAGGAAAGAAAAAAACTGAGTGTATTATATTTACTCTGATGCTCTTGCCATCAACTTTCAGCTCCTACTTGCAGTTCCCTTCCATTTTTAGATTCGTCGTGACATGGGTGCCAAAATTGTAGATGCTCTGACATTCAACTGCTGAAGAAGAATCAGCCGAAAACTGGCTAGACCATGGTTGATGTTCAATTTTTTTTTTTTTTGGAGGATCATCAAAGAAGAATAGACTGCAATCACAGTATAAATCACATATCTTCCAAGTTGTGCTGGAAGTAAACCAAATGCAATTTTCCTCTTCACACATTTTGTGATACCGTGATTCTACTTGTGCTCAATTGATATTGCTTTATCGAGCAACTCAATGGAGCAGAGAGAACCTGAATGCAGGATGGCTCATGGTAAGGTTTGGTTGGCGAGCCCCATGGATATTGCAACTTCTTTAGATGCAAAAGTATCAGCTTGTTCCTGCAGTGTCACAGAAGGGATTGAATAAAACATAGTAGTAATTACATCACTATTTGTTTCCATGTCTTTCCGCTAAAAAGAAGGTGGAGAAAGACTAGAGCAGTTGCCTTTCTGCTTAGATGTTTATTACATCATTAAATAAATTGACTGCTTAAATTCCAAGAATCAGTAAAACATAAGATGGACATACGAATGTACATGCACTTACAACAACAACAAGCCTAGTGAATTCCCACAAGTGGGGTCTGGGGAGGGTGACATGTACGCAGCCTTACCCCTATCCTGAAAGGCAGAGAGGCTGTTTCCAGAAGACCCTCGGCTAAAGAAAAGATAAAAGGAAGTAATGGATGAACGTACATGCACTTGTAGAAGATATTTGCTATATAATTTCAAAGCCCACAGTCTAAAATGAATGGGAAAGGGAAAGCTGTATTGATATATACCTTATAGATGCTACAAACGGAAAACAAAGGTGCACACTGTATCATTGTCAAGTGAAGTGGATTAAGGGACATGTTTTTGTCTTACAACAATACCAACAACTATACCTCAACCCCAAACAACTTTAGGATCAATTATATGAAAACTTAATATCCATTTGGGCCTGTCTCGTTTCAATACTCATGTATTTGTTAATACAAACTAGGGGTTCTCAAAAACTAGAGATTCACCCCCCTTTTTAGTGACATAATAAACTTTAGACAAACTAAAAACACTCCTAGAAACAGCAGATGTGATGTAAGTTCAACACGACTTCAGCCTAAATTACAATTAGTTGGTATCACATATATAAACTTTTCACTTTTATTGGGTTCTATCCTTGGCTACATCTGAACGGATTCTTAGGGTTTCTAAGTCTTTTGAGATAACTTCTTTCATGTCATTGTTATTTACCTATAACGTGGATAAACAGGTATAGATTCGCTGTTCCTTCACAGTGTCCCTAAACTTATGCTTCATCATTCTTTCACAAAGTTTCATTATATGACCCATAAGTTTAATACCATGATAGTTCACCAAACTTTGAATATCTCATTTGTTCTTATACATCGGAATCAAGATATTCTTTTTCTATTCACTAGACCTCTTCCCATTCCTTGATAAAACATTGAATAGCTTGATTAACTATACTACTCCTCCCTCTCCATGGCACTTCCAAACCTGTATAGAAAGGCTATCTTCCTGTTGAAGTCTATTTCGAACCTTCGTAAGTGCTGCAACTTTGCATTTTATTGAGGCCTATTTCAAATTCTGTCTGGTTTTTTTTGCTGTTCCACAACCAAATAAACCTATGATTCAAGGAGGAAGATATCCTTCCTATTTTCCAGACTTTTCTGCATATTACATGAAACTCGAATTATACAAATATACCCCTAAAAACAAGAATCCTAGCAAAACTATACATCTGAAATTGGAAACTAAAATCTTGCATAGTCTGCCTAAATTCCAGAAAACACAAGAGCAAATCTTCTAAAGGAGTGCAGACCTCTCCGGAAACTAAGAAACATAAACATAGAGAACAACCATTTCCTATCAATCATGCTTCCAAAAAACTTTCATTTACATCAGATTGACAGCATTTCAGTATCTGTATTTCCTTAAGATTTGGACCTTCTCTCCCGGAGGGACATAATATTAGTAAAAGATTCTCAACTATCAAGCTAGGGCAGAGGATCAGATAAGCATACCTGAAGGCGATGCAAGAGATACATCAAGAACAAATGGACAAATACCTGGCAACATTACCATATACCTCATTAAATGTTAGGTACAATTTCACATCAAATTGCTTCAAACATTCAAGAGAAACTAAAGTTTTTGCAGAGTAAATGATCTGTTCTAACCAGATAAAAAAGCAAGATAACTCGAGCAGTTGGATATCGCCAGAGAAATCGTGTTGCCCTGACAGCCCCGGTATCCAGAAGCTTTGCGGCCTTCTGTAACTGCATAGGTAAGCTCAAGTCATGTACAAAAATAATACTAAATTACTGATTCTGGGCTCTCTTTCCGGTTAAGTACAAAACTTGTACTCTTTTCTTCTCGCGTTTCTTTGTACCCTTAGAGGTCGTTTGGTTGGGAAACAAGTTATCCCAAGATTAATTATCCCGGGATAAGTTATCCCACCCTCCCATAGGTATAAAAATAACACTACAATCCCGGGATTAGTTATACCGCGATTTTATCCCAACCAAACGTGGGATCAAATTTAATCCCGGAATTAATTATCTCTTATCTCTCGTACCAAAAGAGCCCTTAGGGTGGGGTGGAAAAATGAGGAAGAGCTTACCTGTACCGTCGCCCCTGTCATGTGGCGGTGATGTAAAGGGAGAGGCCTGCAATGTTAAATTGTTACAAAAAAGCATGTCATGCTCAGAGGAACATAAAAACTGGGAGGCTAATTTTGTTCCTAATGGACAAGCTTGGCTGAGGCTTGGATAGGAATTAGGGTCTTATAATAAAGGAGAGATTAAAAAAGTGTCTCCAGAAGCATAAAATAAATTCTTAATCGTAACATACTCAAGTGCTTTGATGTCCGTATCTTCCTCCCACGAGGATGATGCTCGACGAGATGCTCTGTTTCTTTCAGCTTCTAACTGTTGCAAGACAAATTCTTAACTTGAACTACTTTATCAAACTGCAACTGTGAATTCAAGGACTAGAAATGTAAAATGTAATGCCATGCCAAAATACTTATAAACTAAAGCACAAACCTGTACTTCCTGAAGACGCTTTGCTTCCTTCTCTAACTGAAACTCAGCGGCAGCTTTTTCACTGGCCATGGCTTCAAGCTGTGTTTGCTTGTAATACTGAACTTGCAGGAAGAATTATAACTTAATTAAGTTACTACAAGTAAATATCGGGATTCAGGACTATATAGAGCGTACATGATTTAGTGTAAGTTTACTTACCAATAGATCAGTTAATTCCCGATATCGCTTTTCAAGTTCCACATGCTCCTATTACCAGCAGCAATAGATTCCAACATCAATTTGCATTAAAAGATTGAAAAATGAGGATAGGCAAGAGGGTAAACGTCATACAAAGCCCAAAAAAGAGAGACGAAAAGCAAGAATGAAAATTCTGTCACATTCATGTGCTAATACCTAAAAGCACAGACTTAACAAATAGGAAAAAAGAGAAGCTAAAAAGCACAGCACGAAACAATTATTTTAAGACGATTACTCGTTCATTGACATATGTAAGACTAAAAAAGCAGCGACGGGAACCAAAAGTTACGTAGCTTCTATGCTGCATTCATTGCTCAGCAAAGCACTCTCTTCAAATAATGTCACGTGCCAATCCAAAGTTTGTAATGAAAAAAGATACTGTATGGTTAGCATAGTGCTAAGATAATTACTGTCTTGTCAAAATGTGACAAACTCTCTCCTTACATCCCCCCCCCCCCC
>MCJB01005636.1:13303-31396 GCA_002018475.1 Nicotiana obtusifolia
CCCCCCCCCCCCGGCCCCACAGGTATAATTCACGTTATCATATTTACACTGTCCCAAACCTACATCAGTCTACTACTAAGTTGAAATGACAAAGTCTCAAAATTTATCAAGCACCAAAAAGCGTAAGCACCTGAAAAATGCTATAAATTTCAGCAAAAAGAAAATTTTTATGCCCATAACCAAATTAATGCAATATATATTCATCAAGAAAGGATCCATCCCTCATTTAATCTAAAGCAGAAACGCATTTGCAAATACAAGATGATGCTTTTCCCCATCAGCAGATACCTGTTGCAATTTGGGATCAAATTAAGAGGGAATAGGAGTAAAAGTCAACGAAAACTAAAGTCAAGTGTCATAGCCACTAAGGCCTCTTGGTAAGATGTCAAATTCTATCACAACATTGGTTAGGTAGATCTCTTTCCCTATGTTGTCTCTGCAGATCAAGGTGAGTATATCAGATATAAGCTTCTCGTCCTCTTTTGAGTTGGCAAGGAGTACCATGATGCACCTTTGAGCTACCAAAGCACGGGAACAATCTTGCACCATAATGTGTAATCGTCAAGTGAAAAAAGAACTGTTCAATTCAAATAGGGTTAATATCTAGATCATGCCTTGAAAACAAGAGCTCACAGGAAAGCCATTTAGGAAAGACAATTTAAATGGCTGAGACAATCTGTGATCTTCTGTATTAGAATCCCACATCAGTTTGACTGTATGAGTTGTAGTCGTCTTATATGATCTTTTAAAGAATTCTCATCACTTGAGCTAACTTTTGATGATGAGTTTAGGCCGAAGATCCATTTCCTTAACGTTGTATAAAGCGAGACCCATCCCTGATATTAGGCTGCCCAATGTTAGGCCACCCATATTATGTTACTTCCTTCCAGATGTCCAGCCCTAGAGGTGTGAAAGAGTATTTATAATCTCCTTATATGGTGTTGGACAATCCTCGTTGCTTGAGTTGTTTTTTGAGATTGAATTAGGCCAAAGGTCCAGTTTCTTAACATGATATCAGAGTAAATAAGGTCTAGGGTTCAAATCTCACTACCACCCATTAACAAAAACAATTCACATGCTCGATTTTAAAAAAGCAACCACGCCTTCACGTGAGGAGAGTGTTAAAGACGTACTCAAGTATATCCTCTCTAACAGCTTAATGGAATGTTTTAATAAAATGGCTTGGGTCTAGTTCCACCCAAAGAACTATTTCAGGTTAATGATTGTCCAAATACAACCCATACACATAACCGATGTGGGATCATAACACCCGCTACACGCCCTGAACTGGACATTTGGAGTGTGGAGTAACATAACATGGATGACCGAACATTGGGCAGCTCAAAATTAGGGATAGGTTTGACCCTGGTACCATGTTAAGAAAATGAACCTATGGCATAACTCAACTCCAAAGTCAACTCAAGTGGTGAGAATTCTCCAACATCATATAAAGAGACTACAAACTATACACTTAACCGATGTGGAATCTAACACTCTAAATTCCCTCACAATTCTTTCAGGCAACAAGCATGAGTATTTCGATTCACGAGTGAAACACTTTAAACACCCTCATAATTCTTTCAGCCAACATGCAAGAGTATTTCCATCATGCTACTCTTTCACCAAGTTTGGCATACTTAATTTACTACTACACCATAAGGACAATACGAACTCTATATACTTCTTAAAATTTGAAATTGATCACTGGAATCTCAAGTTTTTCATTTTTGGGATATCAAAATACATAATCGAGTACACTATTAAGGTTTACTTTTATATTTCTACCTTTTGCGACTAATAAATAATAGGAAGGATACTATTGAAAATAAGCTAATGAAGGGTACTATTGAAACCACATGGTCCTTATCCAAAAACAAAAAAAGGGAACCAAAACTGATGGTAATCTATTTGTATCTAAATGATTGCCCACTTAAAAGTTGAAAGCTAGGGGTTAAACCAAGTAGAAGACGAACCGAGTAGAAGATCAGGAGGTCCCAAAACTTAAGAAAAGGGGCAAAACAAGAGTTTGCTCACCTGGCGAGAATAATGTTCCGCATCCCTTTTCATGGCAGCCGTTTCAACTCTTAGCTTTTGCATTTCAGCCTGCAGTCAATAGAACAATGCCCCTCAATGGTCATTAAGGTATCAATTTAGAGCAAAAGATCATTTTATTTACGAACAAAAAGGAACTATTACAATATTAGCACACACTAGTTAGAGATTGAGCCTAACTATAGAGCAATAAACTTGCCTCCAAAGAAGCAAGCTTGCTTTCAGCCTCCCTCTGACTTTGGCGTGCACGCTCCACTTCTTCTTGCCATGCCTGCATCTGCATGACCGGAAAATGAGGTTAAAACAGACATCAGGAGGTTTGAATTACTCTCCGTTCACGTGGTTATCTAGCTGACATGCATCATTTCAGTTTCAAACAGTCTCAGGCAGCAAACCAGAAAAGATCATTTTGGTGTTGCAACTGAACAAACGAATATGAGGCTGGACGGAAACATCTATGGCTATCAAGGATCTAGTTGCAAGTGCAAAATTTCTAAAGTGCAGCAAGCATGGCTGATAATGTCAAACACAAGGTCCCTTGTCCAGTTGAGAATTGTAAATTTCATGTTTACAAGATGGCAACGCAATTCTACAGGCATAATATGTACAATATGCATGAAAACATCTAATTTGCATGACTTAAAACTTTAATATCAGGAGCATAGCAATTTACTTAGTAAGATGAGAATTTCTATCTTCATAGTCTCATTCTAACTCAAGTGTCTTGCAACTATCAACAATTTCAAGTTTACAAGTAATTTGAAATTCTTGGTTCTTTCATGTTACATCGAAATGCATTCAGGTGAAAAGCAGTTATAGAACCTGAAGCACTTGATTTGCCTCTTCTGAGGACTTCTTTTGTCCACGGCGTGCACGAGCTTCCATGTCCTGCAGTTCTTGATTGAGAGTTGCACATTCAACCTGCCAGATTCAGTCATACCCTTGGATAAGTTGAAAAATGCTGAAGAAATCCTTTCATTCTTGTTTTAAGGTATCCTTCATTTTCAATAAACCCAAAGAGTCACATAAAGGATGGCATGAGAAAAATTATTGTTACCTCAAGCAATGCCACCTTCTGCTCAAGCTCTGTTGCCTTTGCAGTCCTCTCATCAGCTGTTCTCTAATGCCAATAGTCATACAAAGATTTAAAAGATATATGCTTACTTCATTAAATAATGATAATCACAAATGCATTATAATGAGAGATTATGGTGCTGCAAAACGAATGAAACTTATGATGTACAAGTACAAACAGTAAGCCAATTGCTAGCTACACATAATTAAAAAGAAGTTAATTGCTTCAGTTCTTTTAGATTCCTGCTTAAGACCAAAAGGACGACTACTAGAATCTAGTCCAATTAAGCACGATGGCTGAAGTGGTATGGAAAAAAGTGCATCTGTTGGGGGAAAATATTGAAAATAAAAGCAATCCCTCTTCTTTTCATAATTAACGACAATGTCTCAACAATGGGTGGTAAATTAGAAATGGCTACAAACAATTATTGCTAACAAATTACAACATAGGCAATAGGTTCATGCCACAATTCTAGCTCTTAGAGTCAGCTCAAAGTCTACCTCGTATTATCAATTTACCACTACCATAAACTCAGTCCCTAGGATATACACATTCTCCAGGAGCAGGATACTGCACCATAACCCAAGCAAGGCATTACAGGAAGACTAGAACTTTTTAGTGAAATGTCTTATTCTCCTCAAACTAATACTGTTCTGGCTTGTCATTATATGTTGAAGCAAACAGCTAAATCCCTATGTCATAAAAGCAATAGCATGCAAGACCCAAAGGGCCATAATCTTAATTTACAAATTATGATGTAACAGCCTAAAAGATTATACTTGCAGACCGAGAATACCTGCGCTCTGGCCAAGGCTGTGGATGCCTCTAGAGCTCGGTGCTCCAGTTCTACCTCCCTTTCCATAGAAGCCTATTCTACAGATGAAATGAATTATTAAATTGCAACAACACATCAAATAGCAAAATTCCACATGCACAGGGCTTCCCTCTAGGTGGAGCCGCTATAACAGATGCATTGCAGATTCAGAGAGTGGGTTGCAGGGTAGAGGCACTGGAAACACATCTATGCAGTTCAAAACAGAAACCTATATTAGGGAGAAATGAGAAGTTCTCTGCTATTTTGACTTAAATGATTCATGCAGATTTCAGGATATAAAATTGTTTATTGCTTAAGACTTTAAATCATTTCTCAAAATCCTTAAGACAAATATTTAGCTACTATTTTTTAGAATACTCAGCAAGTAAGTTTTTAGTTAAAAACCTTTTTAGTCGCATTATGAGCAGCACGCTCTTCTTCTGCTCTTCTCTCGGCAGCACCCAGCTCCTCCCGTAAAGCCTGAACACATAAAAGTTTCTCACACTGTCAGAAAACCTTAAAGGAATAAAGGTGTTCAGCAGAAGCAAAACAAAGTAAATAATATCCAAAATATGTTGTGAATAGATATCCACATACTTGCATCATCCTTGTCTCTGTCAGTTCTCTGTTTCTCATTAAAGACTCCATATTAGCCTGAAGAAAAGCAGAACAAAACTTAGCCTTCCTTTCCATTTGACATAATTGATTTCTGGGCACGCAGTGGTAAAAATACTGATAGTTCAACAAGATCAGAATGGTAAAAACCAGAGTCCTCAGAGTAAGCCCTTTCTTTTAACTGTAGACGTTTCACTTGTATTGGATTAGGAAACCACCAATAGACACACAATTCCAAGCACCAGAATTTTAAACTGAAGTCATAATAATAAATCAGACTGACAGAGATGATACCCAGAACAAATGCGGATACAATGAAATGTCACTTTGCAAGTGCGGTAGTACACAATTAACAGGTATTTATTTTTAAAGGTAAACGTTAAAGGCTAACAAGTAGTTTAAAATAAACCTGCAATGATGCCAGGTTTCCTTCGGATAGTGCAGCTTGCTTCTTAAGTGCATCCGTAGAACTAACAAGGACCTCAATTTCAGCATTCTTCGCAGCAAGAGCCTCAGCCATACTGGACTCTGCCTTGGACACCTCTTTTTTGGCTGCAGATAAATCTTTCTGAAGCTGCTTTATCCGAGCCTCATAAGATTTACTCAACTCCCTCTGTCACATCACAATAAACAGCATATAATCAATAGGGACTTGAATGCAGAGATTTTAAAAACTCGGGTACTCTCCAATCAGACGCCCATATTCACCTCTGCAACAAGAAGCTCCTCTAGCTGAGCATTTTCAGATTTATACTCCTGAAGACGTGATGAAAGTCCAGCACAAACCTGCGTGTTTGAGTAAAAGCACGATGAGCTGTGAAACTTAACTTTCAGCAGAACAAGAATCTATTTTACACGGCAGCTGATAAAAACATCAAAAACGAAAAAAAATGTTAATTATATTATGATCGTGATAATGAATCTATTCAACTATTTATGTCATTCACATAATTTGTCAAGCAAAGCAGCCTCTCAATTATCCATATCAGGAGTTCTGACTTGTTTTCATACTCATGATAGGTAAATTAGGATGTAATGAGATTATTTATGTTTGTAATATTTAACCTATTAACACTTAGAGAGTCAATTTACAGCATAATTCAAATCAGCAAAGACTACTGCTCTGTCTCTTTTTTTCTTTTTGAGTGAAATGGAGGCTTCATGCTCATTAATGTTTACAACATGAATATTACACGTATTTCTAACTTATGAGAAACCAACATTACTGAGATGAAGTCTTCGAACAAACCTGAACAAAACCGTATTCATCTTGTTTTTTTTTTTTTTTTGGTTCACAAAGGTTAAGTTAATTCATACATGAGAGCAAGACAGTGCTGCACTTACAGGTACTAACAGCCAGCACCATTTTCCATGTACTTGGTGAAGAAAAACGAAACAGAAGGCAAATTCAGCAACTAATCACCAGATTAAATGTTGTTTCTCAGAGTTAAATAGCAGCTATTTCTTTGAGAAACACTCTAAACTGCTTCAAAAAATAATTTTTTGGAAAAAAACTTTTGCCATAACTTCTCGAAAAACTTAACAGATACATTTTTTGAATTTTTCTTTTTGCAGAATTTTTAAAATATTATCCACAAATCAAATTCCCTTAGCATTAATTCTAAATTAGAGGATAATGAAGTAATGAACTCTTACACGGGCTAACCGTGCTTCTTTTGACTGACCGGTAGAAGTTGCATTTTTAAGCAGTCCCTGAGCCTGAAAAAATAAATGTAGTCAGAAGAACTTATCACATGAACTAGAGATACCCCAAGAGTTAGTTTATAAGTCAATTCTACCTCATCAAGTTGCTCTTGTACTTTCGTGGAAGAATTAACGGTATTATGTTCTGGAAGCTTCTTTTCTTCTGGATTAACAGTTTTATGTTCTGGCAGCTGCTTCTGGTCAGGATTTGGTTCAGCATTGGTATTATCATCCCTCATCTGCGTATCAACTTTAACAGGTTCATCTGCAGTTAAAGACTTAGATCTTTCCTGCCGAGAGTTTGCAGGAGATCCAGCATCACGAAGAACTGTGTTTTGACTGGAATCTACTGGAGAGTTGTCCTGCACAGCATCAACCACTTCTGCAGCAGGCAATGAAGGAGTCTCTATAGGAACATCTGAGGTGTTTCTGCTGGTATGCTCACCAGTAGATTCTGAACTTACAACTTTTACATCAACAGGTTCTGCTACTTCCACGTGATCAGCATGATGAGTTAACTCATTGTTAGAGGTTGTTTCAGATATAGGAGCATCTAACGAGGCATCATCTTCAGCAATTTTTAGCTTATCTTCAGTGCTAGTTTTGCCACTAGGACTAACTGAATTTGTCCAACTGTTTTCAGTAAGTAGGATAGCTTTATCTTTGTCAGAGACAGAATCTGATTGTGACATCCCTTGGCTAGCTTGTTCTCTTTCAGAATTGGCTGTTTCTGAAGGTTCATTAGAAGAGAGTCGTTTTTGAGGCTGCAGAGAACCTCAATATTAAAATTCTGAAAACTGTCAGTAGATAAAATAGCATTGTACCGAGAACGAAAACATTACCTTCTTTTTTTGCCTTGACCTTTTCGGTTGAGATCCTTTTTCATTCGGAACTAACCCAAAGAAAAAAGAAGAAGAGATAGAACGATTTATTCACCATCCGCAGAGGCTACTTAAATAGAATAATGCAATATATGAAAAGTTATAGAATGCTCAGATGACCACTTCTCTTTTCCAATCAGCATGATCACGAATAGAAACCAAAATGTGCATCTTGAAGCACCCCTACCGTTTTTAGTAAGTAGTGTAGCTTTCTTTATCAGAGACAAAATCTGATTGTGATATCCCTTGGCTAGCTTGTTGCCTTTTCGGAATTGACTGTTTCTGAAGGTTCATTAGAAGAGATTCGTTTCTGACGCTAACTACAGGAAGTCTTAAACAGGAATTGTTCTAAACCAGTTCAAAAGCAGAAACCAAAAGGTGCATTTTTCAGGTTGAAAATTTTATAAACGCAAAAGCAACATTATAAAGGTTATACCTGGACTCCGAACATTGGGCTGTTCATCAGATTTCTCGCCGACTACACTCTTTGCCCTCTTATCTACGACTTCAAACAAATCTGACGCAACAAAGTAAACTTCAGCTGTTAAGAAATTGTAATAGATCGGGATAGATCTTCCACGTTGATGAGTCAGAAATAGACACAGTTGAAAGTAACATGCATTCTTCATCCATCCATCAAAACATGACACCGAATAAGACTCGTAAGAGTAAGTTTCTGTTAGTGGAAGCCGGTTATTAAATAATAATTTCTCATTTTTCGAATCAGATTGGAACATGGGAACTAAGGAGAACTTTGAGAATTCATAATAGCAGGGTGTACTTAAAACAACACTTTGGTAGTGCACAGAAACTGGCTTTTTGTACAGGGATCAAGTTCCATTCACAATTACAGAGTAGTATGCACACCAACGGACACGCAATGCAGTAAAATCTATCAATAATCAAACTAAAGGAAAAGGAAATTTTTTAAGCAACTTATAATTTATCAACATTAAAAGGGAAAAGGGATATATTTGACTTTTGTTTCCGAAACTGAGGATTTTGTCCTTTATAGACTTTTGGCCTATGAAAAAGTCTCATTATTTACCTTGATCCTTAACGGAACTCCAACATGAGGGTAATTTGAAACAACAGTAAAAAATTGAGTCAATCTGGACCGATTTTCTCAAAGAATTTGAATATGTGGAGTCCACCCATTTCATGCATAGAGGCTAGAGCTCTGTTAATGGCAAGGGCAAACATGAGCCATTTTTAAAGGCAAGGATATGAATGGATCAAAAGTGAAACGGATGTCAAAATTGAGCAATTTTGGATAGTACAAAGGCAAATTTGTATCTTTTCCCACATTAAAATTGCCGGAGCTGTTCATTCGACATCTCATAATTCCAAATTTCAACACCAACTAAGTAAACTCAAACTTTATGCATCCCCCAGCTCGAACTACTACATTTGAAGCAGAATTGCATTTACTAAAGAAGCTAAGCCTTATATTGTCGCATGTATGTAAAACAACACAACTCTCGAAATTCATTGTCAAAATAAAAATTTAACATCATTTACCACCACCAAAGGCGGATCCAGGATTTGAACTTTCTGACTTCTGGATTCTAGGACATCGACCTCAAGTGCTAGAAACTGGGTTCTGAATTTAATTTTTGTACATGTCTAGTGGTGCTTATACTCTCCTGAGCCGAGGGTCTATTGGAAACAATCTCTCTATACTTGTTCACAAGGTAGAGGTAAGGCTTGGGTACACACTACCCTCCTCAGATCCCACAGTGTGGGATAATACTGGGTATGTTGTTGTTGTCGTCTAGTGTATTTCTTAATACAAATACAGGGTTTGGGCCCCAAACTCATATCTTAAAGCCTACATCCGCCCCTGACAAACACTACAAGCAGTTTGAAATTCAAACCTAACAATAGAAAAACGCACGCTAAAATACTAATTACACCTAAAATACATTTCAGGTAGCGCATGTCTACAAAATCATCTTAAATGTGTATATATAATACGTGTACCTACATACACATATAAGAACTCATAAAAAAATTGAGATATCTATATACATTAAACAGTATATCAAGTTATCAACTACACACACACACACACACACACACATATCAAAATACATTGAGCAGTGCATCAACAAAATAAAATTCTGGATCCGCTTAAACAATGTTAGTCAAATAAAAAGCGGAAAAAAATAATCATACCTTCAGCAGCTCGAAGCCACGAAGCCATTGGTGGAATAACTGAAACAGTAAATAAAAGCCCAGAGATCAATCAATTCATCCAAATGCATAAAATTCGAAACTTTTTTGGGGAAAATTTTTTATAAGGGAGGAGCGAAAATTGCAAAATGAAAGGGAAATTATGTGAATTTTCTTTTCCAGATCGGAAATGTATAGTTTTGATGTCTCTTTCAAAGAGGGAGTCGTTAGTTAGGGGATCTCTGTTAACAAGCAAAAGAGGAAGAAGAAAGAGCTTTGATTGTCTGCGGTCGCGAGTATTGTATTGGTGTAGGACCAGTAAATCAGAGCCGCAGCCACAGGTGAGCTCGAGGGGTGATTTGCACAAATAGGAAAAACATATCAAATTATTTAAAATTTAGCCAATTTTGGCACACTTGAAAATTCCCATATTATTGCTGCTGCTTCTTCTTCTTTAGACCTTTGGATCAACTTCAGAATATCGGGTCTAAAGTTAGGCTATGACAGAAAGTATGAATTTAATCTCAGACCCACAATTTTAACTTCAAATTCGACGGTCTGAAGTTGATATTGAGGCGGCTAAACTTTAAAAATATGTAATTTTTTACTATTCTTTAAATATGTCCTAAAAACGACTATTTGTGCACTTCCTTCACTAAAAACCCAATTACAGTTGTTGTTTTGGGCCTCTTGATAGTCCCCTGTTTGTTTGACTCTGATTAAAAGATAAGAGGGCATGGAGAAAAGAAGTAACTTATACACTGTATAATATGTAAATATTTTTTACACCGTTAGTACATATAACTTTAACTTATTTTCATAGTAGAGCAGGGCGCAACACTATTAATTATTTTCTTAATGTCCTCAAATTAGAGTAAAAAAGAAGTAAATTATCTTTGTATTTTAATTAAGGAGGTACTTTCACCGGGTAAAACGACCTTTAAATTTTTGTTCTTTCATTTGTTTATCTGGACTAGTCTTATGATACGTGCTTTGCGAGCGGGTACACTATCTCAATAAGAGTTTTTTTAAAAATATTATATAAATAATATATTAAAATATCATGTTTAAGTGATAAAATAAAAGTTAATATTCCCTAAACTGATGAATCTTCATACAAGTTCTCAATCATCAGTCATATACTCAATTAAAATTATGTTTCAGTTTTTATTTCAATCACTTTAAATTCATAAGTTATCATGTTTTATTCCAATTTCAGCAATCACATATAATCCTTGAAAATTTAAGAATTGAATTTTTTTTCAAGAGTAAAATGCAAATTATTTTATTTTTAATTAATACTAATAATTATTATATGAATTATTTACAACAAATTACAAAAAAAAAAAAAATTAATGTGTCTCATTTTGTATAATTAAATTACATAATTATACGAAGAATATGAGTTCTGAAAAAGAAAAAAAGACTAAACCTACTAACCCAAAAAAAAAAGTTCGTAACGTAAAAGTAGAATAAGAAAAGGACAACAAGGACTCTTAAATAAAATATTTACAACAAAAGATAATATTCGTAAACTTATAAAATACTTCTAACTTTAAACGGATTTGATAATGAAGGACTCCTAGAATCGGAAGGAAATTGAAAGGACTCGAATTAAATAATTTTTTTATATCAAAGTCCTCAATATTAGACAAATAATAAAATGATTGTCTCTGAAATTAGAAAAATAATTATATGATTATTCCTACATATTAGGCAAATCATTAAATGATTGTCCCTAAATATTAGAAAAATAATTAAATGACAATTCCTATATATTAGGAAAATAACAAAAATTACTACTTTGTCCAATATAAAATATATTCTTAAAGGGTAGAAAAGACGAACGACATTTCGCTAAAAACCTTCGTACTTCTAATATAGTACTAGTATCAGTGTACGCGCGTTGCTTTTTCTAGTTAGTGTCTAGTCTTCATGTACTACTACTTAGTGTCTAGTCTTCATGTACTATTTCTTGGAAGAAAATAAGTTTCTTGAAATTTTGCATTTCGAATTGTATTCCCACGAAAGGAATGGTGAAGTTGAAAAGCGAATCCTTCAAATCTTTGTTGTGTAGTCGATAAATTATACGCCCTTTGGTTGAATCATAAGGACTTACTTCAATTTTGACTCTATCCCCTGGCAGTATCCGTATAAAACTATGTCGGATCTTTCCGCAAACATAATTTATAATCAGATCTAAATGAACCCGGAATAGACCGTTGGGAAGCGATTCGGTAATTAAAGCTTCATGACTCCTTTTTGGTGCTTAAAGTCCCCTTGAGGTATCAACTAATAAGAAAGATATTAGACAACCCCCCTTTTTCTTTTTCTAGTTAGTGTCTAGTCTTCATGTACTAAATTGGCCAATTGCTTCATGTACTATAACTTAGTGTCTAGTCTTTAGGGCATGCTCCAAAACATATTATCAATAATATTTAAATAATAATTATTACTATATTTAAACAAGTACACTTTTATAAGAGTACTTCGTAGCGAAACTGGCACGAATTTGTTGCTTTTTCTAACTTCGTATGGAATTTATAGCTCTTGTAAATAATGAAAAATTTAATAAATAAATTTTAGTTAATTTTAAGGGATCAAATATTAGGAAAAGTAATATGATGAGTTATAATTATGTTATATAGTTGGAATAAGGAAAAGATTTAAATAAGGTAAAATTTTGATTTACTTTAAAGTCCTAATGTTTAGGACTCGCTACATATTTCAAATAAGAAAAGGACAACAAGGACTCTTAAATAAAATATTTACAACAAAAGATAATATTCGTAAACTTATAAAATACTTCTAACTTTAAACGGATTTGATAATGAAGGACTCCTAGAATCGGAAGGAAATTGAAAGGACTCGAATTAAATAATTTTTTTATATCAAAGTCCTCAATATTAGACAAATAATAAAATGATTGTCTCTGAAATTAGAAAAATAATTATATGATTATTCCTACATATTAGGCAAATCATTAAATGATTGTCCCTAAATATTAGAAAAATAATTAAATGACAATTCCTATATATTAGGAAAATAACAAAAATTACTACTTTGTCCAATATAAAATATATTCTTAAAGGGTAGAAAAGACGAACGACATTTCGCTAAAAACCTTCGTACTTCTAATATAGTACTAGTATCAGTGTACGCGCGTTGCTTTTTCTAGTTAGTGTCTAGTCTTCATGTACTACTACTTAGTGTCTAGTCTTCATGTACTATTTCTTGGAAGAAAATAAGTTTCTTGAAATTTTGCATTTCGAATTGTATTCCCACGAAAGGAATGGTGAAGTTGAAAAGCGAATCCTTCAAATCTTTGTTGTGTAGTCGATAAATTATACGCCCTTTGGTTGAATCATAAGGACTTACTTCAATTTTGACTCTATCCCCTGGCAGTATCCGTATAAAACTATGTCGGATCTTTCCGCAAACATAATTTATAATCAGATCTAAATGAACCCGGAATAGACCGTTGGGAAGCGATTCGGTAATTAAAGCTTCATGACTCCTTTTTGGTTCTTAAAGTACCCTTGAGGTATCAACTAATAAGAAAGATATTAGACAAGCCCTTTTTCTTTTTCTAGTTAGTGTCTAGTCTTCATGTACTAAATTGGCCAATTGCTTCATGTACTATAACTTAGTGTCTAGTCTTTAGGGCATGCTCCAAAACATATTATCAATAATATTTAAATAATAATTATTACTATATTTAAACAAGTACACTTTTATAAGAGTACTTCGTAGCGAAACTGGCACGAATTTGTTGCTTTTTCTAACTTCGTATGGAATTTATAGCTCTTGTAAATAATGAAAAATTTAATAAATAAATTTTAGTTAATTTTAAGGGATCAAATATTAGGAAAAGTAATATGATGAGTTATAATTATGTTATATAGTTGGAATAAGGAAAAGATTTAAATAAGGTAAAATTTTGATTTACTTTAAAGTCCTAATGTTTAGGACTCGCTACATATTTCAAATAAGAAAAAATTTAATAACCAGATTTTAAAGTTCTAAATATTAAATAAAATTTTTTGTAAGATTGCCCAATATGAAATAGCATCATAATTGTTAAACATTAAATTTTTCCTATTACTAAATTGATAATAGAAATATTATTACGGTTAAGTAGAGGGTTATATTTGATTTTGTCCTTGAGATTGTGAATATATTAATGTTAAGATTATGAAATATTCTTGGTCAAAAGTAAGTGTTTACCTATGAAATCTCGTCTATGAGTGAGATAATAATTTTTTGGTGATATTCAAACTTTCCATATGTATATTGTATTTGATTGTCCATGTAATGTAATTATTATATAATTAGCTAAAATCATAATGGAATATAAAGTCCCAAAATATTAGGATTTCTCACATATTTTGAATAAAAAAAAGATTTAATTAGTAAAATTTTAGTTGAATTAAAATTGTAATTATTAGGAAGAAAATTAAATGACTATTTGTCTAGTGTGAACTCTATTTTTAAAGAGGTAAAAAAGGCGAACAACATTTCGCTAAGAATTTTCGTGCTTTTAATATAGTACTAGTGTTTACCCTTAACTACGGGTAGCAATTAAATTTGTACGTGGTATTCAGGATACGTGACTTGGCTTGATACAATTAAAGAATGAACGATAAATAAAGATTAAATTAAATAAATAAAAGAATAAGCAAACCACTAAAGTTGAATAATTCAGCCGTGAGCAAGGAATGAACAATAATGAAATAAGTATCTTATGAAGAGGTCAGCCAAAATATGCTAACTGTCTATATTGATCGTATGTTGTCTGTTGTCTGTTGTCATTGTTACCTAGCCTTGAACCCTGGACCTAGTAGGTAGGAGAGAAGTCCCCGACCAACTACTCTTATGTTCATCTCGACGAGTAAGTTTTAAAAAATAAATCACATAAATAATATATTAAAAATTATGTTAGAGTTATAAAATAAAGGTAATAAACAAAATTTTAATCAATTTTCAAAGTTCTAAATATTAGTGAAAATATACACATTAAGTACAAATCATCACTAATTCTAAACTCGAAAATATTAGGAATTTCTAATAATTCAAAAAAGGTAAATAAGGAACAAAATTTTAGGTGGTATCAAACTTGACAAATTTTAATTGATTTCTTTGATGCTCGATATTGAAACGACCTAAAACCTTCTTAGTTTCGCATACTTATATGATGTAAAAAATAGAAGGATTAAAATAAAACAACTCAAAAGGAATTAGTCCAATGTTAATCAACGAAAGGATTGATATTAATGTTCATAAAATAAAAAATAATAATCACGGCTCAAAATAATAAAGGAGTTAATAGTACTTCTAAATCTAAATGGAGTCGAAAGTTTGACAAAATGTTATTTAACAAAAAAAAAAACCTCCTAAACCTTAAAAAGAAAGCCTCCTAAACCTAAAAGGAGTACAGCGTGGTCAAAACTTTCCTAATGTTAACTGAAAGTACCTAGTTAAGAGCACTCGAATTAAATAATATAATTTTAAATCAAAGTCCAAAATAATAGAAAAATAATTAATTGATTATTCCTAAATATTAAAAAAAAAATTACTTCTTTAAACATTAAGAAAATAATCAAATAACTATTTTTTCCAATATGAATTATATTTTAAAAAGGTTAAAAACATGAACGATATTCCGCTAAGGGTGTTTGTACTTTTAATATAGTATAGATAGATAAATAGAAAGATAAATAGTATAAATTAGGCCCTCGACATTGGACAAAAACTAATGGATACGCACTCTTTTCTCCTTGTTGCGTATAGATACAATACTAGCCCAATCTATTTCTACTTGGGCCAAAAGTATTTTTTTGAAAAATAATTTTGAGAAAAATACGTTTAGAAGTACTTTTTAAATGGTTGGTCAAATATTAATTGCTACTCAAAAATACTTTTCAAATTAATTAGTCAAACACAAACTGCTTCTTATCAAAAATATTTTTCTTGAAAAGCACTTTTCAAAATAAGTCGATTTTAAAAGCTTTGATCAAACAGGTTTACGAATGACTATTGTATTAGAGTCGAATCCATAATTTTAAGTCAATGAGTATGACAGTGGATGCGAAATTCTTTCTTGTATCTTTTTCTTTATTGTCACTGTCTCTCTCTTTTAACAAAGTAAATGGCCCTATATGTTTAATCAAAGCAAAACAACTTTGAAGCTTTAGTCTAACGCCACAAACCTGTGTCAAAAAATATATAGCACTTTACTGATTTTTTAAAGGAGCCATGCATGCAAAAAAGGGACACTTTTTTATTAGTTGAGTTGCATGTTTCTTTTAACCAAAAAACACGTAGAATATTCTCTACTTTAAAGTTAATTGATAGCATGCACTATAGTAAAAGTCAAGAAATTAAAGCACTTTATATTGCGTTATAACCTTTGTTTTTGTTAAAAAAGTGAACTATAGTGCATGATTCAGATATATCCATAAGTAGATCTTTCGTATCAATTAATTTGGAAGCAAAGAGTTGCATGTTACAATTGAATATTTTGAATATGCATCTACTTAAGAATTTTTTATTCAAAAGGGAAGTCCAAATATGTGTTCCCCAAATTAAAGTAAAAGCATTAGTTTTCATATATAACATAGCAAATAACATATAAGTATAATTCTGCAAATGAGGTCGGTAGAAGATAAAAATTAAAGAGTACGCAATCTTATTCCAATCTTATACAGATAAAGAAGCTGTTTTTTCTAGATCCTCGATCGACTCAAAACAAAACATTATAGTTACGATTAATTACTTTAACTTCGAATGAAGACTAAAGAGGCTCGCTTTTCCTTTTCCCTACATCAACTTTTTTTTTTTTAAAGAAAGGTCAAATTACATGTCGTAATAATGCATTGTACAGCGTTTTCCTCGTGTATGCATGATTTTATAAATTATATATGAATGTGCAAATGACCCTAACTAATAGAATAGTGTAATAATGTTGTATAAATTAAATATATAAATAGTTCTCCCTGATCATAAGTTGGAGAGTCTAACAGCGTTTTCATCGGTTAGGAAATTTCAAAATGTATTTTACATATTTTAAACTATGAAAATTTGTAATTACAGTAGTTTCATAAATTATTGTATAAATATGACTCTTTTTATTTTATTTTATAAAAACTAAGAAATCGATGTTCAAACTACACATAAAAGTACGATGCATCGACTATTGTGCTTCGAACCAGTGGCGTAGTCGCATAGAGTGAAGGTGTTCA
This sequence comes from Nicotiana obtusifolia, assembly GCA_002018475.1. Classification (NCBI taxonomy): domain Eukaryota; kingdom Viridiplantae; phylum Streptophyta; class Magnoliopsida; order Solanales; family Solanaceae; genus Nicotiana; species Nicotiana obtusifolia. The sequence continues at coordinate 29,861 of MCJB01005636.1, forward strand.
GCTGAACACTCTTCATCAGAAAGTTAGATTATGTATAAAAAAAAATTATACTATATATGCAGGTCAACAATTACTTTTTATAGATATATATTAAACCTTGAACACCTTTTGTAAATTTTGTGGCTTCGTCGCTGCTTCAAATCCTGCTATTCTTTTCAGAAGTAGGGAGTAAATATATATATATATATATAGATATATATATATAAAACCTTGAACACCTTTTGCAAATTTTGTGGCTTCGTCGCTGCTTCAAATCCTGCTATTCTTTTCAGAAGTATGGAGTAAATACACACACACACACACACAAAAGTTAGTTCCTAATTTTTATCTCAAATCATGAGATAAGTATTTCTTCCATCATGACATAAGTATGCAGTTATTATTGTATCAGCCCAAAACCTCTCTAATTAATCTTTACGGTGCTTCCTCTATCTCTATCAATTAAAACATTATATCCATAGAAAAAAGTTGCTAGGCTTTTTTATTTTTTCCTATTTTGACTTCTATGAAATTTCTTTCTTTTGCTATTTTTTCCTATACATACATTAATGTATTTTACATACTTCATTACTAATATTGTTATTGCTTCTTTATTATTACTCTCCTAGATAATCTTTCACTATCTAGGCGCTCTCGAAGAAGGGGTCCCACGGACTTCTTCCCCGAAGGTCAAGCCGTAGTTTCTGTCTCTGATTGAGATGAGAAAGGAGCACCGGCCGAACGCAATGAATGAATAAGAAATTGACAGCAGAGGGAGAGACTTTAGCCACATCTTAACCCATGGTTGAAGAATGAGGCGATCAAGAAAGTCGTGGGCCTCGTAGTACTTGCATACGACAATTCTGTGGAGCTTTTCGAGTCGAAACCTATTCGACATCATAACCGATCTCAAAACCCTAATATCACTCTTTGAAGAGAACGGACTTTCTTTATATCTATATGTACGCAACTAGTTCTTTCACTTGCTTCCAAATCCATCCATCTTATTTACTCAAAAGTTTTACATATTTTACTCGAAATCTTGCTTCTAATTTTCGACACCTCTGACATAAACAGAAAAAACGTGTATACAAAGCTAGCCACAAAGGATAAATATAAATATTTGATATCCAAACCTCAACTTCTAGAAACTACTTATATTATATAAGGAAGTATCACTTTCAAAAATCATTACACACACATTGTATTTGAATCTTTGATGTAGAAATGCCATAGGAGACCTAATCAGTTGGATGAGCAACGATTAGAAGAGTAGATGAGGGATTCATAATGTGGGGAACCAGAAGTGTTGCATGAATGGCACATGTCACCTTCAATAATTCAATTCTAAACTGTTAAAAATAAAGAAGCCTAGCTATGATTACGTAGACTAAGTTAGAAATTAAAGCTTATGTATTTGGGACTTTGGTTTTTTTGAGTTATTAAATTTTTAAATTTATAATTTGTATATTTTTAATAAATTTTTTAAGATAAATATAAAATTTAGATCAAAACTATTGAATTTGATCGTACCTCATCTCTAGCTATGTCCCGGGG
>MCJB01005636.1:32751-54358 GCA_002018475.1 Nicotiana obtusifolia
TTCACTTTCAATCTTCTTCTTAAAAGCCTCCAATCGTTTTCAGCTAGTGCAACCCCCTTTTCTTGCAAGATTAATCACGTAATCTTGATTGCATGTAAGTTTGAGGGTTGGTTTAGAGTGATTCTCGTGGGTTTATGGAAGTTCTCTTTTGTGGGTACTGAGTATTGTGTTTCAAAAGAGAGAAATGGACCCTAGGTCCTATTTAATTTGGGCAAAAGTCGGGCAAAAAGTCATGGGCCAGGTCAAATTTGCGACCCCTTAAGCAATTTCCTTTCTTTCTTTTACAAAGATTACTCTAACTTTTTCATACGGAGTCCGATTTGGACGATTCTTTTTGCTACGGCTCCGTAATTTCAAGACGGAGCTAATTCTTCAAACGAAATTGAATTTGGAGGTCGTTTGCTAATTTTAATATCAATTACACCAGAAAATCTGAGGTAAATGCTTTATAGAGCGGCGAATTTAGTCCCGTTGACCATTCAAAATTCACCCGAGACCCCCGGGACTTTATCCGAACATGCACACATGTTCTATAACCTCATTCAAACTTGTTCCAATCTTTGGAACACTAAGATGAACATCGATTTATTAGATTTGCATCGAAAGCAATCCTATGAACTTCAAGGATCCTCAATTCGATCCTTCGATCCGAACCCGACCAAACGATGTCCGAATGGTTTGAAAATTTGCACGCAAGTCCAAAATCACATAAGGAACCTACAGCAACTTTCGGAATTTCATTCCGACTTCCGGATCAAAATTTGACCTATCAACCGGAAATTCAAACTTCCTCGATTCAAATCTCACGTTGTTCGAGGTCTATCATATATATTCCGGTCACTCGTCTAAGTCATATATTCTATCCCGAAGCTATTCGAGTCGTCGGATTTCAAATCCGAGTCTTCTAACTCAAAAGTCAATTTCGCAGTTGACTTTAACGACTTAAACTTCCTTAAATGAGACCATGTGTCTCATATCCTTTCAATTACTTCGAGTACATTTAACTCGACTTAATTTCACACAATATAAATAATGAAATAGCTCGGGAAAATAAAGTGAGTCATCACACTACCTGAATACTTATATAAAATTAGTACCACAAAAATATCATAATATTATAATGAGTGTTTGGAGAAGTTGATTTTGAAGATTGAAGCTTAGGTGTGTAATGGATAAACATCAAAAGAGCCAATCAATTTTGAAGATGAGAGAAAAAAGAACTATATAGCTAGCTATCACCACCTTTAAAAGCTTGAAATAGACTCATCTTTAATCGTAGAGAATCACAACCACAATTTCTCATTTTCTCAACCTACCACGTACTCATTTAGTTATGTTTTCTGTACTAGTTGTTTAATTTGTTCTTCCTTTTGTAAAGAGCCAAGAGCCATTTCTCTGTCTTTTTTTCCCCTTCCCCTTGTAATTATACATTGTTTGCGCACTTGTACCTTTTTGAAATTACATTAAAATTAATTAATGTAAAACAAATTAATACCACTAGAATTCAAAGTCTCCTTTGTGTAACTTTTGTGTAACAACCAAGCATATCCACCCAAAAAATGATCATAATTGTGCCTATATATCACGAAAGTTTTTCTTTAAAATGTTGTTAATAAAATATCATCATTGCTGAATGCTTAAAAAAGAAAAATGACATTGACAAAAAAAAGATCTTTGAGTTTTACCTCGTTATAAATACCATCTTTATCCACAAAAAAGGGAAGTGGATTTCGTATTTGAAAATTATTGCTAAAAATAAGGATTGAATTACGGTTTGCTCTCGTATAATTTTAATTATCATACAGAAATGTCAATGAATGCAACCACTATCTATGCATGGATTATTTTTTGCTGCTCCAATAGTGTCGAACAATGATATTTGTGTTGCGAGAATGCCCACTCGTATGGCTCGGCTTGCTTCCCGTCCGAAAGAACCGCTCACTAGCTAACCGACTTATGACTCCTACAGATTCAGTAACTTTGATATTGTATTAGTAGCAGCTAGTCTACAGGTAAGTTTTGGCCCTCCCTTATTTTCTTGTAATTAATTTGAAGATACAGTAAGCACTTTAATTATTTCATTTTCACCTAATAACAAAGAAGAAGAAAAAAGAAGATGCCCACGTACGAGTAGAAAGTAAACAAATATTTGCACGACTCGTACGGTGGGTACATATTACGAAAATATTTTCCTAATAATTCCTTTCTGTTCTTTTTTAAGCATTGCATGATTGATCCGACAACATTAGTCCATGTTTCAAAAAAATTTCGTTTTCTATATAAGTAAAGTTGATTGAACTAAATTATTTGGGTGGCTATTTCGTGGGGGGAGGGGGGGGGGGGGTTATTTTGTGTGTATATAATATGATTGACTTTGGTTTTTATAGATGTATAACGTGACGAAATTTCTATGTACTTGCTAGCATGAACTTAAACCACCTCAAGAAGAAATTAAGCTTATTCTAATATATCTCGTATTTGAATCTTGAAAATGAAAATCTTTTCTGTAGTTAGGAAGCGTTTTACTCCTTCAGTATTGAATTCAAACTAGTCTGAATCAATAAGTCTTGGGTACGTGATGATTAAACGCAAAAAAGATGTGTATATATATTAGAAAGATTTTCTTATAAATTGTATAGAAGATTACTTTAATTCCTTTTTAAGACTACCAATTAATATTCAACTATATCTTCCGGATAAAAGACTTCTAAATCCTGATTTCCGGAATGACATCAATCGACTTATTTCCGTCTTACAGCTTTCTTGTAGTACTGCTCTCTTTTCAAGCGAATCTCTATTTCAATTGCATTCCCTATTGCAAAGAAATCAACCTCAATTTTTTCTGCTGATAGGTTAGTTTGATGTAAGGTGTGAGCCTCTTCGGTTGCGGTGAAAGTTCCCGATTCTCTAGTGCTATCCGCCCTTTTCCAGAGGTTTGCGTTCACTATTAAGCCTACACCCGTCCATTCCTTTCAAGCTTGATCATTCTCTTAGATTCGTTACCTTGTTCGACTGAACTCATTAATTCCGCGCTCTATTCGATCGTAATCCGGTTCGAGAACCTTCTCTCGTAGATTCCCTTCACCAAGTCCTCCGTAGCAATCAACTCTTATCACTTGGTGTCAAAGGGCGAGTTCCTTTCTTGTCTTGCCCAAAAACTTTTTTTATTCTTATTGGAGAAAGACTTTCCCGCTGCTTGAATTGATATTAAATTCTATTATACGACTTATAAGGTAATTACAGCTCTAATTGGTCATCTGTATAAACTGCTACTAAAATTCATTAATAATGCAATTCTTTTATGTTGTAGAAAATATAACTTAAACCCTATAGAATTACTTGCATTAGCCTTTTAAGTGATGTGATGATATAAATATTTTTATATAAAATATTTTTATCATACTCTTACCTAATTGATCGGGCAACCCTATATGTCGCTTCACTATGAAACTATTCACACAATTAATTCTAAAATTTATTGCTTTAACATTTATCAAAATGAATGAATATCTCACATTTAATTCATTGACAGACAACTCACAATTAATTGATGAATGCCTCACGGCCACATAAAAATTTGTTTGGCTGACATTTCAAGGAAATTCCATTTTCCATTGATTTTCTTTCGTAACTTGTCATAAATTTAATACTCCTATACATTCCTCTCTTGCTCATAAATTTAAAATGAATGCACACACAGACACACACGAGTGCAACATCACATATATCAGATAAGTAATGCAAATATATAGGTTGTGTTTCACTTTTTGCTTGCTCTTTTAAAATAAGGAACTTTTCTTATCAGGGGTAACTTCAAATATTTTGCGCACATTTCTTCATTTTCTAAGGGAGCTTTAGAACAACGGTAAAATTATTTTTATATGACTTATAGGTTACGGGACTGAGCCAAGAAATCAGCCACTGATATTTGCATTAAGTAGCCTGCTTACATCACACCCCTTTGAGGTGCGACCTTTCCCGAACCCTGCGTAAACATGCAATACTTCGTGCATTTGATTGCTTTTTCTTTTACTTCATTTTTTTAGTGTTTGATAATATAATATGTAAGATCTCTAGACTATTAATACTGCAGGAAAAACAAGTCTTTGATAGGTTGCTCATTTTGTGGATGATCTTAACTCATACGGTTCAACTGAAATTGCTCCTAGACATAATTTCATGTTCCTTTCACCAATTGAATACCTATGAACATGTCAAACACAATTAACCCTCACAAAAAAAAAATTAAAATTTCTCCTCAATATATGATATCTTGTTCCTTTCACCAATTGAATGCCACAGTTAACACTCACAAAACATTTTGACTTGGAACCATTTTACCACTTTTTACTTCTAAAATTTGTCCATATTCTGCATGAAACCATTTATCACTTTTTCAACTATATGTAATGCACAATAAACCGACTTGAATAATGTATGTCTATGTTAACATTTACAAGTAAAATTGCATTTTCTTCTCATTTTTCCACTTCCCTATTTTCCTTCTATTGCTTGTGAGGCTTTGAGGTTTAGAGGTGAATTCAAGATCTTGACATGGTGAGCTTAAAATAAGTGATCGTATGTACAATATACAGTATTAGATATCTTACAAGTTGTCACTAGCATTGTCGATTGTTTAATTGCACATGAATTAATCACATTACTGGTTGTTTGAAACGATAAGGTCGCAAGCGATCAAAAATATTAAAAACACTTGCTATAAGTGCTAGGGTTTGATATGTGACACCAAAACATTCACTAAATAAATATAATAAATTTTTTGAAAGAGTATTAGAAACCAATTTTGTTTGTGAATAATTCAAAATAAACATCGATTTGTAATAAGTAAAGTTTTTTAGCTTCTACAAACTCAAACTTCAACTAGCTCACACGAGGAATCACGTTGTGATAATATATCAATACTATAACAACAACAATAATAACAACAATATATTTAGTGTAATTGACAAATGAAGTCTGAAAAGAATAGTACATACACAGAACTTACCTTTTTCTTATAAAGATAAAGACTATTTTTGAAAATCCTCTGCTCAAGAAAAACAAAAAAAGAGTTAAAAATCAACAAATCGTAACATATCAACAAGATAATAAGCTAACTGAAGTAGAAAAAATAAGTAATAATAAAACTCTAAGAATACGAGAGTACAAGACTAATTCTACTGCCAACTGGTACCGCATAGAAATACACTCGACTACCTATTAAAAAATCGATATTGTTTATGCAAATTAACGTCAGTGCAAAATTAGATCAGTGTGGGAGGGATGTCTCATCAAATTATTAGTGTGTGGGTATCTTGACAAGCTGGACTCACCAAAAACATGTAGCCAGCAACTGACAGAAAGATGACTGCTAACCTTGTAAGTAAGCTGTACTGTACATAAAGAAGACCAAACAAGAGATTCTTTACAACCTATACACCACAAAACAGAGGGTATCCTACTTACCACAAATTAAAGGTATCTTATCTAAATCACTTACCCACAAACATGGATATATAAAATTGATACTTTTGTTTGGTAAAGTGTTTTTTTTTAATAATAAATATCTAAAATCCTTCTCTTTATTTTTTCTTCCATTTTGAAACTCATGACTTGTTCTTAGCCCTTTATAATACAATTTCCGATTCAACCTTTTCACGCGTCTTTGGACACATTGATACCAACAAATCTGTACTTCAGAGTTTTTATTATATATATATATATATATATATATATATATACATACATACTAGTATATATATATATATATACTAGTCTCTATGTACATACCTCGTATGTAAATCTTTAGTCAAACTTATCTTCATATGAAAAGGCAAAAATTAAAAAATTTAGTTAAATGAAAGAAAAGGAATTAAATATATTTAAAATTACATACAAGAAGGAAAAATTATTAAAAATCAATTGTCTTGATAAAACTACAACAATTTTTTAAATGTTGAAAACCAATGATATTAGGAACATAATAGTTGAATTTAAAACGAACGGACATCATATTAAAAACATGCTTTAAAAAATCAATCATACTAAAAGGTACAAAAAAACTATGCCAGTCCCAACGATGCTCATTTGACTAAGGTTTTGATATATGAAAAGAAAAGAGTTTGAAAAAGTTTTATCTTACATACAAATGTACTTACTAATTCACTTATTAATTCACATATGATCGTAATATGTAGTAGTAAAATTTGTTACTTTTTATTCTTTAATAAGTTCGTCCTGTTTCTAAAAAAGCCTGCCAACAATTGCTGATAACACAATTTTTTATTTTTCACATTGATTATTTCTCCTTGTGTATAATATGAATTCTATTTGAAGTTATCTTTAATAGAAGAATTTGAATCCTTGTAAGTATCCATCGTAAATTTTAAATATTACCTTTTTATTCAATATGGAATAATCTCTTTTAAAGAAATAATTTAATTTTAAGGGTATAAAAATCTATCAATATTATAGAGATATTTTTGTAGTTTAATATTTAGCGTAAAATATTTATGCTTTTATAATATACATACACATACATACATACATACATACATACATACATACATACATATATATATATATATATGTATATATATATATATGTATGTATATATATATGTGTGTGTGTGTATTGGTATTATTTATACTTGGTAATGCAAAGTCAAAGATTTCGTTGTGGTCCCTTTTTCTTCTTTACTTCTTTACTTCTTTATCTTTTGTGAAAGACAAAGTGTTCCTTATTGGTTGTGAAAAATCTTTTTCTTCTCTTTGTATTGAATTGCTCTTTGTTGGGCTTGTAAAACGCTAGTAAAAGGGCCACTCACGCACGTGAAAAGTTGATCCTGAAGGCAAAATGGGTCGATTTTGCTAAAATTATTTCTTCATTTTTTGAGCTTACCAGAATATGTCCAAATTCATTCTCTTTGAATTGAATTTTGTAATGTTCCATTTATTTCTTTGTAAGTACCATGCTTTAATTTTTGTAACAACTGTGTTTAATTTTTGTAACAACTGTGGTTAATTTTTGTAACAGCTCCACTTTAATTTCTGTAAAAGCTACAGATTAATTCCTTCATCTGTAACTGTCCAGCCATGAGTGCACGTGTTTAGAGGTGCTGTGGAACCACCGAAATCGCTTTCAAGGCAATGGCTTGCCACAACATAATATTTACGATAAGTTGTTTGCTCTTGTTCTTAGTCAATATTATTTACTCATTTTACTTACAATTTGACAACGAATTTTTACATATAATATTGACTAATGGCTACCACTTTGAACAAAATACTTCCTGAACTGTCAAAGCTTGAGCCTTTAGATGAAAATAATTATAAGCGTTGGTCCTAGAAATTTTTAATTTTCTTTGAACAGTTAGAAGTTGATTACGTTTTGTTTAATGAATCACCCACTGATGTTGTTGTTGATAGTTCTAATACTACTAATGTTGCTGCTGATGATGCTGCTAAGAAGAAATTTAAAAAGGATAATAAAACTGTTTGAGGGCATCTACTTAACCGTATGACTAACCATCTCTCTATAATTTATTTATAAATTATAAATTTGCTAAAATCATATGGGACAGTTTGGAGAAGAAATTTGGTGCGGATGACGCCGGAAAAAAAGAAGAACGCCGTTGGAAAGTGGATCAAGTTCCAGATACTTGATGATAATCCAATCATGGAGCAAGTTCACGAGTATGAAAACTTGATTGCTGATGTTTTGAACGAAGGCATGGAGATGTGTGAGATTCTTCAGGCTAATGTTCTGCTTGAAAAGTTTCCATCTTCCTGGAGTGATTACCGAAATCAACTGAAACACAAGAAGAAAAACTTAACTCTTCAAGAACTGATCTGTCACATGAGGACCGAGGAAGCGAACCGTCTCAAAGATGAGAAGGCTGAACAACTTAAGGATAACATGAAATCTCTCTCTCTTAATTCTTCTAAAGCTAACCTTGTGGAATCTTCCAGTACTTTTGTGAAAGACAGGTTTAAAGGAGAATAGAAGAAAGGCCAGAAAAAAAGTCATATGAAGAAGAAGAATTATTTCAATAAGCCGGAGGGCCATATTCAAAAGTCAAAAGGACCTTGCTATGTTTGCAGCAAAATTGGTCACAAGGCTTTCCAGTCAAACTAGAGACAAGGACAAAGCTTAAAGCATGGAGTAAAAGCTCTAGTCCAAGCTAACCTTACTGAGGGTGGTGATGTCATTACTGCTGTGATCGTTTAGGCAAACATTGTGGCTAACAAGACTGACTGAATACTGGACACAGGCGCTTCAACGCACCTTTGCACCAATAAGGAGTAGTTGCACGACTTTGAGGAACCTGCTAATGGCGAATGCATCTACATGGGTAACTCCATTATAGTTGGAGTTATGGGTAAACGAAAAATTCTCCTTAAGTTACCTTTTGAAAAAATCTTAGCCTTGAATAATGTTCTGCACGTACCCTCCCTTTGTAGAAACTTAGTTTCTGATGCGCTTCTCAACAAAGTAGGTCTTAAACTTATTTTGAATATGATAAAGTTATTATTTCTCATGGGGGAGACTTTGGCGGGAAGGGTTACCTCAGTGGAGGTTTATTTGTGTTGAACATCGTTCAAGAAATTATTAATAATGCTAGTACTTTCAATTCTGCTTATATTGCTGAGTCCATTGATTTGTGGCATAGTAGACTAGGTCATGTTAATATGGCTTCTATTAAAAGACTTAAAAAAAATAGAATTAATTCCTGCAGTTAATGTTGATAACTTTTCTAAGTGTCATGCTTGTATATAAGCAAAACATACCAAAAAGCCTTTTAAGAATGTAACTAGTAGAAAGATAAAATTGCTTGAACTAGTGCATTCAAACTTAGCAGATTTCAAGAACACTGTTAGTAAGGGTGGAAAGAAATACGACATTACTTTTGTAGATGACTTTTCTAGATACACTAAGATACATCTTCTTAAGTCAAAAGAAGAGGCTCAAAGCATGTTTTTGAAATATAATGCAGAAGTAGAAAATCAATTAGACAGAAAAATCAAGAGAATTAGATCTGACAGGAGTGGTGAATATAGTACTAATACTTTAGAAGCCTTTTGTGAGAAGAATGATATTATACATGGGTTAGTGCTCCCTATATTCCCCAACAAAATGGTATAGTCGAATGGAAAAATAGACCCTTAAGGAAATGATGAATTCTATGCTGTTGAATTCGGGTTTATCTGATAATGTATGGAGGAAGATGTTTTATCTACATTTTATGTTCTTAATAAAATCTCTCATAAGAAGTTAGATAAAATTCCGTATGAGTTATGGAAAGAGTTTGCCCCTAACTTGAAAATTATGAAAGTGTGGGGGTGTTTGTCTAAGGTTGGTCTACCTGATTTTAGACAAGTAACTGTTGGACCCAAGACTTTTGATGCTATTTTAATTAGTTATGCTCAAAATAGTGTTGCATATAGATTTATGTCTTTGAATGATAGTTCTATTTGTGAATCTAGAGATGCAAATTTTTTTAAGCATGTTCTTCCATTAAAAAATACTTTATCTAGTGATGTGCCTAATAATGCTTCTACATCTATGTCTGTTAATTCTCATATTGTGCCTTCTTCTAGTGTTGCAGATAATGAGCATGAAAATGAACTTAGAAGGAGTAAGAGACGTAGAATTGAAGCTAACTTTGGTCCTGACTTTACCACTACTTTCTTGACTGAAAATATTGATCTTGATGTTTTAAGTGATGAATTAGTATCAATATATTTAATAGAAGAAGACCTAATACTTATAATGAAACAATGAGGTCAATAGATGCTAGTTTTTGAAAAGAGACCTTTAAAAGTGGATTAGAATCTATAGTTTCTAATCACACTTGGGACTTGTCTGATTTTACCTAAAGGGTGTAAATCCATAAATAGCATGTGGATATTTAAGAAGAAATTGAGACTTGATGGTATAATTGAGAAATATTAGGCTAGACTTGTTATTAGGGGTTTTAATCAAAAGAAAGGCATTGATTACTTTGACACTATTCTCCTGTGACTAATATAGCGACTATTAGAACTCTTGTTGCTTTAGCCCCTATTCATAATTTAGTGATACATCAAATTGTTAAAACGGCTTTCCTAAATAGTGATGTTAAAACGGCTTTCCTATATATATATATATATATATATATATATATATATATATATATATATATATATATATGTATATGTATATGTATATGTATATATATGTATATGTATATGTATATGTATATGTATATGTATATATATGTATATGTATATGTATATGTATATGTATATGTATATGTCTCAAGCTGAGGGATTTGTGATCCAAGGATAGGAGAATAAAGTATGCAAATTGAGAAAGTCTCTATATGGTCTAAAGCAGGCACCTAAGAAATGGTATGAAAGGTTTAATAGCACATTAGTGGGTAATGGTTTTGTTGTTAATGCATATGATACTTGTGTTTATTCCAAGGTGATAGGACCAGATTGTGTGATTATATGTCTGTATATAGATGACATGTTAATCTTTGGCCTTAACGTGAGTGTTGTTAATGAGACTAAAAATTTTTTATCTTCTAAATTTAAAGCGAAAGATTTTGGAGAAGCAAATATCATTTTAGGGATTAAAATCAAAAGAACTTCTAATGCTTTTTCGTTGTCTCAGTCTCATTATATTGAGAAAATATTGAAAAGGTTTAATTGTTTTGATGTAGCTCCTGTGAGAACTCCTTATGATCCTAGAATACACTTAAAAAAGAATAAGGAATCCAGTATTTCTCATACTGAATATGTTAAAATAATTAGTAGTGTAATGTTTCTCATGAATTATACACGACCTAATATTGCTTATGCCGTTAGTAAATTGAGTAGATATACTCACAGCCACCCCAATAGTGAACACTGGAATGCTCTTCATCATTTGCTAAGGCATTTGAGAGGTACTATGAATTGGTGTTTGCATTTTAATAAATTTTCTGCTATTTTAGAAAAAATTTATGCAAACTGGGTTACTGACAATGATGAAGTTAGCTCTACTACTGGCTATGTGTTTACTTTGGATGCTGGTGCTATTTTATGGAAGTCTTCAAAATAGACTTGTATAGCACGATATACTATGGAGTCTGAATTCATAGCTCTTGATTTGGTAGGGCAAGAAGCCGAATGGTCGAGAAACTTATTAGCAGACGTGACTTTTATGAGAAAGACCAGCTTCACAGTTTCTCTACATTGCGACTCATAGGCGACAATTTAAATTGCCAAAAATAGTGGTGTACAATGGAAAAAGAAGACATATTCGCATTAGGCATAGTGCGGTAAAACAATTGTTGAAACATGGTGTTATTTCTTTGGAATATGTAAGATTCGAAAAAAAATTGGCGGATCCTTTAACCAAGGGTTTGGCAAAGAGAGTTATCCTTGAAACGTCGAGGGGGATGGGGCTAAAGCCCATGGATTGAAGAAGTATGGTGGATACCCATTTGTGGTCAAAAGAAGCTATATGAGACCTCAATATGCACTATATTTTCTATCCCTATGGCGTGAGGTAGTACTTTATAAGGTTGAGCTTATTTTACTCTTAATGATTCCATAGCTTTAAGGTGGTCTATGTATAGATAGACTTGATGGAATCACCTACGTGAGTGTAAAGGTGCGGTCGCTTTTTATTAAAGACTTGGGATGTCTTTCTAGAGCACTTATGAGACCGAAGGTATGTGCATGACCATAAAGCACTTTGTTAATATCGCGAAATTTGCATGAAATTAAGGACATATTATGTGTTGTTGGGGTCTCAACAAATGTTCATTCAGTTCAAGAGCACTTCACTTTGTGGATTTAGTTGTTGCCTCATTTCACTACGTGTCGATTCAATTGAAAGATATTGACACTTAAGTACATATTCCTACTTTTACCCAGAATTGTTCTTATTCTAATTTTGTCTTTGCATTAGTGGGGGATTGTTGGTATTATTTATACTTGGTAATGCAAAGTCAAAGATTTCTTTGTGGTCCCTTTTCTTCTTTACTTCTTTGTCTTTTGTGAAGGACAAATTGTCCCTCATTGGTTGTGGAAAGTCTTTTTCTTCTCTTTATATTGAATTGCTCTTTGTTGGGCCTATAAAGAGCTAGTAAAAAAGACTGGACTCGGGCACACGAAAAATTGGTCCTGAAGGCTACACGGGTCAATTTGCCCCCCTTCCTGCGCGCAAGATATATGTGAGGTCTATTCCAAATCTAATTTTGCTAAAATTATTTCTTTATTTTTTTAGCTTACCAGAATATGTTCAATTCATTCTCTTTGAATTGAATTTTGTAACGTTTCATTTATTTCTTTGTAACTGCCATGCTTTAATTTCTGTAACAGCTGTGTTTAATATAACATTTGTGGTTAATTTTTGTAACAACTTTATTTTAATTTTGTAACAGGTACATATTAATTCCTTCATCTTTAACTGTCCAACAACTTTTCCTATAAAAGCCAGTTTTCTTTGTGAATTATCTAACAGAGAAATCGCCTTCATCTTCTCTTCTTTCTAGGCAAATCCCAAACTTTCAGTCACGAGTGCACGTGTTTGGAGGTGTTGTGGAACCTTGGGGCGCAACCGGTCTTAACGATTTGCATCCAATTGGATTGAAATCACTTTTAAAATAGTGACTTGCCACGACACAGTATTTATGATAAGTTGTTTCCTCTTGTTCTTGGTCAATATTACTCTACTCATTTTTCTTAATATATATATATATATATATATATAGGCGAGCGGCATAATAATCATTACACCATCAAAATTATGATGAGATAGATAGAATTCTTCTACAGTTTCAACCTTAACAGAGGTTTTCAAAACGAATTTTGAGTATGAACAAATCCTGATAAAGAGCGATGCCTCTTCTAATGGCCCTTACGTGGGCGACGAGAATTCTGATTAGTCGATGCCCAAATATTAATATTGAACACCGGGAACAAAACAAAAAAGATTAATTACAAATATATCCTACTATGTAACATCTCCGAGGAAAAAAAAAAAGTTGCAATACGTCACAAGTAATATTCTGAAAGGTCTTTAGTGAGGGAATTATTCATGTAAGACTAATGAGTTATCACGGGGGCGACGCGAATTCAGAATAGTCGATGCTCAAATGCAAATATTGAACATTGGGTACAAAACAAAAAAGATTAGTTACAAATGTATCCTACTAAGTAACATTTCAAAGGGAAAAAAATAGTTGCAATGCGTCAGACTTAATATTTAGAAAGGCCTTCAATGAGAGAATTATTCATATAAAGCAAATGTATATTATAATTGATAGAAATTTGGAAATACAATCAACATAATATGGAAATACAATCACAGAAGATGTGAACATAATAATATAGGATACGAATATATATATATATTATGAATTGTGTGAATCGTCGGTTTTGATTTTCAGGTTATTCGGAATCGACTTGGAAGAATGAATTTCATAATTGAAGCTTTAAGTTGGAACAGTTGACCAAGTTTGACTTTTGTGAATTTGACCCGAGAATAGAGTTTTGATGGTTCTGTTAGGTCCGGATGGTGATTTTGAATTCGGGCGTATGCCCGGATATGCACTAATTGGCGAAAGTGAGAAATTTGAAGGTTTGAAAAGTTTACAACTTTGACCGGGAGTTGACTTTGTGGATATCAGATTCAGATCGTGGTTATGAGAATTTGAATAGCTTCATTACGTCATTTGGGACTTGTGTGCTAAATTTGAGTTCATTCCGGGTTGGTTTGATATGTTTCGGCACGAGTTTTGAATGTTGAAAGTTCAAGTTCAAATTGAGGTGCGATTCATTTTTTCGATGTTGTTATGTGTAATTTGAGGCCTCGAGTAGGTCCGCATTATGTTATGGGACTTGTTGGTATATTTAGACGGGGTCCCAAGTGGCTCGGATGAGTTTCGGAGGGGATTCGTATCGTTTGGAGCCTTGTTGATGTTGCTGGAATTTTTGGCTATTGGTGTCTTCGCACCTGCGCATGAGGGATCTCAGGTGCGTGCTCGCGGAAGCGTTGAGCTGGTCGCAGAAGCGACCTGGGGGAAAGGCTGGCTGGAAAGGCCCGCAGAAGCGGTTCGTCGTGCGCAGAAGCGCTATTGCAGGAGCGAACCCGGGGATCGTAAAAGCAGCCACTGTTGGCCAAGGCTGTCTCGCAGATGCGCGACCTTCTTTGCAGAAGCCAGGTGCGACCTACTGTCTGCATATGTGGAAATGCTGGGAAAAACTATATTTTCGAGGTCTTGTTTTTATTTCACATCTTGAGATTTTGGAGCTTGGTTTAGGCGACTTTGGAGAGTAAATTCATCACGCAACTTGGGGTAAACATTCTTGACTCACTTGTGATTATATTTCGTTCTATCTTCGTTTTTGGTAATTGGATTATGAATTTTAAAGGAAAATTGGGGGTTTTAGCCTAAAGTTTCATGGAGTGAGTTTTTGAATTTTGAACATCGATTTAGAGTCGAATTTCGATGAAACTAGTATGGTTGGACTCGTAATTGAATGAGTTGACGGATTTTATAAGTTTCGTCGAGTTCTGAGGCGCAGGCCGGGTTGGACTTTTGAGTTGATTTTTGACTTTTGATGAAAGATTCTTTATCGATTGGGTTTGTTTTCTTTGGCATTATTTGATGTATTTGAGTTGCTTTTGGATAGTTTCGAGCCGTTCAGATTGGAGCATTGCTTGGCCTGCTCCGTATTGGATTTGGCTTGTTCGAGGTAAGTAACACTTCTAAACTTGGTGTTGAGGATATGAAACCCCGAATCACATGTTATGTGATTGATGTCGAGGTGAGACACATACTAGGTGATGGGCGTGTACCATGTGAGTTGTAATTTAGTCGATTTCGTAGAACTGTGTAGCTATCTTATCTGAACGCTTTTACTGTACTCTATGTGTCAGAGCACTTGAGCTGTAATTTATGCTAGAAATCATATTTAGGCTATATGTTGGTACGATTGGGAACCATAATGATCGTTCTTTGCTGTCGAGTTATGTGCTTAATTGCAGCTATGTTCTCAGCCGCATTCATCATTTCATATCATGTCTCGGTCTCTATTATTGTATATTGTCACATCCTGTATCATTTATACCGCTTGGACTAAAGGAGCCCCTCTGGAGTCTGTACATCCACAGTGAGCGAAGTTGCATTTACATTTGGGATGCATCTTCCTAAGAATTTACATTCAGACATGGATCTTGCCTACACATTCATATTTGGGATGGAGTTTCCTGGGCTAGATTGGCACTATACAATACTGTGTGACTGATGGTCAATTGCTATTTATATTTGAGGGATGGACCTTCCTTGGGCTGGACCTGCCCCGTATAGTACAGAGTAATTGAGCACTTTGAGTGTGTTAGTACATGCATAGAAATATATGCATATAGATGCATTTCCTTCTACTACCCGATTTTTGGTGACATTCATGATTTCACCTGTATATTGACATATAGGCATAGAGATGTATTTTTCTCATGCTAACTGAAAATGAAACCTCTTATTTATTGTTGAAAGATTTTTGAAAAAAATCACAGTTTTCAAATTTACTCATATATTATTGGGGTTTTCGGTGAAAGATTTGGGATTTACTGTACTGAAAAAGCATGCCTATTTTCCGTAACTGTGAACGAGCTGAGTTATTTCTCGTTCCATCTTTATTATATTGTTATGAATTATTGCTGGTTATTTGAATTGTACTTTGACCCTTGTCCCAGCTCGTCACTACTTTCAACATAAGGTTAGGTTTGTTACTTATTGAGGGTCGGTTGTACTCATACTATATTTTTGCACCTTGCGTGCAGATGCGGGATGCTGATGTTGCTTCGTACGGCGGGAGCTGGATCTAGAAGATGTACCTGCGCTCCAGTCATAGCTGCCTCTTGATCTTGGTAGCTTTAGTATTTCAGATCTGTTCATGTATATTTCATATAGGTGGTATATTTTGTTTCAAACTAGTTTTGTCAACTCTATATCTTAGAAGCTCATGATTTGTACTACCGGTTCTTGGGGAATTGTATAAATTCAATTTTCTCATCTTTGACTCACATCATTATTATTATATTGTGATTTATAGTTAATTGGCTTACCTAGCAGGTCGGGTTAGGTGTCATCACGAGGACTTAGATTTTGAATCGTGACAAAATTGGTCACAAAATTCTACCTAAAAAAAAGGGAACAAAAGGGCAACAAACAAGGCAGTATGAAAATTAACGTTTTATTTTCCTGATTTTTAATAATTCTGGAAATGCTTTTTAACTGTGAAACCTAACAAAAAATTGTATAAATTTTTTTCTGGATTTATTATCCTACATAAATACATTTTAATTACTATTTTAAGTTTGTCTCCTAATAGGACTCATAAACACCATCTTTCCTATGCTATTAGTTAATTGTACTAAGAACAGGAAAAATTAGAATAAAACTTACTAATAATTGGGATGGTTTGTAATTGTACGTCATAGGAACAGTGAGAATGACCATAACACTTTAAATAAAATAATTACACATGTAATAAAAATTTTGATAAAGTATTTCCAAAACCGAAAAGATCTCTTTCTAATTAAGACATCAATCACTACAGTTTAAATGTAGTTCTCTCTTTTACTCGTATTTTTGTCTATATTTAATTTCCACTTAAAACGTATCCATCATATTATCATGACTTGTTCAAAAGCTTAGGATTAATGATCAATCAAGTGCTAATTAATGAATATTAATTTGTACGTTTTTGCTTTCTATGCATGACAAGTGACCTTCCAACTACTAAAATTGACTACCACAAGAGGCAAAAATTAATGATTAATATACCGTTACAAATGCAAAAAAATAAAAAAAAATAAAAAATAAAAAAATAAAAAAATAAAAAAAGGGAAACAGAAAGAAGTCAATTTTTTAAGAACCTAATGATTTCGAAGCATTATACGTCTCTTCTCAGAAATGATTTTTTTTTTTTTTAATTTAACCATTTAGATAGTTAAATTTAAAGGACAGTCCGTTGCACTAAAATATTTTATATTTATGCAAGGTTTTCTTTAGACCTAGCATGATTGCGGATTGCTTTATACACAAGACTGTCTTTTTAATTTAACCATCTAGATAGTTAAATTCAAAGGAGAGTCCGTTACACTAAGATATTTTGTATTTATACAAGGCTTTCTTTAGACCTAGGGTGATTGCGGATTGCTTTATACACAAGACCGTCTTTTTAGTTTAACCATCTAGTATCGCAAGTTCACTTACCCGACTAATATGAGTTCGTATGGAGTAAACTTACCATAAGATAGAGCAATATCCACCAAAAAACTTTTCATTTCCAGTCTTAGAGCCCGTTTGGACGTACTTATTTTAAGTGACTTTGAAGAATAAGTCACAAGATAGAAATTCTAATTTTTTGACTTTTCGCTTATTTTTGCCATTTTAGCTTAAATTCAAGTGTTTATAAATATTTTTTTATTTTATTCAAACGCTACAAAATAACTTTAAAACACTTAAACAAGCCAATCCAAGCGGGCACTTATGAATAGGGGTGTCATGATTTGGTTTGGATCGGTTTTTACCTAAAAAGAAATCAAACCAAATAAGTTGATTTTTCAAATATTAGATTCAAACCAAACCAATTAAGTCAGTTATTTATTGCTTCGGTTTATATCGTGTTTTGTCGGTTTTTCGTATTTTTTGGTTATTTATTGATTCTTTCTATATATGAGACATATACTACCAAATCTATATTCCGATGATTACATTTTTAACGTAACACTATCAAATGAATCGCTCTTTGAGAAATCTATCATTTATTAATAGTAATGAATAATTTAAAATTTTAATTTAAAATAAATTATTTTTAATATAAAATAAATTTTTTATACTTAAAAATAAAAATGCAAACGATTACCATGTACGGTAGAGTTTTAGAAACTTTTTACAAAAAAGCTTTATGAAAGGAAAAGTATCTAGGAGACCAAAAAAGATTCTTTGACTGCCGCAAAACTGACCAATGAGACAAACAAAAATGGGAAATTAACCCCCTCTCCCCTTCCCCCCAAAACCCAAACACAAAAACAAAAAAAAGGAACAAAAAACCCACGTCTACCCTATCCACCTTACCAACCAGAGAATCAAGGTCATAATTATATTGCATAGAATGAAAGAGTTTGCCATTGTGGGTTTTGGAATCAAAGGCATATACATCTCTTTAAGCAAACTAATGCCCCACCTTCAATTTCATAACCAAAATAATAAAAAATTTAAAATCTTAAATATGTCATATTACTTTAGAGTGTTATCAATAATACAACAATGGGAGTGTAATATTAAAGGGCAGCTCGGTACATTATGTTCCAACTATGTGCGGGGTTCGAAAAAAAACTGAACTATAATAGTTCATTGTACGTTGCCTTACCTTTACATTTTCGCAAGAAGCTGTTTTCACGATTCGAACCAATTACGCCAAGACTCCCTTCGGGAGTGTAACATTAAAAACTCAATATCAAAAAGTGACATTTTTTTTGTAATCAACCAAAAAAGAAATAACTAAAAACACATAAATTGAAAAGAAACAGTATATAGGAAGAAAGAATTGGCATTTGTGTGCACATAGATCTCTTTTAAGCAAATTAATACCCCACTTTCAACTTCACAACACAGAAAACACTTGTAAAAAGTGAGGAAAAAAGAAATTAGTTTTGACATAATTTTTGTGCATTATTGAAGGTAGGTCAATTGCTGCAGGCCATAGAAAACCTAGTCCAAAACTTAGCAAAATTTCACTAATTTCTTGCACAAATATGATAAGGAGATGGAGATTCAAAAGCTGCTATACTTTTCTGGTTCTTCAAATCCTTGTAAAAATTCTTAATAAACTCTTCAGCATCTTTATCAACTTGAGAATTAGTACTCTCCTCTGAATCTTTTAAAGGAAATGGTGAATCAGTTATTCTTAACTGTCTAACCATTGGACTTTTTCCAAATCCTGGTAATGCCAAAGGTGAAGCAACAGTATCATAATTTGTAGTTGTGGTATTCAATATCTCAAATACTTTCTGAACGACAGCTATTTCTTCTGGCTTATACCGATGATTTCGCCTACGTTTGTTGGCGAAATAGAGGGGGAAATTAGGGCTATTGCTGCAACTAAATTCGTATTCGCGACGTGTAACAAAGGACATGGCCACATCATTGGATTTACAAGTGAAAGAAGATGAATATTGATGGTGTAACATGAGGTTGCTAATTGCCTTACCAGCAATTTTTCCTCTTTTTAACACATCTTGAAGAGAATTTTGTATGTCAAGAATGAGTTTGCTCTTTGATAAGCCTTTCCTCAACATGTAGAAAACAATTCTCACTACTTTCCATAGTTTTTTTGCTACTAGTTGAGGAGCACTTGACTCGATTTCCATTATTTTTCAGGCCAGATTGAACGTCTCCTAAAGAGTAACAGAACTTAAGTTAAGATTTTGCTCGTGAGTGTAATAGTATAAGTCTGTCTGACTGTGAGATCCGCTGGTTTCTCGAAGAGGGAGAAAAAAGAGGGAGAGGAAGAGATATGATGTGTTTGTTTGGTTGTGAATGAAGAGAGAAGAGGATTAAAGAGGTATATATATAGGTCTGTAAAATGGAGGGGTCATAAAAATATTAGTTTAATAATAATGGTTTGTTTCGGGAGAAAAAAAAAATAGTATTGCACTCTCTTTCAATGATAGCGAGTGGGTTAAAAAAGTATTTAAAGGGGAAAAAAGGGTTGTAAACTGCATAAATTAAATCAGTCCAAGATTGGCTGTGCAATATAGGGGAATTTTCCTACCCCCTTCTTCCCTTTTTGGAGAACCAAAATAAATAATACAAAAGTATATGCACTGAAACTAGTCATCTAAAAAGAAAACAGAGAATTAAAAGAGATATTTTTAGTCGCTTCCAAAAATAATAACCGATAGAATTTATTTTCTTTTGGATATATGAATATTATCTACATATAATATATATTATATATTTTTTTTCCTAGCGAATGAAATTAGTTTAATCAACCGACCAATTTTGTATTTCATTAACAGACCAAAACAAGTTATTTAAAGAGAAAATGGAGGATTTTAAAAATTATCTGTTAGAATGCGTACGCAAAATTTTTTCTTTTCTTTTTCTTTGATTTATTGACTTTAGTAGGTATTCAATAAAGAGAGCGAGCGTTTCATTTTTTCGTGCAACAATTTCTTCTTAACTTGCAAATAATATATTTTTTCTTATATTTTTCTCTGGTTTTTTTGACTTTAGGCATGCAATAAAAAGAATGAGCATTTCATTTTTTAGTGCAATAATTTCTTTTTAACTTTAAAATAACGTATTTTTTTTTTTGTTTTATTGTTTCTCGACTTTAAGTATGCAATAAAAAGTGTGAGCATTTTATTTTTAGTGCAACAATTTCTTTTTAACTTGCAAATAATATATTTTTTCTTATAATAATATATTTTCTCTGGTTTTTTGGACTTTAGGCATGCAATAAAGAGAGTGAGCTTTTCATTTTTAGTGCAATAATTTCTTTTTAACTTGAAAATAACGTATTTTTTTCTTTTATTGTTTCTCGACTTTAAGTATGCAATAAAGAGTGTGAGTGTAATAATTTCTTATGTTAACTTACAAATAACGTATTTTTTTCTTTCATTTTTCTCTGGTTTCTTGACTTTATGAGGATATGCAATAAAGAGAGTGAGCGTTTCATTTTAGTGTAATACTTTCATTTTAACTTGCAAAGGACTGTGAATAAATGCTTTCGAGGAAATTAGAAAAAGAAGGGGCTAAATTAAACATGGGAAATACACACCTGTATTGCTTTTCCACAACTTAATTAACATGTATATAATTGTAAAAATAAGAAGTCCAACTCAAAAAGTCCTTACTTTTTGAACATTAAATTTGCAGTCACTTCTTCCATCTTAATGTCTAAAATAAATTGATAAACCCCATTGCTTAAGACTAATTCTAGATGAATACAGCACAGATTTTTGTTAATTTCTATCGAGGAAGATTGTTGATTAACTAACACATAATCACACACAAAATAAATAGAGAAGAAAAAATAACATAAGGATTTTTTTGAAGTTCGGTTAAGCCTAATCTTAGGGGCAGAAGCAGAAAAAATTATCCACTATGAATGAGAAGAAAAACACAATAAAATTTTTAGATTCCCCGACTATAACCTCTATATATATATAAGCTCGCTTTGCCCGTTAAGAGTAGGTAACCCGTTTCCTGTCTTTATTTTTATTGCATTCTATCTCATCGTATCACATTCTGTTCTACGAAATTAGAAAATCACCATCAATACCTCGGCCTAGGTCCGAGATAATCCTTTGTTCCATAGCGCTGGGACTATTACAACTAGCCAATTAAGAAGTCTTAGATGTACTAGCACTGCATCAAAGATGCAATCATCGATTCTCCCGAGAGATTACAATTGCCGCGAGCAAAAATATTAATGACGAGGAAGGCTTTTTTGTTATGCTACTAATACTTGCTCTGCTATTCTGCCCAAGCCTGGCTGAGGAAGAGTTACGGGGCGTAAAACAAAAAAATACGCTGATCGGGCATACTAT
>MCJB01005636.1:54594-99018 GCA_002018475.1 Nicotiana obtusifolia
TATCTATATATATATATATATATATATATATATATATATATATATATATATATATAAAGAGAGAGAATTGAGCATTCATATATCTGCATATTTTTGCTCGGAAACAGTTAAAAAAATTACTGACACACTATCAAATCGTAAAATTGACTCAATGGGAGACTTTAATTTGTCCGCCTAATAGTAGAAGTGGGCCAAAAACATTCATGTCTGGAATTGTGGTGGAAATTTCTTTAATTGGATATTTTTTGGAACATTAATTATTTCGAAGTTGTTTAATATATTACTAGAAGCTGTCTTCCAGCTTCGAGGATATTTTAATTAAGCAAAATGCCGAGGTTCCACCCTATATACCCCACGGGTTTAAACATTAAAAATACTTAGAGATATCCAAAATACCAAAAATTAGTATGACTTAAAACACTTAATAATTAGTAATAATGTAATGTTGACAAGGCTTGCATTTTCAAGGGTTGGAGTAAAATAATTGCATCAAAGTCTTTCATCTGAAGTTAGCATGAATTTCGTTTGACTCGGACTATCTTTTTTTACTTTTTGGATGGAGGAGCTTGAAGTAAGAGAAAGAAAGAATGGGCAATTCCATTCCACATTCACGTAGGATCCGGGAAAGGCCGTATTTTTAGGGTTGTAATATAGATAGTCTACTCTAATATAAATATTGACTACTTTTACGGTTCGAACCCCTGATTTATAAGTCATACAAAAATAACTTTATCGTTAATCTAAAGTAAGAAAGAACTTAGATAAAATCAGAAGTACCTATAATTGCCTAGGGTTGTGGTCAAATGGGTATGAAGTATTGGGTTTAGAGCCTTCAATGAAATAACTCTTGGTTAGGAGCATTTTTCTTTCAATAAGTCATATATAGCACAAATTCATTTTAGTCGGGACTCCATAACGGATATCGAACATCAAGTCGATAGTCAAAAAGAAAAGAAACTCGCGCCTATAAGAAAAATCATCATTTT
This sequence comes from Nicotiana obtusifolia, assembly GCA_002018475.1. Taxonomy (NCBI): domain Eukaryota; kingdom Viridiplantae; phylum Streptophyta; class Magnoliopsida; order Solanales; family Solanaceae; genus Nicotiana; species Nicotiana obtusifolia. The sequence goes on from MCJB01005636.1 coordinate 55,581, forward strand.
CTCGTTTCATTTCTGGAGATATATAGGCTCAAGCTGTTCGAAAACATGCTTAATTAATATGTTTTCCTTTTTAATTAAGAAATTAAATAAAAAGAATGTTGTTCAAATCACATCATAGTACGGATGTCTTCAAGTTTTTTTCGGACGGAGTAGTACTTTTTTGCCCTTTGTAGTGGGTTTAAAAAACATTTCATGCAGGTCACATGAAAAGTAGTGGCAATTATTTAATGTAAAATGATAAGTGGAGTAGAATAGTACTTTTCATTTTCATTACATAATATAATTGCGATCCGAGGCGGATACAAAATTTAAAATTTATGAGTTTTGAATTTACAATTGAATTCATAGCTCGTTAGTTACTGGGTCGCAGTTAAATATTTATATATATTTAATAAATTTTTTAATATAAATATAATATTTAAATAAAAAATTACTGGGTTCATTCGAACGTGCAGATAACACTCTCCCTCCGCCTGTGATTGCGACGTAAATTCTAGTTATATTTGACCTTCTGTTTATCTTTTAGAGGATAAAGAGCATCTCATATGTTCCCAGTTCCCCGAAAGCTAAATCACGTGTACATATATTCTTGTTATCCGTTTTTAGTATATTGTTTTGATATATTTCTAATGAAAAATGTATTCTAATTAATTTGTGAGAAGTTAGGAGAATGTATTATTTCACAAGTTCGTACTTAAAATCCAAATGGTCGAGTTGGTTGAGCAGAGGACTTCTCAAATGGGAGGTTTAGAATTCGAAATCCACTTGCATACTTCCTCGGTCAAGCCCGTCGCACGAAATTTACCTAATGCAATTTATCCTTTTGTGTGATTTGCAAGCTATTATACGCGAATATGATTTACTTTATGCGTAATCAAAGGATAACAGCTGCGGGCTTTATATTTATTAAAAAAATATCGTATTTGAAGATTCACCAATATTTGCCATCATTTATGTGATGGTAATAAAACAACTTTAATTCCCGGTAAAAGAAAACCAATTTAATTTCGCCTTAAAAATCAAAGACGGCTGGAATATAGAAAATTGAAAAGCAAAATATTTGGTAGTCCAATTATGGTTTGTGGCCAGATTAAACGCCTTGCTTCAAACGGCTAGCCTGGACCCAAAACGAAAAAAATGAAGAAGAGGAGGTTGCATTGGACAGCTTAATTAAATGAACGACGAATAGAATTGACAAGACAAAGAATTTAAGTTAGTTGGAAGAACTCAGAGCCTCTAATAGCTCGTTTGGACAAGCTTCTTCAAAGCTGAAAAATATATATTTTTTTAAAAAAGTATTTTTTAATTTTAAATTTAAAATGTTTGGTAAGTTTTTAAAAGAAAAAAAAGTACTTTTGAGTAGAAGCAGAAGCAGAAGCAGAAGCAAAAGCAGTTTTGAAGAAATAGAAAAAAATAACTTCTTCCCATTGTTATAACCCATATTTGTACAGGTTAGATTACACCGTAAGATAGTCTACCTAGGTTCGAGAAGAGAATTACCTTTGAGACAATAAGAGTTTAGTCCTATTAGTCTTAAACGATGCAAAGGTGTATAAGGGCGGTTAACAAGTATTAGAAGATAAACGAGTTAAGGATGTTGTAACTCACGTTTTTGGGTAAATCGAGAGGTGGTTAACATCACCAAGAGGTCATGTTTTAAGTTATTTGGATGATATAATATCTGTTTCATAAGTCTTGAAGTCAAAAGAGTTATGAAACAAAAGTCGACAAAAGTTGTCCTAACTTAGGTTCATAATTTTACTTAAACGTTAGGTCAAATGTTTCTGCTCTTTTATCCCAATCTACAAGGAATTAAGGGGTGATCTACCTACCAAATTAAAGGTCTATGAGTCTAGTTTCCAACGCATCAAACCGTTTGTCAATACGATCTCGGAGTATTGAGATAATTGTATTTCCGCAAACCTGCGCAGGCTGGTAGGTGACAAGTAGGTGCATCACCTACTTGCCAAAATTAAGGGATAAAATTAAAAGCCCCAAAGTCGGCCAAGAGAGAGATTTTAAGAGCTTTTAAAGTCAGTTATTTCACTATTATTCCAGAGCTTCAAAACCTAAATAGAACCCCTGCAACCCCTCCCCAAAAATCCCACACAAACCCTAATCGATTTTCCCCCTCTTTCAAGTTCTAGTTGGGGGTAAACCCTAGAGGTTGAAGAACCAAAGCAAGGGATGAGTTATCTAACAAGTAAGGTGAGTTTACTTCTCTCTTTCATACCTTTTTTCTACTGTTAAGTCTTGGTAAGTCATTCTATATATGTAAGAACTCACGGGACGGTGATCGGAAGCCGTGAGTTCAAGTTATTCACTTGTAGCGGATTGTTTTGTGAACTTTTTTATGTTGCTGTTAGGCTGCGTGTCCTACTAATGTTTTGTGCAGTTTTTGAGGATGAAGGGTGTGGAGAAACACCATATATATTTAGGTTTATGGGCTGATAGTTGTTCATAACATTTCCGGGCCGTTTGACACGACTATAGTGGCCATCGTATGTATGAAGTGATTAAGTTTGTGTGTGGGCTGTTTTGGAGGCAATATGATTGTTATTGATGTTGTTTTGGCTGTTTGGTGATTGTTTTGACTTGTGTGAAGTCATATATATAGGGGAGGTGCTGTCCGTTTTATCGCAAAATAGGTTACAGTTGATACATAATAGTTACGACGCTTAAACGATAACGGTAATGTTATTTCTCTTATTGTAGACTAAGAAGTCGTGGAAGTTTCATAGCTTGAGATTGGAAAGTATCGCAAGGTATGTGAGACTATCCTTTTCCTTCTTTTGCACGACTCTGACTGTAGACAATGCAATGAACGAACCCCAAAGATACTCTACTCTTAGTAGGTAGCAGTACGTATATTGTTTCCCCTCTTATGGGAGGATTGATATGTTATTATTTCACCATGGTAGTATGACTCTTATAAGTCCAGCATGCATTATCTATTTTACTCTACCGAGCCGCGCTATAGTCGGCCGGGTATGGCACCTATTGTGCAACTATACATATGTATATATTTTACTCTACTTAGTCGCGCTATAGTCGACAGCTATCTTACTCTACCGAGCCGCGCTATAGTCGGCCGGGTATGGCACCTATTGTGCAACCACTGATCAGTTAGGTATGATGAAGATGAGGCCCACAGAGGCGTACGTATATGATGATGGTAAGGCCCACAGAGGCGTATGTATATGATGATTTTAAAAAGGATATGTATATATATATGTATACGCATGTGCACATCAGGCATCTCATGGTTAGTCGCCCCCAGAGGCATTCAGATGGTACAGATTGTATGTTTCTCATCCCGATACATGTTATTGTTCTTATGTTATGTTTTCCCGTCTTACATACACAGTACTTTATCTGTACTGACGTCTTTTATTTATGGACGCTGCATGTCGTGCTGCAGGTCCGGACAGACAGATAGACGAGGCTCCCCCACTACAATAGGCTGTCCAGTTCAGCGGATATTGGCGAGATCCATCCTTCGGACTTGCCGTAGTCTCGGTATGCATTTTGTTATAGGCATTATGGGCATGTCGGGGCCCTGTTCCGACGTAGGTTGCATTATGTACATTTTTGTAGAGGCTCATAGACAAGTGTCAATTTATGCATAGACTAGTGATGGGTTGACTTATGTACAGTTGAATTGCCTTGTCGGCAAACGTATGTATTTTGTTTTATGGTTTTGCATTGCAGCCTTATTGGCTATATTACGTACATAAGTATGTTCGTATCATGGTATGATGTCTCGGTTCATTATAATTATTGTTCGAGATTATATGCATATGAAAAGCCTTATAGATAATAAGGAAAGTTAGATGAAGGGTACGCCGGTGCCCGTTGAGTAGGGTCCGGTGCCAGTCGCGGCCCTCCGGCTTGGGTCGTGACACCCATAAGCATTTATTTTGAGAAGCATTTTTGAGAAAAATACACTTAAAAATACTTTTTAAAAACTTGGCCAAATACAAATTAATGCTTAGGAAGTGCTTTTCAAATTAAAGCAACACACAAACTGCTTTTCACCACAAGTACATTTTGACAAAAGCGTTATTGAAAAAAAAATACTTTTTAAAATAAACTAATTTTTTCAATTTAGCCAAACATGCTATAAGTTGTATTGGATTACCTTATTGTGGGAGGACGACGGTTAAATATTTTCGAAAATGAGTCAAATTTGCTCAATGTGCTATTCGAAAATGATTGATTATATTCTTTGTATACTATCGGTGCACCAATGTCCAAAGGTTATAAAACCGGGCAAGAGGCATGGGCAGAGCTAGGGACGGAAGTGGGTTAATCCGAACCCTCTTCGTTGAAATCAGGGACAAAACCAGAAGTCTGAATATGGGTTCAATTGAATCTAATAATATTTGCTCGAATGATATATTTATGCTAAAAAATTTATCAGAATATATACAAATATTAAATTTCAATTCCAGTTATTAACACTTGAAGTTATCTGTCCTAAAATTCAAAATTCACAAAATTAAAATTCTAGCTTCGGCTCTAGTTGAAATACAATATTAGTAACTAAAGTCAGACCTCTCTATAACAGCATTGCCATATAACAATCATTCATTATAAATTTTTTATTAAAACTAATTTTCATATTATGTTATAATATATATTTATATAATAACACTTTACTATATAGTTAAAAAAATCAGAAACAAATAAGAATGTTACGGAGAGATTTATCGAGACAATAATGAAAAGTGAATGATAATGGGCTGCATCGATCTTTCCGTTGTGGTACTTTTTTCTTTATTACTTTTGCTCTTTTCTTTTGCCATCGTGGTCTTAGACTATTTTCTTGGAACATCTATAACTGGGCAATACTCCAAAAATAATTTTGAAAAAAAAGATTAAAAATATAATAACTTGATATATTTACTTTGATTGAAACACAAGATTCAGAAAACATGTGGTTTCAAGTAATTGACTAATTCTTCTTGTTGATATGAATGGCAAGCACACCCTTGACCTAACTATGCCTTGTCTTTCCCATGACTGATAAGAGTTAATTTCTATACAGTAATTGTGTATGATAATTTTTCGTTATCAGGATAAGTTAACGTACAATAATATGTATTTTTATACAATAATTCCAATAGCATATAACCTTAAAATAGAGCAAAAACTTGTTACAGTTAACCTTCATCTTTATTGAAACATAGGTCATCGACAAGCGGGAAAAAAATATAAAGAAGAAGATAGAAAGGTTCGGTACCAATTGGTCTCGTCTATTGATTTTCTTTTCCTATTCTATTGTCAAGACGAAAGTGGTCATACCCATAGGACTATCACATTATCAAAAGACGGCTTTCTTGTCAGATACTTCATGAGATACGAAGAATTTAATATCTTTTGATATTTTAAAATTTCTTTACACTACTATCAGTATATAATTTGAATGTTAATGAAAAGAGTTTAAGTTTTATACACGAGATAAACAAAGCTCTAAACTATTCTTTACGTCATTAGAAGTTGTAATTAGATAAAGATTGACATAATTAATATCTACTTGTCTTACTTAAACTATGGGCTATCAGGTCAACAAAACATACCAAGTCTACTAATAACAGTAATGAACATCTTCTAGTTGTCTGTAATTAGGTTAATATTTTAACTGAAGCTCCAAAGACTCAGAAACAAAAGTATCTCTGCTGCGGCATCATGTTCTATTAATAAATTCAGCCACTAGCTAGAGAATTGAGTGTTTTGTCAAATTAAATAATCAATAAACAACTAAAAGTACCTATAAATGAATAAATATATCGGATGTTTAATTAAACTAATGGGATCACTTTCCTAAAGAAAGTGAAGTGCTATTTGAAGAAATTAATGAAATGCACGCACTCAACGTTACGGCCTAATAGTCAATAAAATGAGAAAAAATTACGAGGTTTCAGGTTAATTTTAATGGTGAATTTTCTTTATTAATTTGTCTAAGCCTTTATGGACGGAGTATGTCGTAAAGAGGAGGGTCCGCGGAATCCAAAAAGTTCCGCAAAATTTCTATACATACATGTATATGTCTTTAAAAAATTATGATATTTTAGTAGCGGCATCTTATAGACAAAACAAATTTTAGTTGAACGTAAAAGTGCATCCTCGACCTTCAAATCCTGGGTTCGCCTTTCATAGAGTTACCTAACAGGTATCCGATTAAATTAATCGAATTGCAAGCAAGTTGAATAGGACAGTACCGTCGTAACAAAAAAAAGGTTAGCCCGATGCACTAAGCTTTCGCTATGCGCGAATTCCGAATCGAACCACAAGGGTCTATGGGATTATAACAAAAAAAATAAAGAAATGCCATCAACATCAGTAGGGCACTTGATGTTAAAATAATTCATGTTGGAGACTTTGCTTTGTGACTTTTGCTTTAGGGAGGAACAAAATGCAAAGTATGTTTTGTTTAAGCTCGATTCTTACGTGATTGGTCTGGTTAGTACTTTATAATACTGTGGATTGTTTTCTTTGGAGATACCAAAGATCCTAAGTTTTTGTCATTAACCAAACAGATATTTGTTTTTGGTAATACTAAAATAGATACTGTACTACTTAATTAGTAAGACTAAACCAATTTCTCTTTGATGCCTTCCCAAACCCTTCTCTTTCAATTTTTATTTTTTCACTTTAATTTCTCCTTATTCCCCTTTTCTTATGGGTTTTTTTTAATTTTTAAAGACATTGACCAAACCAAATCGCTCTAATGAACATAATCGAAATGGATTTTAGATTATTTTGTAGGGATCATTTTGTAGGGATCTTTACACAAATCGCCAGACAGATTAATAGTATACTTTTCCTAATCTGCATACATAAATTATACGTATATTATTAAAATATTTTACATATATCACCTATTTTTAATTTAAGCAATTTGGTGAACGAGGTTAATTCTTGTACTTAATGCAAATGTACATGTTTCCATATGAGCCTATAACTATGTTGAATAATTAGAAAAGATTTTTATCTACATATGAAAAATCAAAAGATACATAATTGAACATTCTTAATAATATAATCACACATGTAAATTCAACAGATAAAACATTACCATTTTTGAGCATTGCAGTGAAACCTCTTTAATTTATAGGTTAGGTTTAGCTATCCCCTTTTAAGATAAAAAGAAAAATCACATGAGTTCATCCCATTTATCATAAGAAGTAGTAGTAAATTTCTAAGGGAAAATAAAGAATTTTTATGTACATGTTTATGGCTTTCTAACGAGAATTAACGCGATGACGCACATATATAAAGAAAAGTTGAATATGTTTTTTTTTTCTTTTACTTAAAACCCTCCCAGGATCTATAGTGTTTCTACACTTCCCCTCCAGCGTAACTCGAACCCAGGACCTAACGGTTGTAGGTGGAGGTGCTTTTACCAACTGAGCAACTTCCACTTGTCGTTGAATATGTATTAACTTGTCTTTCTCTCTTCTTTTCAAGCAATAACATTATTAGTTTATCTAATTATTCGGAGTTTGAAATATTTAACTTGCTCGACTAATATGAATTTGTATTAAGAAGGTAATGCGCTTCCCGAGCTAAAGGTTCTCCATTCTCATTCTTAGTGCTCGAGTAGGTCCTAGACCTCTAATTAAAGATGAAAATTCTCTAAGTTACAACGTTTAATTTCATTCCCTCTTCAACTTAACGGAAGTTCACCCGACCATCACCTCTTTTTATAAGCTTTTCTATTTTAAGTCACCCTTTTTCTTTATTGGTTTTATCCCTCGAATCCTAAGCTTCAGGGTTGGAGGTGGAGGGTGATTAATCTTTTATTTCTACAAGTTAAATTAAACTCGCATACACAAATATAAAAAAATTCAAAAAATTATATCATTCCTATTGTGGCTCTGCTAGAGCTACTTTCTGCAAATAAATATAGCAATTAATGCCAACAAGTCTAAATTTATTCGTACCTAATATTTCCATTAAATCAAAGTCAACGGTGCCTGAATTTCTAAGCATTCAAAGGTGCCTGAATTTCATCATTTAAAGCAAAGGGAGAACGAGCCAAAAAGGATATGAATATTCTACGTATATAACGGTATACCCTCTCCACTTCATGCCTTAATTTCCAAAATATGTCCAGCCACTTCTTTCTTGACGATTTTTCTTCTCCCCACCCCACAAATATAATTAAAAAGAAGAAGAAAATAAGGTACTCCATTAAGAAAGAGGTATTAATTATTATAAAGATATTTAGGGTAAAATCAGAAAAAAAACCCCCACTTTTCAGCCTCAATAATTAAAAAATACACACTGTCATGAGTTTAAAATTTCATAGATTGTCCTTAAGTTTCAATTATAAAATTTAAAACTAAATAATAATGACTATTTTCAATTACAAAACTAAAAAGTGGCTAGTCCATTCTAGTACTACAAATTTCTAGTACATGGATGCACTACTAAAAAAAAGAGAAAAAATACATTAAGTAGGAATGATCTCGACCTTTGACGAGCGCAAAACACAACACAAAATTATTGCTCGCTAGTCAAAGATAATATAGTTTAATAATTGTCTCCACAGGGATTGGATTTCAACAATGTTTGAATAATCTTCAGTTGATTACTATCGAGGAAAATTAACACTTGATTTGATGATTATTACTATGATTAACTACTAAAAATTAAGCAATTAACAATTGATCACAAAAGACAGCAGATGAGCAACGAAGAAATATCAATGAGAGAAACAAGGGTAATTGACTAGATAGGTACAAGATAATTGACTCAGGATCTAATTCTTAAGTTAGTTCACTCTTTAATACTGTTGATTCTCACGAATTCAATAGATAATCAGATTATACTTGAAGTTAATGTTCCTCTTTCGATTAAACGTTAATTTTAGTAATTCATCCAATTGAAGGAGGGTAAACAATTGCAGCAATAAAATGATAGTTATGATCTAAAGGGTAACATCTCACGAATATTTTCTTATTTTCTAGTTCGATTATTAACTCGAGAGGCTCTTTTGATTACCTACTTGAATCACGAATTTAAATTAGAGCATAAGATGTAAAGAAATTCAATATCAAGCTCCTCTTTAGACTAATCAAAATAATAAATAACTCCAACAATACGAATCAAAACTCCATCAATTAATTCTAGCAATTATCAAAAATCGAATCCCTAATCAAGTTATCAAAACACCATATCTGTCGACACCCTAATGAAATTTAATCCATAGCAATGGAAAAGGTTATCAAAATAAGGTTCAAAAACAAAGAAAACATCAATACTAATGATTCGATACAAATTCCCGTATTGCACCGATTGTTGGTTGAAATCTTGATACATTCTTGTGTCTTCTTGCCTTGGTTGCTTCTCCAATCTTTCGTAGCTCAAAAATACCTTCGAAAAATATATTTTTGGGGTATTTATACCCTGTAGGAACGGGTCCGGACGAAACTACCCTTTTCTAGCTGAAACAGAAAATTAATGACAAAGTTGTAAAGGCGCTCTTGTGAGGATTTCCAGAGAGCTCACATTCTGACAGGCAACAACTTTTGCACAGCCGCACCTTGCCATACGAGGCTCCATATAGCGCGGTAGTGCTATTTTCTCAGAGTAAATCTTTTCGTCCACTTTTTGACATCCGAACTTGGTCTTCGACCCCCTAACGTGATATCGGCTTTATTTTTTGGGATTTTACTCAGATTTCAAAGCTCCGACTTGTTCAATTTAGCTCCAAATTACCTTAATAGCTCGAAATTATTTTCCGCAAGGCATAAAACACATAATAAGTGTAATTCACTATTATTTAAGCTCGAACACATGTAAAATATAGTAATTAGAGTGCAATACTACGGCTAAAACACGGATTTCTGGCCTGCCATCAACACCCACACTTAGACTATTGCTCATCCTCGAGCAATCAAACTGCACTTCACATAGAGACGACCTTTTCATCAAACAACTTCCCTAACACATCATGCCAAGACTATTTAAAATAGACTAAGCACCATATCATAACATCCTAACCTCAAGACTCGACTCAAAAGCACCATGAATTTTTTCACAACCTGCCTACTTACTCTAACACAGAGGTCAAAGCCTTTACCTTACCTTCGCAAGTAATGTGCCCTTACACAAACAATAGAGAGTAGTTCCACACACCACAAAATTCAAGAACAAATAGGAACTCAAGATAAAAAGAATTCACATAATCTCAGAAATAAAATTCATGCGCTACAGAGAATGTACCATAGGCTTGTTGTAGTGTAATACTCTACTAATTGGGCTCATTCAGTCAAGGATCAAGTAGGACTTTATTTTAGTTGTAATGTAGGCTGCGTCACGGGTAGGATACAATTTGGATAATAGTGACTACTCCTCCCTAAGCACTTTAATACATACAATTTCACAAATTCAAACTTCAACCTTCACATCATATTAACACCAAGCTCCCAATTTCTTTAAGCACATACAAAGCAAAATTTTGCCACTAGCAAGGACTAATTTTCTTTATAATATATACGAACACCGACATTCTTTTCTTTCTCTTTTTTCAATTCCCTACAAGTGGCTCTCATGATTTTTTTAAACAATGCACCTTTCTCCTTTTCTATAGTTCCACTCAAAAACCTAACCATACCTCCACTTAGCTTTTAACAACTCATAAATATATCAAGTGCTCATAGAGAGGTAAACGAGTCAAATAGATAGTCAATTCAAACAAAGGGGTCAGACATGTAGTGTGGTTGCCAAAGAAAGTAGGCTTACAGGCTCAAAAGGGCTAACTAAGATACACAACAATTAGGCGGGTCGCATGCATATAATTGGCTTACAAAGAAATGCTTATATCACTTCCTAGACTAAACAAGACTATTTTTTCGCTTTGAAAACACATGGGGCAAGTTCTAGACATGAACTGACATGCACAGAATATCAACAAAAACCTCACTCTCACATTGGCACATAACTCACTTAGGATTGGATCTTTCCCGACTCTCTAGTCAAAGCAGTTAAGCAAAGTCACAATCAACCAATTTAAGGCACTTATCTAAGTGTCAAGAACTGAGCCTAGGCATCACAGCTAATGAACTCACCACTCTCAAGGCATATGCAGTCAAGGAAAATTACTTCAAATTACCGCTATGACTCAAGATTCTATATTCATAAAAAAAAATTAACTACACCCGATTCAAGTAAAACCCTTGAAAAAGAACCGCTGCACAAAGAAAAACCAAGGGAGAATTATTACACTACCAAAAAAGTAAAATAAAATAAAATAAAAATACAAGACATATTTTTGGATTTTCAAATTTTTTGATTTTTTTTGTATTTTTCATGTTCAACTTCAAATCCCTCAAGAAACCAGTCAACGAAATCCATCGTCGAGAAGAGTCGAAACTAAATAATTAATTACTAACTATTACGGTCGATAGAATTCAGAGTTATAATTTACAGACCATATTGTCTAAGAAAATAAGAAACAAATCAAACAAAGCCAATTGGTAAATAGAAAACCAATACAAATACAAACAAATAGGAGCATCCCACCCCACACTTAAGAAATTGCATTGTCCTCAATGCAAAACAACAAAAACAAGAGTGAAATAGTAAATCCATGAGGCCCTTGGCCTACTCCTCATCAACACCCTCAAAGGTGTGCAAGTACTCCTCATCATTGGAGGGAACAAAGTTCACGTCCTCATCTAGTGGCATCTGTGCTCTATCTGCCAAGCCCAACCACTGCTGGGTAACCACGGAGAGGGGGCGGTCCTCCTGCACCTCTGCCAAGTCAGTCTCCTTCCGAGCGTGAAGGCAAATATCAGCAAATAGCAGCTGCAGTGTCTCCTCAACACGAAGTAATTTCTAATCCATAGGAATAACAATAGAAGGGGGGTCTTTCACAGTTGTGACATCAAAGGCCTTAAGAGGCCGTATCACCAAGATCGTCCAAGCATAATGTAACTCCTCCTCGACATGGTGCGTCCATAGAAGCCGAGTGATCATGCTCAGGAAATACAGGCGGCGGATCCCAAGTGGTCGTACTCGAACCATATGCTCAAGCATAGTCTTGCCTAGATCAAACTTCATCCGAGTCAAGATGGCATGAACAAAACACACCTTCAACCTGGAGACATTAATGTCGTTCTGGGTAGGCATTATCTATGCATTAATCAACCAAGACCGACCCTGGCGGGAAGTTGAAAATTGCTCTTCTTCATGTATTTGTGGAACTCATTAGCATCCCGCGTCATGCGGTAGAAGAATCAATGCCACACAGCTGGCGCCTAATATCAGGATAGGGGGCCGATGCAGCAACCTCTGAAACAACTTATCAGAGTGCTCTGTGAACCCCATATTATGGTTTATCACCTGTGAGGAAAAGGGGATCATCTTGCCTCTCACCTGCACCTCATATACCACATCCAAACTGGCCTCAAGCTACCAGTTGGCGTAGAACTCCTTTACCATGTTCACGTTCATCGACTCACCGGGATGGAACAAGTTTTCAAAATCCAGGTATCTGATGTTGTTATAAATCCCTGAGTACTTCCTGGCTAGCTTTCCATCAGCAATACTAACTTTCAGGTCGGGGCTTACCGCCGGAACAAAGGTCTGGTACCACATCCTAGCATGAGCTGGCACAACCCGAAGGCCATACTTGCAGCCCGGTAATGCGTCCGCATTTGTATCAATGCGCTCCTCTTCCTCCTCTACTGGGGCAGGGGGAGGTGCCCGCCTACCTCCTCTACGGCTACTAGAGGAAACCTCGGAGGAACTTGTGTTTGTGCGTTTGCTAGGACGGTGAGATATTGTACCTGCACAAGACGAATAAAATTAGCCACAACACTTAAAACAAAAAGCAAGACCAAACGGGGTAACCACCCCACACTTATGTTTTTGGCATGTTCACAAGTACAATATATATCGAGGACTCAGACTACCCCATTGAAAGTATGCCACAAGGAATCAACAACCCACCCAAGCACCAACATAATATGACAACAATATAACCATGGACTGCACTAGTGTAAAATGCAAAATTAAGAAGTTAAACTAGTAACTAAGAAAATAAAAAATAAGAAGTTATACTAATTTACTACTAACAAAATTAAGAAGTTACAATACAACACTACACAAGTACTTAGAATGAAACGGACACCCCAATTAGCACCTAGCAACACATTAGCATGGGGTGGTCAATCGATTAGCACTCGTGGCTAACACGTTAAAGTTTCACAACATAAGAACATGACCTCCCACCCCACACTTATCATCTAGCATCACATTATCTCATAACAATCATTCTCCAATTAAGCAACAACTAGACCTTCTATGCCATTGAGACATTTTATCAAACACATTGTAGTCAAGAAATTCAAATCGTAATTTCAACTTCAATTTGTTTAAAATCATTATACACACATACCAATCAACCATCAATCAACAACCATAATGTAACAATAACACAAAGTGCTTCAAATATACACAACATTTCCTCCCATTTTCGGCCCCATAGGCACCTCCAACATACTTCATCACAAAATTATTCCAACACCATCAAAACACACCAAAATCATCCACAATAATAATAATAACAAAAATCCCAACAACTCCAAGCACAATTTCAGCCAGACTAGATGACATTACTAGAAAAATTATCAAAACTTTAACTACCTAGGGTTAGGTTAAATTAAACTAATACTAGCTACATATTACAATTAAATACTAAAAGAAAGGGAGAATAAGATGAAAAATAACTTACCTTGAGGTGAATGGGAGTGATAGGATTTTGGTGGAAGAAATTTGAAGAAGAAGAAGAATTTGGGGGTGAGTTAGAGAGGAGAGAAGTTAAAGATAGGAGAATGAGATATATGGGAGAAAGAGGGGAAAGGGGCTGGTTTGGGCATTATGTTTTTTTAATTTATCAGATTTTATTTTTAAATTCTGGCCAAAAAATTTGTACAGTCGCGTCACTGGGCGCGGCGCCCCATGCGGCGCATCAGTAGAGAAGTTTAGAGAGCTGCTTTACTGTCAGACTCGACCCTTCAAACTAGCACAGCGCTCCATGTAGCACGCTAGGCCATTTTTCTCAGAGTTCCTATTTTTTTTTCACGTTTTAGCCTACACGTTGCACCCAAACTCTATTATGTACTTATTTTGTGTTCAATTCATGATCATACCTGTTCAAACAATTATCAGAACTCCTAAACTCTAATAATCTTACACTATAATTATCTAACTATTCTACAAAAGCAAGAAAAAAGGTTAAAAGTAGTTTTGAATTATAGTCGTGAGCTTGACTTCGTTACTTAGGCTCATTTGATCAAGATGCTAGAGGATTGCTTGTCAAATCCTCTAACAAGGTATAGTTTTGGCATGTGCCCATTCACCTTAATGCTTTCATTCCCTTCCTCTTCTTGGATCTCAATGGTGCCATATGGTGAGACATGTTTCACCATATACAGACCTGTCCATCTTGACTTGAATTTTTCAGGGAACAACCTAAGTCTACTATTGTATAGTAAGACTCTGTCCCCTTCATGAAACTCCTTTGGCTTAATCAGACAATCATGCCACCTCTTTGTCTTTTTCTTGAAAATTCGCGCATTTTCATACGCGTCTAGTCTAAACTCCTCCAATTCGTTCCTCTACGCCAACCTGTGTTCACCTGCAAGACTAAGATCAAGATTAAACATCTTAATTGCCCAATAAGTTTTATGATCTACAGGTAGGTGACATGATTTTCCATGCAATAATTTAAATGCTGAAGTATGGTCGTTTTAAACCCAAATTTGTACGCCCATAGAGCTTCATCCAGCTTTATAGACCAATCCTTACGAGAAGCACTAACAGTCTTTTCAAGAATTTGTTTAAGTTCACGGTTAGACACTTCAACTTACCCACTAGTTTGGGCATGGTACGAGGTTCCTGTTTTGTGTGTGACCCCATACTTAGACAACAATGCAGCAAACTGCTTGTTCATAAAGTGCGATCCATTATCACTGATAATCATTCAAGGTGTCCCAAAGCGGTTAAAGATATTTATCTGTAAGAACTCACACACCACCCGAGCATCATTGGTCCTAGTAGGGATTGCTTTGACCCATTTAGAGACGTAGTCAACGGCTACTAGGATATACTCATAAGAATGAGACGATGAAAATGGGCCCATGAGGTCAATGCCCCAAATGTCAAAAATTTCACATACCAGAATGGAGTTGAGAGGCATTTCATTCCTTTTGCTAATATTACCTGCCCTTTAACACTTTCCACATGCAGCAACATACGCCTGTGCGTCTTTGTACAAAGTAGGCCAATAGAAACCGGCTTCATGACCTTTGCCGCAGTGCGATTTCCACCATAGTGTCCTTCAGCTGCTCCATCATGGGAATGCGATAGAATGCTTTCCATGTCTCCTTCAGGCACACATCTTCAAATCACACAATCTGCACACATTTTAAACAAGAAAGAGCTATTTCAAAAATAACTTTTTACCGTACCTTAAAGATTCCTTCTTTGATCAAGAGAGAGGTCATGAGGCAACCATCCACTGTCCAAAAAGTTGGCTACATCAGCATACCAAGGCAGCCTTTCGGAGACCGCAACAATGGAGAAAATCTGCTCATTAAAGAACTCTTCCCTTATTTCAATTTTTCAACCGGAGGTCTCTCAAGTTGAGATTGACGATTTGCGACTTGATTTTCTGTGCCCTTCCTATCTTTGACCTCCAAGTCAAACTCTTGGAGCAACGACACCAATCGCATCAGACACGGCTTGGACTCCTTCTTACTCAACGGGTATTTCATGCATGAGTAATCAGTATGTACAATCACTTTACTCCCCACTAGATATGATCTAAACTTGTCAAAAGCAAATACCATCACAAATAACTCTTTCTCAGTAGTGGCATAATTGACTTGAGCATTATTCAACGTCTTGCTTGTGTAGTAGATGTTCTTAAACATCTTATCTTTCTTTACCCCAGAATTGCCCCCCCAGCTATATCACTAACATCACACATTATCTCAAATAGCTGGCTCCAATCAGGTGTCACCATAGTAGGAGCACTCACAAGCTTTTCCTTTATCAATTCGAATACTCTACTCCATAGTGAAAACAAACTTGACATCCTTCACTAGCAATGCAGTCAACGGTTTGGTAATGCTGGAAAAGTTTTTGATAAACCTCCTATAGAACCCAACATGTCCCAAGAACTCTTTTTGCTCTTCACAGAAGTTGGTAGAGGGAGCCTAGCAATTACATCAATCTTAGCTCTATCAATTTCAATGGCACGTGCAGTCACTTTATGGCCCAGGACAATTCCCTCTTTCACCATGAAGTGGCACTTCTCCCAGTTAAGAACCAAGTGAGTGGCTTCAGAACGTTCAAGCACAAGCTCCAGATTCTTCAAGCAATTTTCAAAGTCATCACTAAAGAGGGTGAAATCATCCATGAATACCTCTAGACACTTCCCGTTTAAATCAGAGAATATAGACATCATGCACCTCTGGAAATTGGCAGGTGCATTACACAACCTAAATGACATCCTCCTGTAATCAAAAATGCCTGATGGGCAAGTGAATTTGGTCTTCTCAACATCTTCTAGGGTAATGGGTATCTGATTGTAGCCTGAGTACCCATCCAAGAAACAGTAGCATCCATGTGCAGCCACTTTCTCGAGCATTTGATCAATAAAGAGAAGTGGAAAGTGGTCATTCCTTGTTGCATCATTCAGCCTTCTATAATCAATGCACATTCTCCACCCAGTGACTGTTCCTATGGGGATCGATTCATTGTCTTCATTATTCACCATTGTCATGTCCCCTTTCTTAGATACAACTTGCACTAGACTAATCCACTGACTATCAAAGATGGGAAAAATCACTCTCGCATCTAGCAATTTGATGATCTCCTTGTGGACTACCTCCTCCAAATTTTTGTTCAACTTGCATTGGTGCTGCACCACTGGCTTTCTATTTTCTTCCAGCAGAATTTTGTGCATGCAAATTGCTGGACTGATTCCTTGAATATCATCTATACTCCAGCCAATGGCCTTCTTGTGCTTTTCAACAGCTCCACCAGCTTTTGCTCCTGTGTACCTGTTAAGTAAGTAGAAATAATCACATAAAAATTATTAGTTTCAAGAAAAGCATATTTCAAGTGAGTAGGGAGGACTTTCAATTCCACACTAGGCTTAGAAACCTCCCTTTTTAGTTCCTCCTCATCAACTACTTGATCCTCAGTTTCAAGAGCTCCAGCCTCTTTCTTTATTTCAGGGTCTTCATCTTTCACTACGCTAAACTGAGCAATACACCTCTCTAGAGTATCCCCCACAAGCTTGTCAAACTTGTATTTTTCAGCCAATTTCCCCACAACATATAGCTTGAAGCACGAGTAGGCAGACGTCTTATCACTGGGTATTTCATTATCCTCTTCATCTGGAATACCACTTTCTCATTGCCTACTATGAGCATAAGTTGCCCCTTGTAGATATCAAGGATAGCTTTGCCTGTACATAAAAATGGCCTCCCTAAAATTAGAGGCACTCCCTTGTTCACCTCCATATCCACCACATCAAAGTCTTCGGGGAACACAAACTTGTCCACCCGAACTAGAATATCCTCAATGATCCCCTCAGGCAAAATGGTGGACTGGTCAGCCAGTTGTAGGGACACTGCTATTGATTTGATCACTCCAAGCTCCCCTTCTAGTTTCTTGAACACGGACAAAGGCATTAGATTTATAGACGCACCAGAATCACAGAGGGCCTTGTCGAATTTTTCACTCCCCAACGAGCATGGTATGGTGAAGCTTCCTGGGTCCCCATACTTTTGGAAAATTTTATTTTGCAATATGGCACTGCAATGGGCATTCAGCTTGACCACTGTTGTTTCCTCCAATTTACTCTTGCTAGATAGGATTTCCTTCAAGAACTTTGCATAAGCAGGCAACTGAGTGAGAACCTCTGTGAAGGGAATGTTCACATAAAGTTGTTTGAGCATCTCAAAGAATCGCCCAAAATATTTGTCAAGTTTTTCCCGCTTCATCTTTTGGGGGAATAGTAGAGCTGGCATGTGTCTACTTTTTTCAATCTCTTTTTGTACCCCACTACTCTGGCCTTTCTGCTCTTCAATCTTTTTCTCTTCTAGTGTCTCGGTCTGCTTATACACCACCTCGGGTCTAGCAATGTTTTGCCACTTTTCAGAGATACAACTTTGATTATTTCCTTTGGGTTCTATTCAGTATCAGAGGGTAGAGTCCCAAGAGCCCTCTCAGATAACAAAATTGCAATTTGTCCGATTTGCCTTTCTAAATTCTGGATAGCCGTGCTCTGAGTCTCAATTTTTTCATCTATTTTGTTAATGAATGTCTTCATGAGATCTTCCATACCAGACTGATTTGACTATTGTGGATGGCATTTATGCCTCTGCTGGTTCTGAAAACCTGGTGGTCCTTGACCCTGGAGTATAAGATTATTTTGCTACCATTAGTTCAATCTACCACTAGATGAACTCCATGAAAAACCTAGATGTCTTTATCCCATAGCATTATAGTTGTTCCAACCTTGGTAGTTTTCTCTATTGCAGTTCCCCATAACGTTGACTTCCTGAGCTGAAGCTTGACATTTATATGTGCCCCATTCTACTAAAGTCACATGTTGCTTGCGGCTCACTCTATACCTTGGCCAATATCAGCTTTCTTATCTACTTGGCCATAGTGTCAAGTTGGGCTTGCATGGATGTGTTAGAGTCCACTTGATGAACGCCAACTAATCTTTTTTCTGTCATTACTCTCAGCAGGTCATTGGTTAGCATCCTCAGATAATTCATCAAGGATTAAGACAACCTCTTTGGGAGTTTTCTTCATTAGTGGACCTCCACATGCAATATTCAGAGTTCATCGCGAGGAAGGTATCAGTCCATCCTAAAAATCCTAGAGTTGCATCCACAACTCAATTCCATTGTGCTGACACTTTCTATTATCTCCTTGAATCTTTCCCAAGCTTCAAAAATCGTTCTGTCTCCTTCTGGCAGAAATTGTGGATTTCCCTTCTGAATTTCCCTATTTTTGTAGCTGAGAAGTATTTGTCAAGAAACGTTTTGGTCATATCTTCCCATGTCCCAATTGACCTTGTGGGTAAGCTACGAAGCCAGTGCTTCACGTCATCTTTCAGTAAAAAGGGGAATGCCCTTAAGTAGACCGCATCTTTTGATACTCCATTGTACTAGAAGGTGTTCATGATTTCTTCAAAGTCCATCAAGTGAGTGTTTGGATCTTCATTCACCTTCCCTCTGAAGATGCAGTTGCTTTGGATGGTTTGAAGCAAGACTTGCTTCAACTCAAAGTTGTTTGCTGCTATGGGTGGAGGTCTCACTATTGATAGTCCTTGATTGTAGACTGGTCTAGCATAGTCACCCAATGATCTTCCGGGCCTGGGTGCTGCATTCTCGAACAGGTCTTCAACCAATGGTCGGTTTAGATTGAATCTTCGACCCTCACCATCTTCGACAGTCTCTGAAGTAACTCTCCAGGCTGCTTCAGCTGCTAACCGTGTAGCTTCTTGTTGTGCTGTCTCTCTTGCAGATAAGTCTACTCTATCAATCTCTTTGTTTGCCATGTTATCTTGAGTCAAAGTGTGACCCAATAAA
The DNA here is from genome assembly GCA_002018475.1 of Nicotiana obtusifolia. Taxonomy (NCBI): domain Eukaryota; kingdom Viridiplantae; phylum Streptophyta; class Magnoliopsida; order Solanales; family Solanaceae; genus Nicotiana; species Nicotiana obtusifolia. The sequence goes on from MCJB01005636.1 coordinate 75,218, forward strand.
TTTCCTGTTAATTCTCTTTTTTTTTTTCTCAGTTTCCGCAGGTGTTTCTCCAACTCTAGTTCATAGGGTATCACTTCCTTTGAAGAAGATCGAATCATACACCAGAGAAATCAACCCTGTATCCTGCACACAAGTGAGAAAACGTGAATACACTAAAGTAAAAATTTGTTCCTAAATTAGTACTAAAAACTATTGTAAACACTATTGAATGCCAATCTCCGGCACCAACGCTAAAATTTGACGAGCGCAAAACACAACACAGAATTATTGCTCGCTAGTCAAAGATAGTATAATTAATTATCGTCTCCACATGGATTGGATTTAAACAGTGTTTGAATAATCTTCAGTTGATTACTATCCAGAAAAATTAACACTTGATTTGATGCTTGTTACTATGATTAGCTACTAAAAATTAAGCAATTAATAATTAATCACAAAAGACAGTAGATGAGCAACGAAGAAATATCAATGAGAGAAATAAGGGTAATTGACTAGGTAGGTGCAAGATAATTGACTCGGGATCCAATTCTTGAGTTAGTTCACTCTATAATACCGTTGATTCTCACGAATTCAAGATATAATCAGATTACACTTGAAGTTAATGTTCCTCTTTTGATTAAATGTTAATTTCAGTCATTAATCCAATTGAAGCACGGTAAACAATTGCAATAATAAAATGATAGTTATGATCTAAAGGGTAACTTCTCACGAATATTTCGCTATTTTATAGTTCGATTAATAATTTGATTAGCTCTTTCGATTACCTACTTGAATCACGAATTTAAACTAGAGCATAAGATGTAAAGAAATTCAATATCAAGCTACTCTTTCAATTAAGCAAAATAATAAATAGCTCCAAAATACGAATTAAAACCCTATCAACTAATTCTAATAATTATCAAGAATTGAATTCCATCAAGTTATCAAAATACTGTATCTGTCAACACCCTAATGAAATTTACCTCATAATAATGGAAAAAAATCATCTCAATAAAGTTTAAAAACAAAGAAAACATCAATACTAATGATTCGATACAAACTCCTGTATTGCACCGATTGTTGATTGAAATCTTGACGAATTCTTGTGTCTTCTTACCATGGTTGCTTCTCCAATCTATCGTAGGTCAAAAATCCCTTCAAAAAACGATGTATTTATATCCAGTGGGAACAGACCCGGACGAAACTACCCTTTCTTAGCCGAAATAGGAAATTACTGATTTGACAAAGTTGTACCGGCGTGCCGCGCTATGCGGCCCCCTTGTGAGGATTTCTAGAGAGCTCACATTCTGACAGATAGCAACTTTTGCACAGCCGCGCCGCACCATGCGGCACGACAGTGCTATTTTCTTAGAGTAAAACACGTAGTAAGTGTATTTTCTCGGGCAACAACTTGTTCGATTTAGCTCCAAATTACCTTAATAGCTTGAAACGATTTCTGCAAGGCATAAAACAAGAGTAAGTGTAATTCACTATCATTTAAGCTCAAACACACATAAAATGCAGTAATTAGAGTGCAATACTACGGCTAAAATACGAGTTTCTCGCCTACCATCAACCTTCAACCAAGTGCATCATTCAACCTTTTTGGAGCATGGCTGCCAATAGTTAATATTATACCAATCTTAAAATATATGTACATAAAATATTTGATTTTGCGAAAAGATCATGGATTCATATATCCCATGATGTCCCTTGACGTATATTATTGGTGGTCACGGCCAAAAGACATGTTATTTTCAGGGTCTTTTTCTTTGTTCTCCCCAAAGAACTTAGTAAACCCCCTTCTCCCTTAATGCATGCCTTCTTATCACCCATCAATTAACAACAAACATTCACCCCCTTCTCTCTTAATGCAGGCCTTCTTATCACCAACCAATTAACAACTTGCATTCATAGTCTCAACCACGAATATATTATTTTTCCAATTTCACTCCTTTAAATTTAAAGTTTTTAACAAATAATAAAAACTTTGATGTTGAGTTCTTTAATGAAGGCAGCCTTGGATTATCAATAAAGTTATCTTCCATGTGACCTATAGGTCACGTCGTGAAAGCGGTAATTAATGTTTGCATTAGAGTAGGCTGTCTACATCACATTCTTGAAGTATGACTCTTTCTCGGATGCGAAATACTCTGTGCACCGAACTAACCTGTCAATATTGAGTTCTTTAGTAATGGTGTATGTTTTCGTTGATCACCACGTCTCACGTATAAAATGGCCTCTTGGGACCTCAATGATAGATTGGTCACTTGGAACAAATTGCAAGTGCTATAACTACAAGATGTAAATGATTGATTGAAGGCGAAAGTATCATACATTTGAAATGGTGACTAAGTGGATGAATAATTGTGTGGGTATCATAGATTTGTTATTCTGGCGAAATGGTTGAAAGCCTATTTGAATGCACCCGAACAATTTTTTTGGCAACAATGTATATCATAATTGAAGTTCATGCAAACAAAAAAGGAACAAGTTTTTAATTTTGGAAATTATGTTTGTAAAACCTTTAGAATTCAAATTTTCTTTTTAAAAAGTATATCTTGCAGTTTATTATACGACGGGAAGTGACGTATAAGAAGTTTAAACTTAGAGATTTCTTAATTGTAACCTTCGCATAGTTTATTATGCTTCGATTTCCCACACTAGCATTTCAAGGCAAAGCTTTAGAGCTTTTAACATTGGCCGGTTGATACAAAATAATTACAATCGTTAGTCAAATGTACTAATATTATATATATATATATATAATAGAATAATAAAAATCAACTAATAATAGTACTCCACTTTTCTATGGCTAATAATGTCGATGAAGCTTTTTCTACATAAAAAAACTCTACATTCTAAACGAGGAAACGATCTCCTATGATCAGTTATAATTTCAATAAAAGAAAACAATCCTACAAAGATCTCATGTGCTTTATTTACTGATCTCTTTCTTACATTAAATGATACCCTGTGAAAAAGGCGTATAACTAAAATAACATCTTTAATGGCCTTAAAACTGACTTCCTCTCATACATTTGCCTCTATATCTGAAGAAATTTTAAGGGATTGTTACACAAATAGCCGGTCAAATTCAATGTTTACTTTTTTTTACCAGTATATATAGATACATTGATTATGTATAGTTATACATGAATTATACATATATTAACCATCTGCCGGCTATTTTTAGTTCAAGAGATTAGGCGGGCAGCTATTTGGTACGCAAGTATTGAATATAGATTTCTTTGGTCATTCTATAATGGTTTTCTGTTTATTTCTCACATGTGTAAGCTAATACAATTGATGAATTCCAGTTATGCATATTTCTTGTATGAGCAATTTTGAATAAGAAACTTATTCCTAGTTTCTTACCTATAGAAGAAAAGGTTTAAGAAGTGTGAGCCAACTGTTTTCTCATGTTATAATTGATCCTACTCTTATGAATTCTAATATATTAAACTTGCATTTGAAATGTCATATCTCTAAGCACTTCAGTTTATGAAGCATCTTTAGTCTCAATACAAGAGCTGTTTAGAAGAACTGTTAAAAAGCATGAATAGTAGAGTACCTCAGCTAGTAGCCGGAACAACAACAACAACAACAATAAACCCTTCACTAGTGAGGTCTGGAGAAAGTGAGATGTGTGCAACCTTACCTCTACCCTGGAAGAGAAAAAGGCCGTTTCCGGAAGCCCCTCGGTTAGTTAGTAGCTGGAACCAGAGAGTTAAAACAGTCAAGGCCAAAGTAGTTTTTCAGTTTATATTTGTCATAGTTGTTTGCATCTGGTTGCTGTATCAGATTCAAAACTCTCAAAATTGTGAGCGAATCAGAAGTATGCTCACCGATGAAGGTGATTCTCAACATGACGACACAAACATTAAGAAGAAATCTGAATATGTTGTAAATAGGGCAGAAGAAGAAGAATTTCAGACTAATGAAACAGAAATTTCTAGCTTCAATGATAAGAACGGAATTCCAGAAGAGGTTCGCAATGTCGAATACACGATGACTGAGTTGGATAATGAGCTTAAGATCAGTACGTACCTGGAAACAACATTAACTTCGGATGGTGAACGTGTACAAGCAAGCGTTGCTACCTGAGAGATCAGACAAATTAGCCCGAGTGAGTATGAGTTCAAAGAAGACAGGCATACTATTATAAGATGAAACAGGGTTCAACTTAGAGATTGGCAAATTTAGAGGCATACTCTTCTTTTATATGTCTACTCCACTATTGCAAGATAATGGAAAAGACTTTACTTTTAGCTTGGCCTGTGGATAGAAATTACCGAAACTTGAGCTTAAGAATTTCCCCCTCAATAATCAATATGAGATCCACACTTAACCCATATATCCTTTTCTTTTCTTCCTTTCTTTTTGTGGTTCAACTCTATTGCCTCACTTAGTCTTTGAGTGGTCTTCAATTTAAACTAATTTTCCATTTGATTAGCTTCATTCACTCAGTTAAATATAACCCATGAATTACGATACAGAAGTACCTAAAACGCCATGCTTCCTGCGAAAAAAGCGAGTCCCTTGCACCAAAATAATAAGACGAAAGCAAAGGCCTTACACAAGAAAACAGACATTGTGCACTGAAAAATAAAAATTTCCCCAAAATTCAACATATCCAAACAGATTTCCACATCCAACTGGGTCAAAATCACATAACTTAATTAAGCGATGTGTATTCATCATCTTCCAACAGCCTGAAGATTGAGAGGATGACTTAAAACAATTTAACTTCACAATGTAATAATGGAGATATGTGACAACAGCATGAATATCGACAGTAGAAGAGTAATTTTCATGCTGATGCAAATAGTAAAATGAAAGGCAACTTGATTTTGAACTTATGCAAGGCAACGGCGGATGCAGCAAAGATGGACGCACAAAAACCAGGGCACTAGCACGAGAAGAGAACTCAGCGCCCCTTATCAAAGGCAATGCGAGTTCTGCTAGATGATTCATAACCATCTCGCGTGGTGCCAGCACTGGCCCTCATGGTGCCTCCACTACCAACATTTGCCATAGCTTTCTTTCCCTTCTTAACCTCTGTCAAGAACTGGTCTAAACCAAATGGATCAGCTTCCTCTACTTGCTTCTCAAATTGCACAGGTCCTTCTCTTGTACTAGCCCTCTCAGATGTTCCAGCAAATGCCTTGTCAGGCTTAAATCGATCCGTCTTCATGATCTTGTCCAGCTGCTCATCTGCACCTCCATAAATTTCAGAATCAACATCTTTCTTTGGTCTGTATAGAGTAGAAAGAGTGGGCTGTGCAGTAAATAGGCCCTTGTCATAGACGTTGTAGGCATCATCAGTGGCAAATCCAGAATCCATGCCTTTCTCCTGGTTAAACAATCTCTGGTCATACATGACCTCTCCTCTTGATGTGCCAGTAGAAGCCATCCCAAGAGCCACTTTTTCGCTGACATCGCGGTCTCTATCTCTGGTGATCTTACTCTTCTTACCCATCGCAGCATCTTTTGCCTCCAATCTCCTCTCCCTTTCTCTCTCCCGACGTCGCTCCTCACGTATCTTCTCTCTCTGTAATCTCCCCTCCCTGTCCTCCCTTGGCTCTTTGGGGTGGTCTCTTGGACGCTCATAATCCACACTCATATCATCAACATTCATTGTGTCCCTCTCAGAGGGCACGAGTGCAGCAGCTGGAGGTGCTACACCAGTTCTCTCAGATCTTGCCTTGCGGGCCAATTCCCGAAGTTCCATCTCTTTCTTCTCCTTCTCTTTCATCATCATCTCTTTTTGAACCTTTGATCGCATTGCAACCGCTTCTCTAGCTTTCTGTTCTGCAACATATAGAGCCTCTGATAGTTTTGCAAAATTATCATTGATCTGGACCTCCTGAAGTCCCCTGCCATCAGCAGCAAGGCGTTTATCAAGTGGGATTGTGTAACCTTTGGGGTTCTTCCAGTTTGATATACAAGGGGGAATCTTCCAATCCTGCTGGTCCTTCACTGTAACAGGTCGAGGAGGAGAATGCATAACAGGTACAGGTGGAGAACCAGAGGCCTTAGGAACCCTTTTGTGTTTGAACTTCGGTGGCTCTATTGGGTCCACAGGCATCTCTACCATCCTAATAATCCTCTCCTTTGCACCTGAGTTAAAAGCTGCCGATTGCTGGGAAGGCTTGTACTTAATAAACTTGGAATCTTGAGATTGTGTGGGAACATTTTTCGGCTGTGCAGCACTCAACCGCACATTTACAATCTTCTCAAGTGCTGCCTTAGTCTCCTGCATTGTCTCATCGATTACTTTCTGCTTCTCGTCCAGATCCATCTCTTCCTCATTCTCGTCCTTCACAAAATTCGGGATAAGATCCTTGTGCTGAGAATAAACAATTTTCTTTGCGTTCTCACCCTGCCTCACAATCGCATCATATCTCACTTCACCGTGCTCGTCCACAGTAACAGGCAGAGTCTTTCCCCCAGCTTTCCAGTCTTTCTTTCTACCCATATCAAGTGGGTACTGTGCGTAGTGAATTTCAGGGAATGCTCCTCCATCCCCAAAATCCTCAAGCTTAGATGGCTTAAAGCCAGCCCGTTTTAGGTAAGAGGGCACTGGAGTTGCCTTAATAATAGCAGATTTCTCTGCCTCAGTTGCACCGAACCTATTCTTGAACCACGGGTCATTTGTATGGTCATAAATTGTACTGGTAGCGGATTTTGCTGCTGGGAGAAGCTCCTTGAGAGACGCCATGCTGAAAATCCCGGATTTAGAATTCCTCCACCCACTGTACAGAGAAAAAAAGAAGGTACAAGTCAATAGATAAATCAATCAACTATATCTCAATGTACCTTAAAAAATATGCTGCTGATTAAAAGGAACCAACTAAATAATAATTGGTACCAAGTACATAAACATCAATATCAACAAAAAGGGGTTATTACTTAATTATCGAAACTCTAACGTACTAACCTTAACCCAACAGCTGGTGTTGATGGATTGATTGGAATAAAGGGATCTTATCACGCAACAGACAGGCAACATCAGCAATAACTATGCCTCAGTCTCAAACAAGTTGAGCTCGGCTATATTAATCATCACTGAACAAGTTTCTCCATTTAAACTCATCTCATGCCAATTATATTGACATACAGAAAAAAAGGTATTAGAAAAGTTCTGCTAATTTTCTAAACGTATAAATCTATGAAAGGTTAAATCACTTTTAGAAAGCATAGGACCTACAGTAATAGTGCTAACCTCTAAAACTGATGAAAACACACGAAATATTGATAAAGATTCTATCTTTTATGGCCATATTCACTATTTAACTAGCAAAGATACAAAGCACAATAAAAATCTGATTTGAGGCCTTTTATTACGCACAGAGAGTAGACACAAAGCGTAAGTATCCTATTCACGATTCGCACTTTATTAAACAATTGGGAAAAAAAGGAGACTAGGGTTCAGATTCAAGAGATACGCATAGAAGAAAATACAGGGAGAGAAGAAAGGTGCTTACAATTCGATTACTCAGCTGAATTGGCCGGAGAAGGAGATTAGGAAGAGCAGCCGTCGGCGCGTGGCCTCAACTCCCCAAAGAAGACGACGGAGGGTACTATTTATTCAATCGGAATTTTGGATTCTCCTTTTCGAGTCGGTTTATTTTCGGTTAATCCAACCCGTTTGAAGGAGCTGGGCTTGTGGGTTTGAAAATATATATATATATATATATATATATATGTAAGGGCTACCTTATCGTATTCCTTTTCCTTATGCAAAAGGGATTAGTAAATTGACCAATTTTACCTCGGTTGGTCTAATTTTAATTTGTTAAAAAAGTTCTAATACCTTTTTAATGTAAGAAATATTATTAATTACGCACCGCTTGCATTTTGTAAATTTTTGTAATAAAAATTTCAATTAATTATCTTATTTGGTAGAAAAATTAATTATCTTACTTTTAAAAGTTTCATCCTACTGACACAAAATTTAAGCGATTTGTTATATATGACAGAAGTGTGTTTCGTTTTAATATTTTTTTACGAAAAAATCACTTTTACTCTTTGACAACGAGAAAATATTTTGACTCTACTGAATTCCTGACAGCAAACGAGCGGAATACTTGACCCAGAAAATACCCCGAGAAAGAGGGATCTCTGACTCTTTATACCAACGTGATTAAATTCCAGGTGCATATTTCGATTACGTCTTCCATGATTCTTAGATCCAGAGGTAGCACTGGTTCATCAATAATTGCATCCCTTTAAAGTGAATTTGTCGTGCGAAGAGTGCATTATGACCCGTGGCCGCCTGCCTGGTGGGAGCGGCTCGAGAATTTTTATTATTATTTTATTAATGCCATTCAATAGCAAAACAAACAGTAACATTAGTATGAACAACACATTATATCCTCAAATCAGTGGTATTAGTAAGTATTGCATTGAAATAAAATTGATTCAAAGATGAAATAAATCAATAAAATCTAAAATAGAGTTCGAAAAGTCTGGATCAAAATAAAATTATGAACAATTCTCATGAAAATAGACAGTTGCAATTTTAAGAATTAACCGAGTAGTTTCTGTAATAATACAAAAATTATAGGAACCAGATGCAATTTCATTGTATGCAATGTAACCATTTTTACCCCATAAGCAAAAGAGTAGGACAATAAAAAACCCAAGAAGCATTGACGAATAGAAGACCGACACGTTGCTCTATGTCCGATGAAACCAATTGAAACATTCGAACCAAGATGGGCGAAAAATATGGTCTTCTTACAATTTGGAAAAAGTTTAAATAGCCTTCAAAATATAATCTGAGCAAATTGATCGGTTAAATTTGCAAAAAATCAGCATTTTTGGTCCTTATTAAATATGTAACCGACTATATTTTTTAAATTTAATGGGAAATATTAAAGAAAAGAAGATTCTAGGAGATCTCACATCTAGAGGTGCATTGCAATTTTTACAATTTTAGGTCTATTTTTTTATTTTATTGTATTTTTTTGAGGTGTATTTTATATTATTTTTAATATATTTTTAGTGTCTAGTATAACTTTGGTGTTATAATTTTTGGCATTTGATTGTGGTATTTCTTCTTGAATTATTTTTTTCACAATTTTTTTTAAATTTAATAATTTGAGTTTATTAAATATTTGACTGAGACCAGAATTGCTCTCAGCTTAAAAGGTTAAAGCTGTAGAAAAAGAAAATAAAATAAAAGGTCAAAACTGTTCAAGAACATATTTAAGGGACCAGTTTTGTCATTTCCTACCAAAAATGGGGATAAGAAATTAATGACATAATAGACATTTTAGTTAAATCAGGAGGACCAATCCGTCTTTTCAAATGTCAGCTTCTACAAAGTCTCCTCAAAGATCAAAAACCCTGCGCCCAACTGCACTGTCACTCTCTTTTAGCTCCAAACTCCTAAGCTTTCAGTTGGCCGTTAATGGCGGCCCCTTCAGATACCGTAGTAACGCCGTCAAGCCTCCGTCAGGCTTTCGGCAATGTCTTTTCATTATTCATTCTTATTCTCATCGGCGTTCTAGCTTTCTCGATCCGTCTTTTCTCCGTAAATTCCTTTAATTCAAATCTATTATTAGAAATTAATTTCCTAGCGTGTAATCTAGATCTGATTTTTGATTTTCTTATTTTCCAGCATTTTTACATTTTCGTTTGATCACGTGTGATTGATTTGTGCTTTTTAACAGGTGATTAAGTATGAAAGTGTTATTCACGAGTTCGATCCTTATTTCAATTACAGAGTTACTCAGGTTTGGCTTTTATATTTTATCTTTTTGAAAAGTCTAAAGTAATTAATTTTATTTATGTGGTACTATATTTTTTGTTATTTTATTTTAGATGATGTACTGTAGCATAAATGTACTTATTAGAGTGATAGAGCGAGGAGTGGATCGTACATTTTGGCTCTTTTTTAGAGAATGCTTATAAGAACTATTTGCATTGAGCTGAATTTAGGGTCAAGGATGCATGAGAAGAATTTAACATTCAAGCACAATAGATCCCATGACTTGAAAAAGCGAAATGTATAATTAGGTGCAATATAAGCAGGTTGACACATTTACATTATGCATTCGATGGCACAGTTTCCTGGTGGAGTAGCAGGTACCTGGTGGAGTACACTCAAGCTGGCCCAAACACCATCATCACAAAAAAAGAAGTGGATATACTTTATATATTGTCATTGTTTTCTGTGGAGTGCTTTGATACAGTATTAAATAGAATCAATGTTACAGAAGAAAACGATGAAGATGGAATACAGTCTGTTTCCTATCCACGATCATTCAATCAACTATTCCTCAATATTCACTTTACTTAATGAGGAACCCTTTTTCTCCGCTTTTTTTGGATTAACTGAAACTAATTCAAACTCAGTGGATAACCAACCCTTTTAGTAGCATCCTTGCGTACTATCATTAATGATAAATTCGCGAAAGTTGTAGTGTCCTTATTTACTTCTGGGATAGACAAGTTGTAGTGTCCTTATTTAGCTCGTAGAAGATTAAATTTGCCATATAATGCGAACACCGTAAAATTTTCAAAGTTGATAAGTCCATTATGTATATTTAGATGCCTGCAAAGCTACATAAGTCATATTGTTTGGTCAATTTACCTTCAGTAGGTGTTTGTTAGAATGTCTAGTTCTGGGTGCAAAAAGTGGGACTTCCTTTCCAACATTTACACTATTATTCATGGAAACCAGTATATTGGGTACTTTAGAAGAATTGGCAAGAAAAAGCTTATTTCCACTTTGGAATTAGTCAATTTGTAATATGAGCTTTTAATTATAATAATCTGTCGGTATAATGCAGTTATTCGTACTAATTTTGACTACCAAAAAAGAACATACTGATTTTGGGAAGTATGGTGTCCGTTGATACTGAATTAACGATGCAATAGGTCAGATGAACTTTAGTGCTCCTTCCGAGTGTTTTGATAAAGCAATCCTGTAAAAAGTTTGTTTTAGGTCATCACTTTTTGGATTCTTATGCTCCAGATTTTTCATATTTTACACTGGCAATTTGTGGTGCTAATCTTGGATATCTTTGATCATGAAGCTTTTTATTTTTATTTTTTTGCTGCTTACTTAATTAGAATTTTATCTCCCTCAGAAAAGTTGTATCTTGCTCTCCATTCTTGTAGAGCATTTCCCTGGATGATAATAATTATCATATAATTATTGTTACTAGTATTCATATTAAATGTTTGTCGGTACCACAAAACAATGTGAAGTATAACCACGCTTTGCCAACTGCAGTTTCTGACAAAGAATGGAATTTACGACTTCTGGAATTGGTTTGATGATCGGACCTGGTAATTACGATTGTAGGAGTGAATTAGTTATTCCACACAATGTTGTCATGACTTATAAGTTCTTAATTGAAAATGACAGGTAATTAAGTTTTCCTTCTCTGATAGGTATCCACTTGGACGAGTGATTGGTGGAACTGTTTACCCTGGACTGACATTGACCGCTGGCACTTTGTGGTGGTGTGTACTATGGATCATTATTCTTGAGCACTCTTTTCTAGTTACCAGTCTTCAGATTATGGAAATCTTTGTTGCGTTTAATTTTGTGAACTGATCAATTCATCCACCTCGTTTTCCTTCTCTTTGAGTGTTATGATATTCAGGCACCAAGGGAATAATGGTTTTATCTATATATTTATTGGCAGGATACTTAATTCTCTGAATATTCCTCTTTCTGTGGAAACTGTTTGTGTATTTACTGCTCCTACATTCTCTGCCTTTGCTGCTTGGGCAACATACCTTCTGACAAAGGTTCGTTATATGGCTGGATTAAATCTTTTTTCACTTTACCAAATTGACATAGATGCGTCTTGTTGCTTTTGTTCTTGTGAAAGTGTAGCAACCTAAAAGATTTTCTCTGTTGTGAAGCGAGAGCTCTAAGTCATACGACTCTGCTTTTGTAGGAAGTTAAAGGGCCTGGGGCTGGACTAACTGCAGCAGCTCTATTAGCCATGGTAAATTCTTTTGCATGCATTTTTATTTGATGATTCCAAAACGTGAGTTACGTGACCCTTGGGATGGTTTTTAGCTTTTATGTTGGATGCATTGGGTTCAGAAAGAACACAAACTATGGGGTGCATGCCACTGCACAAATGTGTACTCAAGCCCTCAGCCAACTTTATTATACCTTTTTTTTAATCTTCATTATACCGTACTTTAACTTATTATACTCTTTTAGGACAACATAGCATTTTTCTTTCTCAAAAAGAAAGTAGCATCTTGTTTTGGCTTTACAATGTATTTGGTAGTCTAGACTTACCTTTTATTCGGGAAAAATTGCTAGTCTACTTTGTTACTATGGTGAGTTCCATTTTCATGCTGCCTGCAGGTTCCGTCCTATATATCTCGATCAGTGGCCGGAAGCTACGACAATGAAGCTGTGGCCATATTTGCCTTGATATTCACTTTCTATCTCTATATAAAGGTTCAGTCATGTTCAGCTTTTAACTTAGTTGTGTTACATGCAATATTTCCATTTTCTATCCGTCTATCGTTAAGATTTTGGTGTTCCACTTTTATTTTGGTGGAATGATGGTGATTGATTGGTGCAGACACTGAACACGGGTTCCCTCTTTTATGCTACTCTAAATGCCTTGGCATACTTTTACATGGTAGGCATTTACTTCCTCATGGTGATTGCTTATTTTACCTCATTCTGTTCTTTACTATATCTTCGCTTTCGAATTTATCGTAGTTCCATGTTCTTTCAGGTTTGCTCATGGGGAGGATATACCTTTATTATCAACCTTATTCCAATGCACGCCCTACTTTGCATTGTAACAGGGCGCTATTCTTCACGGCTTTACATTGCCTACGCTCCATTGGTAAGTATTAGTACCTGGGAACCTTATGCTTTATTGATAACAATTTGCAGTGGTGATTCCAAAATCAATTTGTTTGCAAAAATATTCATAAAGTTTTGTGTCATCTTAAAAGGAGTGTTTTAATGAGAGAATTTCCTTCGTCAAGGCATTAAAATCTTCTAGTCTCAATACATTGCCGTATACAAATTTTCTAGAAAGTTGAATTTGTTTATTCTTTTAACTATCATATGGTTACAGGTTATCTTGGGAACGCTATTGGCTGCTTTGGTCCCTGTTGTAGGTTTTAATGCAGTCATGACATCAGAACATTTTGCTTCATTTCTGGTAAGGTTCATTTCTACTCTTTTATCCCAGTAGTTCAGTCGTGGTCGGGCATACATGACTGATGATGTGTTCTTGCATATTACCAGCCTACTTTAAGATATTTTCAACTTACCACATTTCGTCGAGATTAGCCTTGGCTGTCCTTATTTCATGATTGAAGTGTGAGGATATTATAATCCTCAGGCTGAAATCAGCTTGTTGCGTTGGGATTGCATGGTTTTGGTTTGCAGGATTATGATGGTAGTGCTACTATTTCATTACCACTGCCTTCCTTTCCATTCAGTCCCCGGTATCTTGCTTAGTAGATGTCAAAATTCTATCTACTTAATGTAAAGCCTTTCAAAACGAATATCCAATACATTTTTCCATTTCATTTGAAATGCGGTATCACTTGATGAGATTAAAAGTTTAAATTCATTGAAAGTATAGACTACTTCTTTTTCTTCTTCTTGAGAGTCTTTAGGAAACAGCCTCTCTACCCCTCCGGGGTAAGGGTAAGGTCTGCGTACAATCTACCCTCCCAGACCCCACTTGTGGGATTTTTACTTGGTTGTTGTTGTTGTTGTATAGACTACTTCCATTTTGGTCCCACTCACAATTAATAATGTAATAAACTTGAACTACTTCAATCTCTTTCTAACTCAAACTAAGGCGATTTTAATATGTTTTGTAGGAGCATTAGATTAAAAACATATACACTATACCAGTCTATGTCTTATTCTACTATGCTTTGTGATTATCAGCTTTTTAAAGGGGCAGATTAGGCCTAGTTTTCGTCTTTGTTAGAAAAAGGAACTAGGAAGTTCTTTATCTTTATGAAAGAAGATTGCTGGAATACTAGAAAAGTAGCTTAGTTGCCTTTATGGGGTGGGATAGTTAAATGGATGACAGGAAACACTTTTGAATAAAAATGAATGATTATATTTGTGATGATATCTAGAATACGAACCAATCTGAACATGTTTGCAATTGCTATGTACATTTCTGGGTCCTCATTAAATTAACTTGTGCGCTGAAATTTCTGATGGCTGTGTACAGGTGTTCATAATTCTCAATGTTGTGGGGCTTGTCTATTACATCAAAGGGATTCTCACACCAAAAATGTTCAAAGTAGCTGTGACTCTTGTTATATCTGCAGGCTTGTAAGCTCCTCAGATTTATATGAATAGCTTGCTATACTCATGCCTAAAATTTAATGGACATTTAATGAATTTAATTGGATCAACCCCTGTTCATTAATTTGTTTCTGTTTTTGAATTCTGTTATTTGTTCCGGTGATGATTGCTTCTTTTTTCGTTATTCAGGATTGTTTGCTGTGCTGTGGTAGCTGTGCTAATTGCACTTGTTGCCTCTAGCCCAACAAAGGGATGGAGTGGACGAAGCCTTAGCCTGCTTGACCCGTATGCTCCTTGCTTTATGATTCGTGTTGCCATCTTCTATGGTTACTTTAAATTTTCTTTAGTTTCCTACTGCAAAAAGAGGACACAGTGATTCAAGTAAAAAGCGATCTCGTTTTTGAATTTGACTTTAAAGGTGAAAAAAAAGAAGAGAAAATAGGAGAAAAAAAAGCTTTTGCCATCTTTGTGTTAGGACTTAGGACTCCTCTCCAAGTATGCCTTAGTCTTCTACTTGTTATCCTTGTTATCATTGTCTTCTTCTACTTTGCCATGCTATGACTCTTCATCTACTGCTGTGTCTCAACGTTTTTCTTTGCTAGCGTACAATCCTCTTCTGCTACTGTTGTGAGAACTTATCTTTCTATCGGCTTGTTGAAGTAGCATTTTAATGATATATTTTTTTGGACTGTTGGAAGTAGAAATTAGTAATATTGATGGTATTTTTGATGTTATAAGTACTCAATTTCATAAATGTTCTGTAATTTTTAATTTTCCTTAAATTGTACACGTACCTTCCTGGTTGTAACTAAAGCCCCTGCTTCTAGTCGCTCTTAAAAATCTTGGAATCTCTACTTTGTGCTTTTCGCGCCTTTTGTCCCTTGTTAAATTCCGGGGGCGCTGCTTCTAGGAGATTTAAGATTCCACAATTCTGACTAAAAATCTCATTGATTCTTATTTTGTGATGATTCTGGTTCCATTACTCTTTTTTATACTTATATTCGCCCATGCAGCATACTGAAGCAACTTTCTGTCTGTTCTTGTCTTTGAATTGAGACAGAACTTATGCGAGCAAGTATATACCAATTATTGCCAGTGTTAGCGAACATCAACCACCTACTTGGCCTTCTTACTTTATGGACATAAATGTATTAGCATTCTTGGTCCCTGCAGGCATTATTGTAAGTGTCAATTTTCAGTTCCATTTATCTTGACTTTCTCATGTTGTTAATTTTATCTTTCTCTAGGCTTTGAATCAATCTTTCCTTTTGCCATGTGCAGGCATGCTTTTCGCCGCTGACTGATGCTAGCTCCTTTGTGATTCTGTATTTAGTGACTTCAGTATACTTTTCTGGCGTTATGGTAAGGCATATCAAGATTTTCTGGATTGTTTCTTCTATTTTCTTTAATCTCCCCTATTGAGCATCATTCCGTTTGCTGAAATCACAGGTCCGCCTAATGCTTGTACTGGCCCCAGCGGCATGTATAATGTCTGGGATTGCTCTGTCATCAGCTTTTGGTGTTTTTACTCGATCAATCAAATTTGCATCAATTGGTAAACAGGTTGATGTAAGTGTCTTTGTTGTTCTTTAGAAGGTTATGCGAATTGTTAGCTATTTGATAATTCTGAAGTAATACTTGTCATTTTGTTCACTATCAAGGCAGGGGATACTGGTAATGGTGTTACACAGAATCATGTGGTGAAGCCTGATAAAACTGAAGAACCACCAAAGGAAAAAGCTTCAAGAAAAAAGAAGAAAGAAAAGGAGAGTGTGGAAAAAACTCCTATTGTTGCTAAAAGTGAGAGGAGGCTTTTGATGTTACCCATGGAGGCTTCTGTTGTTGCTATTCTTTTACTTATGTTGCTGGGTGCCTTTTATGTGGTATGTACCTTTGTTCTGCCCCGATGAAGTACCTGCAGCTATATCATTCCCATGCAGTAATTCCTTCTTTATGTTTACATATACAAGGAATTAAATTCTTTTTCTTTCCTGTCTGGTGGTGATAACATTTTTAGAGGAAACATGTCATAATAATTTGGCTTGGTTGAGGTGATGATTTTGCCAGTAAGCGACCATTTTTTAGTTCTTTTAACGGTACAATTCTTAATTGCTACCTTTTACTGTTGATTTCCTGACAAAGTTACTTGGAGAAAGCAAGCTCTTAAGACTAGTCAAGCTTCAAATTCAATTGCTAGATGATGGTCCATGGCTTAGGTTAGGGTGTCACATTACTAATATTTGGAGGGTTCTATCCCCTGAGGAAAACAAACTCTTTTTCTTTTTTCCTCAAGAAAAGAATCATTGCTTGGCTATCTGGATGCTATCTCCCTTTTTATTCATGTATCAGCCATCGCTTTTCGTAGTTGCTGTTTATGAGAATATAAGGGAAAGAGTGGATAGGGAATTAATGCTGACCTATCCTGAATAGGAAAAATAGAGATCAAACTCTATACAGTAAGTCCTCCCTCAGTACAAGTTAGTTAGCGTTGGTAGTGCATTCCTTTATTGATAGATTGCTGCTTTAAGGCTGTATAGAGTAAACTTGGATCAGTAAATTAAGCGCGCATACATGCACACACAGAGATTGGTGAAAGAAGGGACTGTAGGATGATTGACTACCTCCAGACACATGAAACAACCCAACAAGCTAACCCAACTTAGCTGTGGCTAACAGTTGCTCTCAGTGGGAACTGTTCCCAGGGGTTGATTAGGAACATATGTCCTGGGTTGCTTACATGCTTTCCGTGGGAACTGTGCCCTTGGAAAGATTTGGAACATATGTCCTATGTTGATCCCTGCGTGAGCTACCTTTTTGTTTTGTTAATAGCAATGTAGAGATAGGAGTAGCTGCAAATGAAGGATGATCTATTTATGTCGTAGGTACACTTCTTTTATGGGTATATGTCATAGTAAACTAATAAAATAAATGAAAAGTTCCAGGAACTCACTGTTGGCATGTGCTGCTGTCCTCATTTCCTAGTAAGGGAAACATCTTAAACTTACGGCTCAGGAAGTGACAGAAACAGAAAGCTCTAGATTCTTTTTCGTATGTACTTGCTGAAATGCAAACCTGGTTTTAAGGCAAGAAGAAATAAAATCTCCTATAGCAATACATAGTCTGTCAGTTAGTAGATGAAATTTGATAGCTGTATTTGATGAATATCTCAATTTCATGTCTTTGAACATATTGCTTGTCCCGTTCATGTGCTGGGTTAATTTTAGTTGTACACAACTATCTCAGTGCCATCGCAACACGGCATCTCAGAGTAAGCACAAATTACATGACAACAATTCAGCTGATAATTGTTACCTAAATTCAATGTTATCAAAGGTGAAAAGCTCAAAAAAGCTCTAAGGTCGATTGGGGTTTTAAGCGGAAAGCACAAATAAAGTGAGAGCTTTAATGAAGAAAGGTGCAAATGGAGAAAAAATTACAAATATATATGTGTAGTCCAAGATTAATAATTATAAGTGAATAACAAATATATGGACAAAGTAATTTAAAAAGAATTACGATAAAGTGAAATGTCAATTGTTTAGTGTCGCCTCTTTAAGATTATGTTCATTGGCAAAGAAACGTATACCTTAGAGCCTTGATGAAGACACTGAAGCGCCCGTAAGAAAGGCGAAGCTCTAAACATGTTTTGAGCGTCGCTTTAGGGCTTATGTGCGCCTTTAACAATACTGCCTAAATTCCATAGGAATCAATGGAAATACCTTATGCCATTTGTATTTCTTCAAGTACTAATATTTCCTTGCAATGTAGACCTTTTTAAAAAAAAACACTTCTCCGTTATTTCTTTGTTGATTTTGTTGAGAAAAAGGTAATTGTATTATAATTTTATTTTAAATTTCCTTGTAGGTTCATTGTGTCTGGGCAGCTGCGGAAGCTTATTCAGCTCCATCTATTGTCCTAACATCACATTCGCATGATGGACTTCATGTATTTGATGACTTCAGAGAGGCTTATGCATGGTTGAGCCACAATACTGATGTAGATGATAAAGTAAGTTCTAATGCACAAATTTCTGCTTTACTTTTGGAATGGATGTGGTGACGGTGCGGTTATTTGATATAGTGTGGTGCAGTAGGATATTGTACTGGTGGCCAAGAATTTGCTTTTTACTTTGCTTAAAGTATATTTTCAGATGGACTCAATTCAGCTAGTAATTTATTATATTTGCTTGTCCGAGAGTTTGATGTCGCTTGGTAATTTGTACCAGCTGAAAATATCTTTTTAGATTATTCTTAGGTAACTATTTAACTTTCGAGATTATTGGTGGAATACTAGCCAAGATTCTATTGGGGTTTTGTTTTCCAGAGAGGTGGAATACTAGAGAAAGTGTGATCTTTAGATTGCTGTTCAAACCCAGTTGGCATTCAATGAGTAATTAGACCCTCACAGTTGATATTGGACCACCAATTTGGAGTTGGCTTCATAAATTAATGCAAACCTTTGCAGCCAAAAGTTTGCAGGAAGCATGCTCGCCATAAGGAGAGGCTGTGTGCAAATTGGGGCTTCGATGACTTATGTGGTGCTTTAGTGGAGCACTAAGGCGTGCACCTTAGCAAAAACCAGCCAACCTACAATTGTTTTTCAGTATTAGATGAATTCGTAAGGTCCACAAGTTCCTTCTTGAAATTTTTATGATGAAGGTTCCTTCTTGAGAAAGAAGGCACACAACAATAAGGCAAAACGATATGTTTTAGAAAATGCTATGGATGCATATGTTAATGATTGGTGTGATGCAAAATTAGAAATGCAGTATGAGCAAACTAGTCGCTTTATCTAACTTAGAAACTTAAATTTGTTCATTTGAATCAAAATTGAATATAGTTTTATGTGATCGAAATGGTTTTTTACTTTGTAAATTTTACTTTGTTGCTTCATTTTCAATTCTCTTACCCAAGTAATTATTCAGTGTTTGTAGTTATTTTCCTGCTACATGCATACATAATGTATGTGTGTGCGCGAAACACTGATGTATGTGTCATTCTGCTAACTCTTTTTCAGGTGGCATCATGGTGGGACTATGGCTATCAGACGACTGCCATGGCAAATCGCACTGTTATTGTTGATAATAACACCTGGAATAATACACACATAGCAACAGTTGGTACAGCCATGTCCTCTCCTGAAAAAGCAGCCTGGGAAATCTTCAATTCTTTGGATGTAAAATATGTTCTTGTTGTCTTTGGAGGTTTGGTACTCTTAATGTTGCTCAAGCTCAACCAAGACTTCTTATTGTTTAGCCTTCAAGTCTAATGCCTACCATCAACTTCAGGTCTTGTTGGGTACCCCAGTGATGATATCAACAAGTTCCTCTGGATGGTTAGAATAGGTGGGGGTGTCTTCCCTCATATCAAGGAGCCTGATTATCTGGTGTGTGATTGTCCTTTAATCAACTTCTTTCTTGGCCTTCTGATTGACTGTTATTTGTTTCTGAACCTGATGTAGTGGCCATTAATATTTTACTTTGATATGCAAACATGAGCATATTTATAAAATATTACTCCTCCGTTTCAATTTATGTGAAATACTTTCCTTATTAGTCCGTTAAAAAAATAATGACATATTTCTATATTTGGAAACTATTTAACTTTAAATTTTCTATTTTACTCATTTTACATTTAATTATAAGCTTGTATAGTCACACAAATGTTATGGAATGTGTGAGATAGAGGTGTCAAGTGGGCGGGTTGGGCCGATTTTGGGCGGATAAAATGGGTTGAGTCTATAAATAGGCAGGTCATTTGACCCTCCCAAAAGTTACTTGGGCTGAAATGTGTTGGGTCAAGATGAACTAAAATTTGGGTTATAGCCCAACCTCCCAACTCTTACCAAGCTTTAATTAATATGTATTATTTTCTTCTGAATTGTATAATTACTGCATAAGGCTTTTTTTCTTTTGTTATGGTCATATATAACATATCAAACAAAAAAAAATATTTCTAAGATATTTTGACAAAGTTACAAATGGATCACTTTGGGCTAAAAATCAGCCCAACTTTGAATGGGTTGAGTCAAGATGAGCTGAGTTGAATAAATAGGCGGGTCAATAACCAGCCCAACCTTGGGCAGGTTGTGCGGGTTATTTGGGCTTGGGTCAAATTTGACAGCCCTAGTGTGAGACCACAAATTACAAATGTTTTATAGCCGCACAAATACTATGGCATGTTTAAGACTACAAGTTTGAAAAGTTTTCCTGTTCTCTTAAACTCCGTGCTGAGTTAAACTACGTCACATAAATTGCAAAGGAGGGAGTATATTTATGTGACAGCTGAGCTGTAGACTTTCATTTTTCTTTGCGAGGGCTCAACAGCTGTAAACTTGTGCTGTATATCCCATCAAGAATTTTTTTACCATATGGAGATCTCTGAGAATGTGCTGTGGCATCTTTGATTGGTAGCTTTTTTGTTGCTTTTTAAATAATATTTTTTATGAGTCGAGGCTGATTAAGGATTCTTCCTTCTGGAACATTCATAGGCTCTTTCGTTAAGTTTTAACCAGTTTTCAAGCCATTTATGAATTGTTTATCAAGTTCACGCTCTTGGTCTTGGGCTGTAAGAGCTACATGAATGTTTTCTCAGCGTGTTATTGCACTTCAAATATCTGTTATCAAGTTCTTGCTCTTAGGCACTAGGAGCTACACAATTGATGCTTGAGTTTATCTTAGAATCGTATGTTTCTATTCCATTAATCTTTTCCTTCTCTTTTGAAAGAGAGACGGCCAGTACCGGATTGATTCTATGGCTACTCCAACCATGCTGAACTGCCTTATGTACAAACTATCTTATTACAGGTGCTAAATTCTTGAGAACATGCAAGTTTATGTTTCGCTGGCTTTTGGGCATGATTGTCAAATTATTCATACATCTCTATTTTGTGCTTTAGGTTTGTGGAGACAGATGGCAAGGGTTTTGATAGAGTAAGGCGGACTGAAATTGGAAAGAAACATTTTAAGCTCACCCACTTTGACGAGGTAAGTATATATTTTTATTGAATGCTTGCCTTTATATTAAATGAAGTAGTGCAGTTTGTATAGTGAAGCTATACTGCATTTGCAGATCCGAAAAGGCTAAATGGGTTGTTAGTCTTCCACTTATCATTTTGATTTTTAGGTTGGGTGGTAAAAATTGATTGTGAAGCAACAAAAATTTGTTAAAGCATTTTTCTGCACACATGGCTTATTTGCCTCATCGGGCTTATCGATGGCCTTGTTCGTATGCTTTCAGAGGAGGGGTGAATAGGAGAGCTCTGTTAAGGATATTTGTCCATGGAATTAGCCTAAAATTGTATATATTGTGTAAAGTATAAGGTCAAACATATTACTATTCCATAGACAAGAATGTTTGATATCTCTACTAGCATTTTTACACCTGGACCCACTTTACTGAAAAATTCATGTTTTTTATGAAGTTACAGGCTTTATTAAATAATGGGCGAGAAAACACCCGCATACATGAAAATCCATTGATGAGCTATTCAAGATCATACGTATTTTATAAGTAAAATTCTAGATATTTTTCACACCTGCAACTGCCAATATGTCTCGCTTATCTAATTAATTTGATAGCAAGCGTTAACCTTTCAGAAATCATTGATTTGTAAGCTAATCTTGCAAGAGGTGAAAAAGGATGGGATGATTTACTCTCAGAAATAACTCCCAATTAATAGAGATGGAATGTACCAGTTTGTTTTGTTGTGGGCACAACATTAGAAGTGTTAGACACAGGAATACGACATAAAGATAATTCATAATTCTCCATAGTTGTCTATGATGTACTACAGTTTCACCTCAACCCCACAGCGTCAGTACCTGCTTCGCTTTTTAGTTAGCATGTGAATGCTGCTCAGTTGCTGCATAAATTGAATGTTTGAGATCTGGTTTGGCTTATGCTGCTATATGTTTGTGGCTTTTGTCAATGAGGTGAATTCTTGTAAAATAGATCCAGAGATTTTTGACTAATCAGTTATCTGGAAATTTGTGGACAAAACTATGAGAAGGAAAATGAGATTGTTCCATAGATATGATTTATCAGAACTGTACATGTCCTAATGTCCTAATCTGTTTTAATTGCATTTCATGGAGAACAAAGAGGGAGGGGTGTGTTGGTTCTGTTTTTCCCAATTCTTTTGTTCCTTCTGGGGGATTGGTGGGAAGGAGGGATGCTATAAGAAAGCAAAGATACCAGAGTGTGTGGTGGGTGGGGGGATTGGGGATGGTGGACAATTGTTTAATTGAATCAATTAAAACAGTAACTCGAATGCTTGAGTTAGCACTTTGACAATTCTTCACTGATTGGGGATGGTGGACAATTGTTTAATTGAATCAATTAAAACAGTAACTCGAGTGCTTGAGTTAGCACTTTGACAATTCTTCACTGATTCTCGATTTCCTAGACTACTAATCTTTATGTTAGATTAAGACGTTTTCATAAACACACAGACACATTTCTTTTCTGGGTTTAATAGATGAAACACGGAAGTGAATAGGATATCTTTATTAGTATTTAGATGGATTTTAATGTTTAGCTCCATGCATATATCAGAATTGTCAGATAATGATTCAAGAGTCAATGATTTCTGATATTCCATAATCATCACTAGATAACAGTGCAGTGTAGATTCTAGATATTATTGAATATCATGGAAGGGGCAAGGAAATAGTTTGTGCATGGACTTGCATTTGTTCAACCTTGTGTGGACTACTTGTCATTCACCTTATATACGTATTTTATGCAGGTGTTCACTACTCACCACTGGATGGTCCGGATATACAAACTAAAACCCCCTAAGAACAGAATACGTGGAAAGACAAAGAAGTCTAAATCGGTATGTGTGGACTCCTCTGTTTCACAAATACATGCATCTTTAGATATCTGAAACCAGTATTTTTCTTGTGAAAAATGGCAGAAATCTAACTCAGCTAGCTCAAAAAGAAGTGCAACGCGAAAGAAGAATCCCTGGCATTAAAGGGCTACTCATAAGGAGCAACTTTTATTTATCAGCTTCATGATAGGAATATTTCGTACGATGAGCTTTCATGTGAAAGGATTGTGTTGTAGACGCTGCATCTTTTTTCCTTGAATGTACGTCAAATTATCCCAAGTTCCGCTGTCCTCTTACATTTTCCTTCAAGTTTAAATGCCTTGATATAGACAGAGAAGACATTTTCCCGGAGCTCCTTTTTGATATAGATTTACAAGGAACCACATGTATCTATTGCTCATTAGGCGCATATCAATGAATCTACTCTTCAAAATGCTCATCCGAGTCTAACACCTATAGTTGTAACTGAGTCTTTGAAGATTTAAAACTTTCGGCCGATAGTAGTGCTACACATTTTTGTTCTCTGCTATTCTCTCAAGTCAAGTATTTTTTTTTTTAAATTTGCTGCCATAAGCTTCTTCCTTTTTTTCTTCTATATAACGTGGTGTTCATGCCGGTTTGTGCGCACTTTTATTATGATAGTTGCTATCTCTGATGTACCGGGTAACTGCTTTGTTATTTTTCTCTTCTGCTCCCCCCC
>MCJB01005636.1:99038-111959 GCA_002018475.1 Nicotiana obtusifolia
CCCCCCCTCTTCCTTCCTACTACATTGCTCCGTCAAATTGGAACTTAGATTGCTACATGTACTGCTTTGCGGATACTGGTTTGTCTTGCAACTTAGTTTGCTAACCTGTAAGTTCTCTTTCCCCAAGAACTTAGGACCAAACAAGATAATGAGAGGAGAAATGAAGAACTTTCTCCTCTCATTTTCTTGTTGGGTCCAAAGTTCTTTATGTTCAGGCTAAAGTATCTCGAATGCCATCCTTATATCGCTGGTTTACATTACTCGTTTCACATGATATAATACATTCTTGATCCTAAGCCTTAATTAATGGGCCAAAAATAAAATCATGAGCATGTTAACACAATGCAACACTTTCCTTTCTTCTGCTATGACTGATTTCTGGATGGGCAAAAATATATAGGGTTCTGATGTCAAAGTTTGGCCTTTAATCCACTTCGTCACGGCTCCTGTCAAAGATAAAACAATATTCTTTTTTGGTTTTGGGCTTTTTTGTGTATTAAGTAGAAATGACATCAGGTAGCCACTTCTTTAGACTACCATTTAAGAATCAGCCAGTACATCCTGAATTTTAGTTTTTCGGTTTAATTTTTCAGGACAAAAATGTCCTGAATCGTTCTGAAATTAAGATTCTTATTTCAAAATTTCAAGACAACATAAATACTGGCTAATCTCTAAATAGATCCCTGAGAATGGCTATCTGTGCGAATAATTGATCGTAAAACAGTCACTAACCAGACAAAAATAGTGTTCTAGTTAAATAGTTATTTCACGCTTGCATAAATGTGCTTTACATAAAAGCTCTTTGTTTACTGAATATTCTTCTGCCAAAAGATACATTATTAAAAGTTCAAAGTGAGCTCAGCCTGAAAGAAACTCGCGACATTTCCTGATCTGTAATTAATTTTTTTTCTTCTCATGACAGATATACGTTTCTCCTTTTGACGCCCACTTAACGTACAAGAGAAACGGTAAATTTTACGCAGTTACTTTTGTAGAGGAATACACAATGAAAGAAATGTTCTTTTGTTTCTTTCTATTTAGTATAAAACTAAAAAGAATTATGTTGTAATTTCATAAAGCAGTTACACCCAAGGATGGAACCTAGTAGTCAATGAAGTAAGAGGAGAACTATGAGGTGCCGAGTTCAAATTGTAGTAGAGGCAAGCATCACTTTATGATTTCTTCAAGGTTAGGCACGCCACTACACAAATATCAACAACAACAATGTCCACAGGCCATCACAAGTCATCGCAAATCAATCCCCGACATAGCACACCTTGTCTCTCCACGTGCGCAATAATAAGAGCTTTGATGGGCATAGTTACCCAGTACTATGCACGTGGGAGTTAGTAGATACCCCATGAGATGAAACAATTGTGGGAGGCAGAAGGTATTCAGTATAATAGTTGAAGCGTGCGCAAACTGAGAACACCACCGTAGAAAAAACATATTCTTAAACAGTTTTTTCCAATTGTACAAGTCTTGAATAATGAAGCACTACATATCTTTTTGCGCTAGAGGTTTGTAGATTGATTGTACAATGATATGTTTGTGGCTTTCTCTTTTTGATGTCTCTCTCTGGCTTTAAGGAGATCTTAGAGATAAATCTTGTCAAGGAGGGAAGATTGTATTATGTTTAACTTTTTCCAACTTTTCTTCGAATGATAAAGAAGAAAACTTCTGAAACAAGTCCATACATCTCTTAATTGGCCAATAAGTGTTATGGTTTCTTTGAAAATGAAATGCATAATTTAAACATGTTTTATAACAATGGGAATGTCCATATCATGATAAACAAATAAAAGCCAATAAAAAAGCTTTTCTCCTTTTTGTCTTCCACCACCAGCTCGTGGGCTGCCATCTTTTGTCTAAATCATAGTATTCGATAAGCATGAGGTAAATGAGCGTGAAATTTGAAAGCTCAAGGGCACCAACGCTTTAATAACCCTCGTACGTAAAAGGATAACCCGATGCGGCGGACCCAAAATTTGAAGATTATGAGTGCCCTTTACATTTAACCAAAATCTATTTTGTATATCAGGTGTCATCACCAATATCTTACTATTTTTAAAAACATATATATGTATACATGGAATTTTTGCCGAACTTTTCGAGTACAGGTGACCCCTCTAATTACTACATAAATCCACTTCTGGCTGCATCAAATATTTTATATTCATGTAGGGTTTGGTAAAGGGATAACACGGCCGAGTGATGTAAAAATATAACCTAGTCTTGAGTAAAAATAGTCTTTAAAAGATAAAGATAGAACGTAATGTTGCTCGGACAAATTAACTAGAGTTAGAATTATAAGGGATTGTTTGGTTCACATTCTAGTCATGCATGTAGAGATTATAATGTGGTGACTAATAATATAATGATTTGTTAAGCGCGCAATTAGTAATAATGTAGCTTTCATACGGTGCATAATAATATTTGGATTATTATGTTGTGATTACTTATTTGTCTTGAGATACTTATGATCTATGTTTTGCTCATTATACATATATTCTTTTGAAATCATACATTTCCTTTTTCATGTTAGTCCAATCATTAAAACAATTCATCTTTGTACCTCAAGCTCGTTTTGTTTATTGTATTCTCTCTTTTTATTTATGATGTATCCTCTTAAATTCAACTTTAGGACGAGCTATCAACTTCAAAGTGAATTTATTGGACGAAAAGTGCATTATGGCAAAGTTTTATCTTCTTTATTTTGTCTCCTAAACAGCTCATATAATACTGCCATAAAAACCTTTAAAAAGAAAAAGGGACCAGAAATATAAAAAGGTTTCCAAACCAATAATCAATCCCCTATAAAGATTGAACACACGTGAAATGACTATAAAGAGATATATAATAATTCAAATAAAAGAAAGTTAAGTGCTCGATCAGATTCAGTCAGTAATGAGGGCGGAATATCATTTGTGTCTGAGAAAATGTAAGCACTGCAAATCTAAAAGGTCCTCACCGATGTTCCTCAACAAACCACCACCCACGGCCACTTTTTCGAGGTCGAGCCAGAATTTAAAGTTTATGATTTTAAAAATATAACTAACAAGTTACATACAAATTTGATAGAACGCAATAATTTTAGTTTAAAACTTTTATTTATATTACAAAATTTATTAAATATGCACAAAAAATAAATTTAGTATTCAGTTACTAACGCCTGATGACGCTAGGTTATAATTCAGAACCCATAAAGATAAATTCTGGCTCCCCCTTTGATGAGTTATGTACTTCGAATTTATAACTCGTTTTAGTTATTGAATTCGCAATTAAGTATTTATGCGTATATCTAAAAATATATTTTAATATTAATATAAGGTCTAAACAAAAGTTACTGAATTCGTCCGAACCCAACAAACTCGCAGCTAATAATGTACCTCCCCTGCCAATTACACCGCCAATTGCTCCCCTCTCCAACTTTTTTTCCAGATACAAACATTCCAAGCTTTTTTATTCTTACGTCGGCCAATATATGCCAATTCAACAGTCAATTCTATGAACAACCATGCAATTCACATACCACTATATTTCTCCATCTTCAATGTCGATATTGAGTAAGGATTTGACTATCTTTCTGTCCTCTCTGGAATTATATTCTGTTAAATTTTTTACAGAGTTAGATGCAAGTTAAATATAAAAAGATTCAACTTTAAAGAATTTAACGTTAAACTTATTGTACTTTTAAAATCATGTGCTCAAATTTAATATTTATTCACATTTTAGTGATTTTCACCATACATATATCTTTAAACTCTGTTAAAAAAACCGTAGCACAATAGTTGCATTCCCACTTCAAAGGTGGATTGAGGATTTTTTTGGTTAAAGCATCTAGCTCTGGCGGATTCAGAATTTAAACTTTATGACTTCAACATTTAAAGTTATAAGCGCTAAAGTCATAATACTTTTGAAATCATGAGCTCAGAAACTAGTATTTCTATTATATACGAAAAATACTTGGTTCATTTAATTTGAATCGATAGCTAGCACAAAAGATCTATCTTCCATATATAGAGTTTAAGTTTTGTGCAACAATAGTGTATAACTTATTTACACTATTCAGCTGATCTACAACAAGTGTAACTTCTTCTAACAAACTTAACATCGTAGCGTCAAAAATAACATAATAATATGCTATAATTAGTATAAAAATTCTTTATATTATCGTGTGTATATAACTCCCTTTCTATACTATACTAGTAGTAAATAATGCGTCGACACTGCTATTTTCAAGTATTTTAGTCCTTTCCCTCCTCTCTCCATCTCTAAAAATTGAAGTGGTGAAAGTAGGTGTAATAGATATGTCAATGTGCTACTTTTTGATATTGTTTCCTATTAATCCAATTATCTTAATTTGATAATTCGTACGAAAAGGGAATTGTAGACCCTTTATCTTTTTGAAACCTTTTCATCTCAAATAATTGAATTTGTAAAGAAAAGACGTCAACATTGTTGAGGGACAAAAACCAAATGGCTAATATATAGTCCGTACTATCATCATTTCATCTCTTAGGTTTTGTCGGTTCAATTTTTTATGAAGAACAAGGTCATGACATAAAAGAAGAATTTCCAGACTTTACTTGCATTTACAACCACAGAATGTTAGTACTACTTTTCCAATTTTTGTAAAAAGACGTCTGGGTGCACAAAGTATCTCGTGTTTACTTACGGTCTGAGTAAAGACTGCATTCCAAGAATGTGATGTAAACATTATTATCCTAATGCAAACATTAATGGCTGCTTCCACAGTTCGAACTCGTAACCTATAAGTCACATGAAGATAATTTTACCGTTGCTCCAAAGACTACGTCCTGACAAAGTGTCGCACCAATATATTTTGCGAATGAAAATCAAAATAAGTGAACGAACATACAAGAATATATAGCATGTCTCTCCTAAGATAGTATAATGCTTTCTACTAAGAGGTTTCTCCATTTATACTCCTCTTAAACCCATAGTTAAAAATAGAGGAATTTCAACTATCTCACCACACTTTAGTTGTATGTCTCGTGGAATTTTATCATTTTCTTAACTCTAATTCAAATACTGCCGTATCTAACAATATGTATTTCCTTACAAAGAATTGCAATTATTGGTTAACAATAACAATTATTGATTGAGTTGATGCCACAGAACCTTCGTGGGAGAACATTTTTTCTTTTTTCTTAATGGTTCGTTTCTTTCATAGAGCCAGAGGAGAATGTACTGTATAATTACGGGTTAATTCGATCTTAGTATATAGCTCAAACCTTATATATACGCGTTAAAAACTTCACTAAACAATAGATTTAGAACCTAATAAATTAAATGAATAAGGCTAAAATACCGAACTCGAATTCATAATATTTAAATCTTGAATCTTTCTCATGCATAAAGCATATTAAAAATTTCTCCAACTTTTCATCGATTAACGTTAAATGGCGCGCCCCCACGTCACTAAAGAATAATTCTCTTCATGTTAAACATTTACGTACCTTTTTTCTGTAGACCCCTATGATATATTATCTCAGTTTGCTTGGTTTTTAAAGTAATAAAAGACAAACGTGATAATGATGTTTCAAAGTAAAAAAGCACGCATAAAGAAGTTTGTAATCACTCAAATATAGAGATTTGACTTTTATAGGTTCTAAATTTATAATAACAATATCAGATTTTGGTAAATGGGTTCTGAATTTGATTTTTGTAAATACTTAGGACCTGTTTGTCCATAAAAAAATTTCTTTTTTTTGATTTTTTTTCAAAAATATATTTGTCCATAAGATTTTGCAAGTTTTTTAAAAAATTTCGAAAATGAATTTTTCAATAATACCACTTTTTCAAATATTTTCAGAGAAACTTTTTTCCCCACTCACATAACTGCAATATTTTGTCAAGTTACATGTATGTTCAAATATAATTTCAAATTTCAAATATCATTTTTCAACTTAACTCTAAATATTACTTTTTTTCAAAAAACTATAATTTTTTAATCCAAACACCTGCTTAGTAAATTTCTTAATACATAAACAAATTTCTAACTTAAGCAATTGAATTTAGCCGAACTCTTACTAACTTCTAGCTCCACCCTGCTCAAATGTAGAGTGAATCAGCTAGTGCTATTTTTTTTCTTTTTTTCTTTCTTCGTTAGCCTGTTTTTTCTTTTCTTATTACCTGACAAAATTATACTAATTAGTTATGATGTGGGCCATCTTTTGCATGTCCAAATTAAAGAACCTTATAAAGTCGCTCGATTAATCATATATATAATCCGTCTTTAATTGGCGGATGGAGAACATAAGTGCTAGGTTCATATAAATCTAATATTTTCGATACAGAATATAAAAATATACACAAAAATTATTAAAATATTAGTTAACAATAAATTCTTAGCCCATAATTTCAAAAGTCTAATAATTTCAGTTAGACAAAGGTAACCTAAAAGTTGAACCCTTCAGTCAAAATCTTGGATCCCACTCAAGTCTTTATCTTTTACGTCATTGCCAGAACTAGGGAGAAATTCTAGTGGAAAGCCGTACGTGGAAAATACAAAGAATTTTAATGTCTCTAATAATAGAGCATTAAGTAGTTTTTTTCGTGCTATTGGATGATATATACATGTAAAGAGAGGAATATTAAGAAATGTAGCTTAAAGTAACAATATAAACAAGAAGATAAGTAGAATAAGTGAAAAGAGATAATTTTCTTATTTCATCAAGTGTTCAACTGTATCTCATATCACATTTCGTGCCTCTATTTATACTATTATTACGTAGAAGGTTACAAAAGAATTGTCTTAAACATGACATTAACAATTGAAATCATGGGGGAAGATCATGAGGAGGGGTTATAGGGGCTATGAAGGTATGAGAGCTACAATCATAGTAGTGATGAGTAGTGGGATATTATTTACATCATGGGTGAAAGTAGTGGGAGTAGTGGACATCCACAATTACTATAGGTTTTACAACACTCCCTCTTGGATGTCCAAAATAGATAATATGCCTCGTTAAAACCTTACTAAGAAAAAATCCTGTGGGAAAAAATCTTAGTGAAGAAAAAAGAGTACACATATCTGTAATACGCTTTATTTGTTGCCTCGTTAAAAACCTTACCAGGAAAATCCAGTGGGACAAAACCTAGGCTAAGGAAAAAAGAGTACAACGCGTATCTTACTCCCCCTCATGAAAACATCACTTTATTTCTCGAAGACGGCGCATTCCAATCTTGTCTCAACTTCTCAAATGTTGAAGTTAGTAATGCCTTAGTGAACTAATCAGCCAAATTTTCACATGAACAAATCTGTTGAACATTAATTTCACCATTTTGTTGAAGATCATGCGTGAAAAAGAACTTTGGGGAAATGTGCTTTGTTGTGTCTCCTTTGATGTATCCTCATTTCAGTTGAGCAATGCAAGCAGCATTGTCTTCATATAGTGTAGGTGGATTATCTTTTTTCATAAGAAAACCACACATTTCCTGAATATGTTGAGTCATTGATCTCAACCAAACACATTCGCGACTAGCTTCTTGAATTGCTATTATCTCAGCATGATTTGAAGATGTGGCAACTATTGTTTGTTTCATTGAATGCCATGATATAGTTGTACCTCCATATATAAATAAATAGCCTATTTCAGATCGGGCTTTATGTGGATTAGATAAATAATCTGCATCGGCATAGCCAATCATTTCTTACTTGAATTCGTTAGAATAAAATAATCACATATCTAGAGTTCCTAGGAGATATATAAATATATGCTTAACACCATTCCAATGTCTTCTTGTTGGGAAGGAACTGAATCTTGCTAATACTGCAAAAGCTATATCTAGTCGGGTATTGTTAGCAAGATACATCAGGCCCCAATTGTACTAAGATATGGAGTTTCATCACCAACGAGTTCTTCGTTATTTTCTCGAGGCCGAATGGATCTTTATTTATGTCAAGTGATCTCACAACCATTGGGGTACTCAATGGATGTGCATTATCCATGTAAAATCGCTTTAAAACCTTTCCAGTGTATGTCGATTGATGGACAAAAATTCCATTTGTTACATGCTCAATTTGTAGGCCAAGAAAATTTTTTGTCTTACCAAGATCTTTCATTTCAAATTCTTTCTTCAAATACTCTACAACCTTTGGAAGCTCTTTAGAAGTGCCAATGATATTCAAGTCATCAACATACACAGCTAGGGCCAAATCCAAACCTCTTAATAAAGACCAAAGGGCAAATAGGATTATTTTTGTACCATTCCTTTAACAAATACTCGCTAAGACAATTGTACCACATCCTCCCTGATTGCTTCAATCCGTATAAGGATTTCTGAAGCTTTATTGAAAAAGTTTCCCTTAAACTTTTATGTGCTTCAGGAACTTTTAATCCTTCAGCGATTTTCATAAAAATTTGTGCAGTGAGCCATATAAGTAGGCTGTGACAACATCCATCAACCGCATATCAAGCTTTTCACGGACTGCCAGATTTATTAGATACCTGAAGGTAATTGCATCTACCACATGAGAATATGTCTCCATATAATTAATGTCAGGCCTTTGCGAAAACCTTGTGCCACAATTCATGCTTTATATCTTACGACTTCACCTTTCTCATTTCGTTTTCAAACAAAAACCCATTTGTACCCCACTGGCTTGACGCCTTTAGGCACTCGGACTATTGGTCTGAAAACTTCATGTTTTTCGAGTGAAGCCAAATCTGCTTGAATTGCATTTTTCCATTTTGGCCAGTCATTTCTCTGTCAACATTCATCGACAGATTTTGGCTCCAAATCCTCATCTTGTTGCATTATTTCAACTGCAACATTATATGCAAAACTGTTATCAACAACACCGTTATTTCAGTTCCACCTTTTTTCCGTAGAGACATAACTTATTGATGTCTCTTCATTTTCATCATTTCCAGGTACTAGAACTTCCTGTGAGGTCTTATCAATTATTATGTCTTTATGCTCCTCTTGAGAAATTGCCTCCATGTTATGATCAACTTGATCATTTGCTCCTTTCATATTTCGGGGATTCTTATCCTTAGAACCGATTGGTCTATCCCGTTTAAGGCGTGGCCTAGACTCATTTACATTATCACACTGTCCAACAGGGACATCAACTCGAATTGGAGCATTTACAACTGGAATATGCGATTTAGTAACCCGTGGAAGGTTAGTAAATGCATCTGGCAATTGATTTGCAATATTTTGCATATAAATGATCTTTTGAACTTCTTATTCACATTGATTTGTACGAGGGTCCAAATGAGATAGAGATAATACGTTCCAATCTATCTCTTTTTCCATCTGTTTATTCTCTCCCCTTAATGCTGGAAAAACTGATTCATCAAAATGACAATCAACAAATTTGGCTGTAAACAAATCTCCTTTCACAGGCTCCAGATATTTAATAATAGATAGAGATTCATAACCAACATATACTCCCAACCTTCTTTGAGGACATATCTTTGTGCGTTGTGGTGGAGCAATTGCAACATATATCGGACATCCAAAAAAATTTTAGATGGGAAATATTTGGCTCCTGACCAAAAGCCAAATGTAATGGGAAGACTTCATGATAACTGGATGGCCTTATGCGCACAAGTGTTGCTGCATGCAAAATAGCATGTTCCCACACTTAAAGGGGAAATTTTGTCTTCATTAGCAATAGTCTAGCTATTAATTGGAGGCATTTAATCAATGATTCTGCTAGACCATTTTGAGTATTAACATGAGCAACCAGATGCTGAACTTTTATTCCAGTGGCCATACAATAATCAGTAAAGGCCTGAGATGTAAATTCACCAGCATTATTAAGATGAATTGTCTTAATTGCATAATCCGAAAATTGTGCTCTTAACCTTATTATTTGGGCCAACAATCTCGCAAATGCCATATTAAGAGTTGACAATAAGTATACATGTGACCATCTTGTATATTCTATCAAGACCATAAAATACTTGAATGGTCTACATGGAGGGTGTATAGGCCCACATATATCACCCTGTATACGTTCCATAAATGCAGGGGATTCAATCCCAACTTTAGCTGCTGATGGTTTAATAACCAATTGACCTTGAGAACAAGCAGCACAAGAGAATTCCTTAAATTGAAGAATCTTCTTATTCTTCAATGTGTGCCCATTTGAATTCTCTATTATTCTGCGCATCATGTTAGAACCAGGATAGCCCAACCGGTCATGCCAAATGATAAAATCATTAGAAGTAGTAAACCTTTTGTTTACTATTGCATGTGATTCAACCACACTAATGTTTGTATGGTACAACCCAGAAAAAAATGCGGGTAATTTTTCGTGCACACATTTTTCCCCACTTCTATTGTAGTAATATAAAGACATTTAACCTTTCCTTCGTTAGAGGTCTCAACATGGTAGCCATTTTGGCGAATAGCTTTGAAACTTGACATGTTTCCTTGAGACTTACTACAGTACAATACATTATTAATAGTTAATATTGTTCCTCCATTTAGTAATAAGGCCTCTCTTCCGAAGCCCTGGATTAACTTTGTACTACCAGATATTGTATCAACATAGGCCTTTCTCATAACCAAATATGAGAAATTTTTTTTTCTCTTAATATTGTGTGAGTTGTAGCACTATCCAAAAGGCATAAATCTTCATTACTCATCCTGGATCCAATTGAAGATTAGGGAATTTTATTATTTCATAAAAAAGTAAATAAAAGTACACCATGAGAAATACGGCACCAGTAACAACATAAGCTAATTTAAGTACTACATGAAAATAAAAACAACTTTAGAACGAGACAAAAAAAATTACTGTAAATAAAAATAACAACATAATTGCATTCCCCAGTAAAATGATCAAACTTTAGTTTTGATCTACAAAGAAGTCGTCAACTTCCAAATGAGTAAGATCATCGAGGCCTTCAAAATCATCATCATTCAAAGCAAGATTTGCCTCTG
This sequence comes from Nicotiana obtusifolia, assembly GCA_002018475.1. NCBI lineage: Eukaryota > Viridiplantae > Streptophyta > Magnoliopsida > Solanales > Solanaceae > Nicotiana > Nicotiana obtusifolia. The sequence goes on from MCJB01005636.1 coordinate 109,968, forward strand.
TATTGTCATCATTTTTGTTTGAAGGCCCTGCCTCAAAATCATTTTTAACGGTCACGTGAGACTCCACTGGGGAATTAGCAGAAGATGTCCAATATTATTTGTCTTTCTTTTGATGGAGTTTTGATAAAGCCTGACAAAATGCTCAAGTGCACGACATTCAATTTTCCAATGACCTTTCATGCCACAGCAGTGGCAGTTACCGCTTTTGCCTCTTGAAGGATTGTTTTGAGAACCCATATTGTTCTCTCATTTTTCATGACCACCACGATGACGATTATTATATCGTCTCTTGCCATTGTCATGCCCACATACATTCATATGGCCATGATAATCATTCTGCCTTTTTCCAGACTTATCAAGTCTCGCTACCATATTCGCTTCAGGAAACGGAGCTGACCTTGTGGGACGGGCTTCACGATTTTTCAACAAAAGGGTATTATGTTGCTCAGCCACCAGAAGGCATGAGATCAATTCAGAATACTTTATAAAACCCCTTTCACGGTAGTGCTGCCGTAATACCATATTAGAGGCATGAAAAGTCGTAAGAGTCTTTTCCAACAAATCCTCATCATTCATAACATCTCCTCATAATTTTAGTTGGGAAGTTATTCAAAATACAACAGAGTTATACTCATTTACGGTCTTAAAATCTTGCAGCCGTAAGTGCATCCACTCATATCTAGCCCTTCGCAATACCGTAGCATTAAGGTGATCATACCTTTCCTTCAAGCAAGTCCACAATTCAAGCAGATCTTTCACTGTCAAATATTCAACCTTCAAATCCAAATGATGACGAAGAAAAATCATGGCCTTCGCTTTGTCCTAGCTTGATGCCTCATTACCCTGAGTTATGGTGTCACCAAGGCCTTTAGCAGCTAAGTGAATCTCAGCATCGAGAACCCATGATAGGTACTTCTTTCCAGAAATGTCAAGTGCCACAACTCAAGCTTTGACAAAATCGACATAGAAAACTATCAAAGAAGATAAATAATTAGAAATCATTAGGATAATAGCGTAAGGGATCTTAAAAATTGACATAATATCAAATTTGTGATCTACATACACTAAAGTGATAAAAGAATACTATTTTTTTCTTCAAATTATTAGTATATCTTTGATGTTAACTAGAACAAAAATGTCTTCTAACTTTAACACAATTTCAAATGTCGAACAACATAAAACAAGTATTCTTCTCTCAATTAATTCTATTAACATGAAAATTAGCAACTTTCACATGACAATCATGCAAACAACTTAAAATAAAGAAACATAGAATTCTTTATTTTTACACATATCCAGAGATGGGAGAAATTATAAAATGACATATTAGAGACACTAATCATGAAATCAAAATATATAACGAAGAAAACAGAATGAACAAATATACCTGAACAATGAAAAGAGCTTAACTGTGTGCTGATAATGTATTAAGAAATGTAGCTCAAAGTAACAATATAAAACACGAAGATAAATAGAATAAGAGAAGAAGAGATAACTTTCTTATTTCATCAAGTGTTCAAGTGTATTCCATATGGCAGTGTCTATTTGATGTCGTTCACTGTTTGAAATTCTGAAACTGCTTCCCAAACTGATTTGGTAGTCATCAGTATTTATTTTACTCTAAGTATGATAGTGATATTTGTGCTGTGACGATGACTGCCTATTGTATTGAAGAGCAACAATCCATGTAATAAGAGACATAATTAGAATCTGTTTTAGATTTAACTGTAATCGTTCAGTTCCTGCATTATAGTATACATCTGGGGATTTGAGGAAGACTGTATGCAAGTCTTTGTGTACTGTCCGTTATATAGGAAGCTATGTTTATGAGTTTAAGAGTGAGTTAGGATTTTTTTTTTTTTTTTTTTTTTTTATTTAATTTTGGACACTAGAAAATAGCTTTCTATTGAGGTTATTATATTTTTGGTATTTTTGGAAAGTAAAAAATATGTAAAATTTATTATATGATTCAGAGAATATGTTTATGTAATT
>MCJB01005636.1:111979-159365 GCA_002018475.1 Nicotiana obtusifolia
TTTTTTTTTTTTTTTTTTTTTTGTAATAATCTAGTTCATCAGGTTTGAAGGTATCCAGTGAATTTGTGATTGCTATGTTAATCTGTTCAATAGATTGAGAATTTGTAAATTAATCTCTTTCTTACAATTGTATAAGTAGTATAGATTCTGGCAAAATTCATACAATTGAACACACGCTGAATTATGTTTTCTTTGTGATGTTCGGGCTGCATTTGTGGCCCATTTCTGAAATGCAGTCTTGTTTAAGGCTGATATTGGGCCTACCCTTGAGTTGGCCCGTTTCAGTGGCATCCGGACCCAAATTTGATGATCATTTTGACTATAATATGTTAAGTTTAAAGCATGAATATTTCTGAAATCTGTTAAGGTCCAGGCGTGACTGTTTCTGAAATTAGTGTTGAAATTTTAAGAGTGGCTGTCTTTCTGAAAACAGTGCTTAAGTTCAAAAGCACATATGTTCTTCTGGATTTAGAATTAAAAATTTAAAATGTGGCTATTTTCTGAAATTAGTGTAAAAATTCGAATGTGACTGTTTCCTAGAATCAATGTTAAAATTAAAGATGTAGTTGTTTTAGGGAATTAGTGGCCATGTCTGTAATTGGACTTACCCTGAGTAGCCTGTTTTGGGCTTGAAATTAAAACACCTGGAGCCCAAATGGACCAACTGCCCAATTAGAAATCAACTAAGCCTATTGTTGTTCATGTACATGGGTCTCCAGCAATATTAAACAGACAGGCGTAGTTTTTAACAATTTAAGGTTCGACATTCCTTTAGTTAATAGAGGTGAGCCATGCAGTTAATAACGATCATTGATGGCTCTCTTAATAGCTAATTACAAGATAAAAATAATAATGTCTTAAACGCCTTAACTTTCGTAGCTTACTTTTAGGCGCGATTAACACTATAATGACTATGGGTACGGCTCCCGTGACATAGTAACATTGCCAATTTCGAGGGTGCCTTTTAGGTGACTCGATTACAATAAAATTCAAATAATAAAAACTTTCAAATAATTCGAGGTGTGCCATGCCAAATGAAATTTCAAAATACATTAGCCCTCATTAATCAATGTTAAAATCCTTAGAAAACCGAGGTGTGCTATCCAGTGAATTTCATGGCCCTCAAAAAGTAAAAAATGCGTAGTTGCTTTAGGCGTGCTATTTTAATGACTTAATTTCCTAAACTCGGGTGTGCATTTATGTGACCCAAATCCAAATCTCAATGTTAAATTAAAACGTGTTATGGATCACGGGTGCATTTATGTGACGTGGTCAGTGACATATTTTAATTAATGTTGTAATTCTCCAATAATCACAAAGCGATTAAAGTTAAATATGCCATAGACTAGAAACATGTATTAAAATCAGATAATAAGCCGATTATAACAGTTGAGCAACTGTGCTAGAACCACGGAATCCGAGGGTGCCTAACACTTTCACTCGGGTTAACACAATTCCTTACTTAGAATTTTTGGTTCGCAGACTTCACAAAGAAAGTCGAAATTTTCCTTGATTTGGGATAAAAATAAATCGGTGACTTGAGATACCTATTTAATATTCCAAGTAGCGACTCTAAAATTAATTAAATAATCCCATTTCGAATAATATCACTTTAATTGAAAAAACTCTTTTATATATTCTTTGAGTATATGAAAAGGAGGTGTGAAAGTATTAATTCTTTTTCAACTGGAAAAGATGAACACTATGAATCGACCCATCTCTTAATTTCTTAGGCAGTCTTTGTCTAAAAAATTTTGATGCCTCTAATAATTAATGGAGCATTACGTACCTTTTCTCTTTTTATTGGTTGCTTGTCTAGTGTCAGATATGTATATAATTAGAGCCCAATTAAATTCGGAGTAGCACTGGAAAGTCTCGCATTAGGGTAACACGTTCTTTAACAAAGACGACTTCATACGCAGAACTCAAATCCGAAACTTCTAGTTAAGAATGAAAAAATATTTATTGCTCCATCACAATCCTTGTCGGTTCGTAGGTAGCTTTTTTCGTGCTATCAAATGATGAATGTGAAGAAAAAAGGAGATAACTTGTACGATGTATCAATTCTTTTTTCAAATAGAAAAAGTTGAAAACTACGAGTCGAACCATCCGTCAATTCAGGTAGCCAATAATTAAGTGTTTTAGTGTCTTTGAAAATGAAACGCATAATTTCAACATGCTTAAAACATTAAGAACGTCAATATCATGATCACCAAATTAAGCGTATAAAAAGCTTTTCTCCTTTTTGTCCCCCACTATTAATTCGTGTGGCACCTGCCATTTTTATCAATATCATAGTATTCAATGAGGTAAATTAATTAACGTGAAAGCTCAAGTGCACCAACGCTTTAATACTTCACATATACGTAATTTAATAAACAAGCAAGTACATTAATTGCAATACGTTTGAGCACTTGTTTAAACATCTATGTAATAATTAGAAGAATTATTACACTTGTTCAATCGATATATTTGTAATAATTAGAAGAATTAACCCAAACAGTCGTCTACTCAACTGCTTACATTAAAAATAGCTGACGGATATATAATATATTTATTAATCCATGTATAATATGTGTTAACTGTATTATATCAATGTATAATCTATGTATACTAGATAAGAAAAATAAACAGTGAATCTGACAGGCTATTTGGGTATACTTAATGAATATGTTCAGTACGCAATAATCATACATGTATGTGCATGCTAGAATAAAAGCGGATTTAAAATTTAAGCTTGACGTGTTCGACTTTTAAAGTTCTTAACATTAACTTGACTCTTTATAATTTTACTTTTATCGTATAATCTTTGTCTACGATGGAAGGAAGAAAGAAGATGAACACGGGAAGTATTCTTTTTATAGATAGGAGGAGATAATTCTTCCAAATTAGTTCATTTCAATTTTCTAAAAGAGGTTGAAAAAGATTAAAATGCAGAAAGTAATATGCAGTAAAATATAATATATTAATTTTATATAGTGAATAATCATAGTATAAGGATTGTCATATGGTGCGTAAAATAACTATGAAAATACGTGAATTGACTATAAAGAGATACAAGGGAAATTAGTGTGTTAGTCAGCGATGAGGGCTGAAGATAATTTGTCTGAGAAAATATAAGCTCTGCAAATCTAAAAGGGTCCTCACTATGTTCCTCAACAAACTACTCCACCCATTGCCCTGCTCAAAAGCACGGTGCATAAAGTATTTCGTGTTTAAATAGAGTTCGAAAAAGGGTCGTATCTCAATGAAATGTAGTTTAACCAGTCTACCCTAGTGTAAGCATCGGTCTCTAATTCCACGATTCGAAAGCTAATTCAGAATTTAAACTCTACCATTTAAGATTTTTAACATTGACTATATTTTAAAGTTTATGGAGATTAACTATTTGTTGTAATTTCATAAAATTTTGTACATGAATTTACGCATGATATAAAAATTACTTGATTCAAATGAACCCAGTACTATAATAATGCATCCCCCTCGGATCCCACTCTCAACTTTTTTTCCAAATACAAACATTCCAAGTCTTTATATTTACGTCGGCCAATACATGCCAATACAACATTCAACTCTATGAACATACCAATATATATCTCAATCTTCAATGTCGATATGCAGTGAGGATTTGACTATCTTTCTACCGTCTCTCGAATTTGCATTTGATGGATTCAACTTTGAAAGGGTTTTAATATTAAATTTGTTGTACTTTTAAAATTAAGCATTCAAATTTAATATTCGTTGAAATTTTAGCAGCTTTTCACATATATATTTAAATTTTATGTCGAAAATACTAGGACAGTTGAACCCGAAGCACAAAAGCTGCATTATTATTACAGAAGCGAATTCAAAGTTTAAATTCATGCTTCAACTTTTAGAGTTTAAAGCAGTAAACTCATAATATTTCTAAAATTGTTAGTTCAGAATCTAGTATTTGTTGAAATTTGAGTTTTTCTGAATATATATTTGTTTTTCGTGCCAAATTCTTGGTCCATTTGAACCTTTAGCTAGCAGCGATTCGCTCTACTTACCACTAATTATGTATAGAGTTTATATTTTATGCACTATCATATATAACTTTTATACTATCAACTTGAACAAGAATAATATGTAACTTTTTATAACAACAAGAAAAGTGATATGGTAACATTGGAAAATCAGATAATAATCTTCTATATATAGTAGGTTAACTTATAATAATATAGTTTTTTTTTTTGGTATTATTAATGTGTAGACCTTACATCCCTTTCTACATTACGTGTAAACAGTGCGTCAACACGGTTTCAACTATTTTGAGTCCTTCCACTCCTCTCTCCATATCTAGAAAATGGAAGTGGTGAAAGTTGGTATGGTAAGATGGATGTGTCAAATAATTGAATGTATATACAGTACGTACTATCATCATTCCTCTTTTTAGGTTTTGTCGGTTTAACGTTTTATGAAGAAGAAGGTGACATGGAAGAAGATTTTGACTTTACTTAGATTTACAATCACAAAAATATTAGTAGTACTCGTATTTTGGCTCCGATTAATTCAGATTCGATACAGTATAAGGTTCGTTAAAGGGGAAGCGCTCGCTATCAATTTTTTTTAATTTCCAATGCTCGAACCTGACTCTCTGATTAAAGATAAATTCATCAAAGAATTCGAACCCGAAATCTTTAGTTAAGTATAAAGAGATCCTATTTATCTTACCATAACCCTTGGTGGTGTACTTTTCAGACATTGTCAGAAAAAAAAAAGACTTCATACAGAAAATGTTGCGCCAATATGTTTTGCAAGTGAATATCATGATCAATGAACATACAAGAATGTGTAGCATGTTTATAGTAAGGTACTGTCTGCTTTTTTTCCTTTAGACATCTGATATCCAAATTACTAACTGGCGTAACTAATTTGAATTCGCACGGAATAGATATGTTAAAAAGTTAAAACGCTCTTTGCTGGAAATGAGATCCTTAATTAAGGATAAGCGAGAATCTTAACCATTCCACCACACTCCTCTATGATCTCATAAGATTAAATCTTTTCTTTCATTCAAATACGGATGCAGTCAACAGTATTTTCTTGCAAACAATTGCAAGCACTGGTTAACAGCAAAAGCAACTACTAGTTGAATGAGTATTTGCTTACTACTATTGTGCTACTATCTTTGATCATATGCGTAAAAGATGGGCCACAAGGACTCGTAGATTCAAGTTTAGCTACAGACTCAGAATTTATTAGAGGGATCAAAATATAAAAAAATAAATATATAAAAAAAGTCAAGAGAATCCAATATAGAGTATATATATATAAAAAAGTGAAGGAGTTCCCGCTGCTCTAATCTATGTTAAAATTAAAGATTTGTATATTAGTAGGAGAATGTTTTTGGTCTTTCTTCACGGTTCGTTTCTTCCATAGAGCATACTTATATTAGAAAAATTTTCCAACTTTATTAGCAGTTGAATTAAATGGGCAGGCCCCATAAATCGACTGTAAATAATTTTCCTTTTTTTAAAAAAAAGCACGCTGACAGCTAGGGGCTTATCTATGTAATTTGCTATACTTGCCCGCTTATTCCCACTAAGCGATCCATTGGAGATAAGAGGGCCTTCCTCCTTCTTGCTTGGCCCTTTTCACGTGTCAAGTTGAATATAAATAAATAAATACAACCTTAACCACCAGAGAGATCAATCTGCGCCTTTGAGTCCGGCATGTTGCTCGTCCCTGCTTTCCGAAAGGGTAATCTGTAGACCCCAATCATTATCCCAGGTTGCTTGATTAGCTTTAAAGTAATAAAAAAACAAAACTGAAAGTGACGTTTCAAAGTAAAAACACCCTGCATTAAACTGTTTAATCACTCAACAGGTATAATGAATCAGCTAATGCTTGCTTTTTTCCTTATCGGACAAAATTGTACTAACCACTTACGCTGTGGACCACACTAAAACTAGACCTTATGTCAAGGTTTATGGTTGGATTGATAGGATTTTTCTATTCTTGATTATTGTGTACGAAAAAAAAAAATGGTAGAAAGAGTTTTTCTTGCCTCACAAATTCGAATTAGTCGAGTTCTCAATATAAATATTAAACATCGGGCGAGCAGCCAAAATAAACTAAACCTAATAAGTGCGGACCTATGCTATGTCATTAAAGTTTCACTGTACTTAGGGCAAGATAGTAGCCACGTTCGGCCTATATGTTCGGGTATAGGACTATGATCGTTTTAAGGTTTTTTTTTTTTCAAATTAATATTTAGAGCCCGTTTGGACATATGAATTTTTTCATATTTTTTCGAAAAATTTTCATTTTTGTTAAATTAGTATTTGGCCATAAAAATTTTAGTTTTCACTTGAAGATGAATTTTGAAAATTTTAGAAAATATGAAAAACTCTAAAACGCTGTTTTTCAAAAATTTCACTCAGATCACTCACAAAACTTCAAAAACAACCGAAAATTATATTCATGTCCAAACACGACTCTAATTTTTAAATACCATTTCACTTGAAATTGTTTTTCACTTTTTTTTGAAAATTTTCAATTCTTATGTCCAAACCGCCACTTAATTTGTATTATTTTAAAATAATGTCTAAGTAGTATATGTATACATACCTAAATAATATTATTATTTGCACAATGTAAATGACTTTTTGTGAAGTAGTAAAAGGAAGACACAATTACAAATATTCTTAATTAATTCCATAGTTTTTTTCTTCTTTTGTACGTGGCTTAGCCAAATTAGTTATGTGTATATATATGTCGTACAAGAACAATTTAAATATTTTCCATTCAGATAAAAAGTTTCCCATTTACAGGTGGTAGGGAAATACCACAGGATAAGTAGTCCCACCGAGAAAGACTTGCACAACACCATATCCATAAACCTTTTCAAAGGGCTAGCATCTAAACCATAATAATGTTACAAAGAAACCACTGATTGAAGTTTGATTGTTAAAGCCATGTGTACCACACGTAGTAGAAGATAGAGACAATTTGCATGCAGAAGCGGACCTATGTAACACATTAATCTCGACAAATTTTTTTGAATATATATATATATGTTAAAAAGGTCATATATTTTGCTTAAAAAAAATCTGACAGGGGCACTAGTTGACAAATCTACATGTGCCCCTGCCAACTTCAAATTGCGGGTCGCCCTCTGTCTGCATGTATAAAACTTCATACATATATTCAAGATTTAAAATTTATGAATTTATACAATGATCTTGATTTAATACACTAGTAACTGAATTTATAATTATATATATGTTTTAATAAAAACTAATTATTCATGTAATTCCGTAACTAACTCTCTAGATCTGTCCCTGCACCCTTATACACCTTGCAATAAGCTTTTATAGTCTTTCCCTAAAGAAAATGAAAATAGTATTGTACGAGGTAAAATATGTTCATATTTAATATTAGCATGATAGACTAACATGTGGAGTCGAATACAGAAGGTAGTCGGATCCGAAGACAACGATCTCGTCTGTTATCGGAGAGATTGATACTCATAAAGGTGAGATAAATGTCTGTCACCCGGTAACATTTGATGAAGAATATTCTACAGCATATATGTGGTCCATTACAGAGAATATGACAATCATTGCCTACCGTTACACAATATTCAATGGCCCTCAAAATTGTCATTGAAGAGGGGCTTGATCGTAGAACCTTGTTCCGTCGGTACAACTATACATAGTGAGCTCTATTATCATTGTAAGGAGTGTATTCTATCTAAAGCTCAATAACATTTCACTTTCTTGCTTATTCATATTGTTCTTACTACCTCCGAAAGTTCTGCACCCGGGACCAAGATATCTGCCATTTTATTTCAATTCCAAGGCTAAGTCTTACATTTTTGTCTAATTCGTCTATTTTTATGGATCAAATCGATTCACTTGTCTGTAGACGACTTATAAATTCAACTGTACAATTTTTCGGGAAAACAAGTATTAGGTCAACTCATATACTCCCTATTTAACTTTTTGAGTAAATTTGGATATTTATCTCTACAATATATTTTTTTGGATAACTATTAATATATTTAAATGTAGTGCATTATATATCACAGTTTTACTTTTAAAAATATTCTAGATGAAGTGAAAATTTTTTACTGAAAAATATTTTACACCCCTAACAATAATATGTCTCTCTCTATTTTATTTGATCTGAACACATTTGGTCTGGTTTGCCAGGAAGCTTAGTAAAGAAAGAATTTTTAAAAATACTTTAAATTAAACCATGATAATAAGGATAAAACAAATTGAAATTTTAATTAGTTTTAATAAAAAAAAAAAGGTCTTATTCTTTTCAGATCAAACAAAAAATAAAAGAATATCGCATAAAATGAAATATAGGCAGAACTATTATAGAAAATAGAATAGAGGAGTATTAACTATTCTTTATTCACTTTGTAAGAAATATTTATACAATAAAGTTATTCAAAAACTAAATGTTTACACTAGATATTAATTGATAACCTGAAAAATATAATAAGTAACGTGTCACAATCGGTAAACTAAGGGCCTGTTTGGCCATAAAAAATATTTTTTTTTTTTTTTTCGAATATCTTTCACTTTTTTTATTTAGTGTTTGGCCATTAAATTTTCGATTTTCACTTGAAGATAAATTTTGATAATTTTCAATACTTTAAAAAACTCTAAAAAGCTTTTTTTCAAAATTTTCACTTCAGATCACTCATAAAAATTCAAAAACATCCCAAAATTATATTCATGTCTAAACACAACTCTAATTTTCAAATATCATTTTCACTTGAAATATTTTTTCTCTTTTTTTCTAAATTTTAAGATCTTATGTCCAAACGCCCACTAAATTTACAGCATGGAAAATCTACCCAATGTATTTAAGTTAAAACTGGTACATATAATGTTAATAATAACTGAATAAGTTCGGAGCCCAAATAACTAGCTAATAGACATGGTTACAGTGATGAACTTCACACGGGTTGTGACGAGAGAGGTAAGATTTCTCTATTCTTAACTGGAGTCTCTGTTTTGAACGTATAGGAAATATTTTTTTTTCTTTTGTGAGCCTCACGTGAGAAAAAAGGGCAGTTCGGTGCGTTAAATTCCTGTTATGCGCGGGATTCAGCCATAAATGTCTATTGTATGTAGTCTTATCCTTTATTTCTGCAATATTATTTTCACGACTTGAACATGTTACCTCCTATTTATATGACAACAACTTTATCAATTATGCAGCCACACGCGATACGAATCCGAATTAATTGATACATCAATACCAGTATATAAAATATAGGGCGAAAGTTTAAAAAAAAAATCATGGCGATGGACACAATTAACTTCCTCTTTCCCTGACGCTTCCGCCGCCGGTGGCAGAGCCTATTTTTACTCTCTACATTAATTTTCAAAATCTATACTAATTCCCAGCTGTAAAAGCAAGTAAAAATTGACTACACTATTATATAATTTGTTGAGTAATATATTGATATGGTGTCTAACCGAAGTATTTAATTTGCTTCATTAACAATTTTGATCGCAAGGAGATTAATATGACCTTATTAATTGTAGCACTTAATTAGTTTCCATGTTGTTTCCACCTGCATATCTTTGGAGTCTAAAGAATTAAAAATTTCCATACTGCTTATTCCATGTTGTTTCCGCATATAGTTATGCAGCAAATTATCATTGTACACAAAACTGAAGTTACACATTTTGCCACTAGGCCATAAGATTTTACATTCCAGAGTCAATATGCATATATATTTTTTGGAAAATTCGCAGGAAACTCGCAGTCGTAACCTTTTGAGTGCGCACTAGGTAATTTATTTGTAATATCTTACAATTTACATAGGAGATGTAAATCTACTAGGCAAACCCGATGCAATGAGTTCTGACGGAGGAAAATCAATGACAGGTCTCCCAATATATTATACATTAATGGGTCGTTTGGTAGGCTGTACTAAGTAAAATAATTCCTGTATAAAAATTTAATCCGTCCAATACAATATTTGGTTGCTCAATTCAATTTATGCATATCTAATACATGGATTACTTATACCTCATAAGAGGGCTTAACAAATACCAAGAAAACCAATGATTACTAATCCCTGCATTAACTATACTTTGATAAGACCCTAAAATTACTAAACCGCCTCTCAAACCCTTTTTCTAAATTTTTTTGTATATAGAGAAAAGAATATTCAAGAGTATAATTGTAAAGAAAATTTTGTACAGTTTTAAACCAAACACAAGCTTAGATTATACATTGCATAGCTAATTTTTAATTCAATGAGCCAAACACTTAATAAAAAGTAATCTCAGCAGTACAATCCTTGCATTACTAATACCTGCATTACTTGTGTTCGTACCAGAGGGCAATTTAGTCATTTCATGTACAATCATATTTCGAATAGTCTATTATGTCCTTATGATTGTTAACTCATCCGGCTCAGAATAGGATTATACAGTAATTTTCACCCTGACATCACTGTTTTCCTATGAAATAAATATATGGGACCCACTTAAATTCATTAAATCACACAGCCTTTTGAAAATTGTTACTGTAGTACTTCCCTGCCCATGTGGGCACCATGGTACTCGCCATTTCAATTACTAAGCTGACAACTTTTTGCTTTGTCCAATATTTAGGCTGTTTGATAATTTGTTAAATCCAAATATTTAATAAGGAAATGCACGTATCTATTAATTATCTTAAACATAAAATTTATAAATGTAAAGATTATGTATAAACCACAATGCGCATATTTTAAAATAGGATCAGAAGTGCTAAAAGTTTTTCCAGATATAGGACATCAATACATAGGTTTTCAAAACCTTTGACAAAACATCTTGCATAGGACACAATATTCTAAAAAAAGATTTTCCTTTTACTTATCACTTTTAGTATATTAAGATAAGATAATTTTTTTTTCTGTTATACTTACGGTATTAATTATTTATTTTAAATTATTTTCTCAAATTTATTAAAAATATACATCAATTAATATGGGTATCATGACAAATTACGCACTTCATTTATTATTTTTTAATAAATATATAAAGTTCAAGTGGACATGTAAAATGAACGGAGGGAATATATTTTAACATCTCAAATAATACTAATAAGTGTTTGTTTTTTCTTATTGAGTTTATCATAAGGAAAAACTAAGGAAACTGTACATAACTATCACAGTATAAAAGAAATATAACAAATTCTTACAGCTATGACAGGAAAATATCTATATTTGTAGCACATAGTTTCATTAATATAGGAATATTAATTTATAATCCCTAATCATATGCAATTTGAATGGAAAGTCAATAATTCTTTGTACAAAAACCATGTCTTTTTTTCTCTTTATCTATTAGCTTTCCTTCTTTTCCTTCGTCTTCTTAATTTTGTTTTCTGTCGAAGCCAAAATATTTTTAAAATTTGTTCCATTCATTTTCTTTTTAATTATCTTTCTTAAATTTTTCACTTCCTTCTTTCTTCCTTTATTAACATAAAGATCTTACTTCGATAATATTACACGTTAATATATACAAAATATATATATATATATATAAAATATACATTGAACTAACACATATAAAATATACGAAAAATATACATAAAAAATATATCTTCAATTAAAATGACACTTAGACATGTGAGATATACATAAAAAGATATATCTTAAATTTAGTTAAGATGGCATATAATATACAAAAAAAAAAAATACATCCTGAATTAAAATGGCACTTGACATATAAAATATATTTGAAATATACATTAAAAATACATCTTAAAATAAGATGGCACATCACAAATAAATATACCAAAATTATATACATAAAAATACATTTTGAATTAAAGTAATACTTGATTTATAAAGTATAAAAGATGTATAAATCAATACATCTTGAATGCATTCATATATGCATCATATTTTCAAAAATGGAGCGAAGAAGATGAATGTTGGAAAGGGAGAATGGAGATGGACAAAAAAAGTACTTTCGATAATTAGTGAGTCAGTTAACTTAATTTATGAAATAAATAATAAATGATGCTATTTTTTAAATAATCGTTAAAAAAATTAAGCGTGTAAAAAACTCAAAAACGGGCGAATAATTTTTGTGCTTCAATATAAACTTAGATAATATCGAGTAAGATGTAAATCTTACATAACATTACATAGATACTTTTAGAACATTATAAAAGTTATCAAAGTTCACCAAAATTACAAAATACCAATGGGCCAATTTACATAGTACTAATTTATGATTAATTTAATTTAATCAAATCAGGAAAAAATACTTCGCAAAAGCCAAAACATTCGCAAATGGGCCTTTAATTTTTCGTGTACTTCAATTTATCTAAGTTAATTCGAATTAATTAAAACGAGGGGTTCAGTTAATACAAATTAGTGATTGTCATGTTTGACACTTTTCAGATCTTTGATAGAATCTTTATGAATTTTGAATAGAGAAATTTATTTGTTCAAAAGTTTTGGGAAAGTTTTATAGCATATATATATATATGCTGGAATATTTTTCTCAGAAAACTCAATGTTTTAGAAAAAAAAGTTACATGAAGGTTTAACCTATATGTAATTTAATAATATAATTATTTACCTTGAGTTCATTTGTCCATACCATATATAATTCAATGGAACTACTAAAGTAAATTATAATTTCATACTTTAGCATCATTTATTTATCTAACGTTGATTTGCCCAATTATTATCTTGATATTCTTATGTAATTTTACGTATTTTTGTGTCCTATAAAAAAAATTGTACTACTTTGATAGCTGACTTACCAACTACTTGGGATTTTTTTTTAAAGAAGTCTGTTGAGAAAGCTGCATTTGCATTAAATTCTTAATGAACCTAGAAAAGCTACTACTTATTATGACCCTCTTAGAACAGAATGTCCATTTCTTGAAATCACTATACACCTACCATGCTCATATGTACCCCGATTCTATTGGTGTCAATATCAAAACCATAAATCAATAGTTCAAATCGCATTCAAAGGTAGGGCATTTCTCATTTTCATAGGAACTTCTGTACCAGAAATAATGGTATCTCCAATTATAGCCCCTCTGGGATATAAAATATATCTCTTTTTACCATCCCCATAGTGTATGAGACAAATGTATGTATTTCGATTAGGGTCGTATTCTATGATTACGATTCTACCATATGCTTCAAGAGAAAGGGACGTGACACAAGATGTTTTACTTAATATAGGAAGAGCCATAAACCCTAACGTTTTACCGCACATATGCTAATACTATAAAATTTATTTATATTAATGGTATAATTTAATATGTTACACCAAGTTGTCCTGTCTGTATACTAGATAAATACTAGGTATTTATATGACTTGATAGTGGGCAAAATTCTTTCATAATGTTAGTAAAATATCAGAAGTTAAACTCTTGAAGTAAATTGAATGTTAAAAATAGGTAGAAAGCATAATTGTAGTTCACTTCTTTTAAACATTTTATTGGACCTATTGAACAATATTGCGGTCCAAATTGGGGTTTGGGAAATTGACTTGTATGTGAATATTGTGATTTTTTAGAATCTAATAATGTTAGAGAAAAAGAGGTGAAAGTGAAAAAAAGAAGAAAAATAAGAGAAACCTAATTCTCTTTCTCTTGTTTGGTTGAAGGAGAACATAAATAATTGGAGAGAAATTTGTTTTTCTCTTGCTTGGATACAATAAATGAAAGTGATTATAAAAATGTAGATCTGAATCATAATAGAATAGAGTGTTGACGCAATGGTAAAGTTGTCTTCTTGTGACCTATTATGAGTTCGAGTCGTGGAAGTAGCCATTAATGCTTGCGTTAGGATAAGCTGTCCACATCACACCCCCTTGGAGTGCGGTCTTTTCTGGAGCCTATGTCAATACAGGATGCTTTATATCACGAGTTCGAGCAGCCATGAAAACAGTCACTAATGCTTAAATTAGAGTTGACCATCTACATGACATCCCTTGGGGAGCAGCCCTTTCCCAAAATGCTTATGCATCTGGTTTCCCGTTTTTTAGATTTGAATCATGTTTACCCGTAATTCGGTATAGTTAAATTTGTAACGTAGTTTATAGATAAGCGAATCGATTTGATCCAATAAGTGATAAAGAAATAAGATTAAAACTAAAACTTAACGACTAAAATTAAGAAGATAACAAGCATCGTTCCGAACTCAGCCTTTCCAAGAGCAAAAGTGAAAGTAAAGCAACGATGAAGCTATTAAATAGAGAACTAAATAGTAGAGTATGAGAGTAAAATAATAAAGTATAGCTTTTGCGTGCAGAGTGTTTCATGTCCACAATGGCCGCTAACCTCATTATTTGTAGTTCTTCCTAGGAAAACAAGATCCTAGGATCAAGCTCCTCTTTAACTTAGAATAAAAGTGTCATTGATGAAGATATAACGGCAGGCTTTGAATGAAAATATTCTCTGTAAAGACTGCTCATTTAACGCTAGAAACTATTCCCTCATTGAATGTTGTCCGATGGGAAATAGTTGAGCTTCTACCGCCGACTACATTCCCTTCAGAATCCATCCGGTACATGCCACACACGTCGCATTCGGTACTAATTCTTTCCCGACACATCGTTGACCTTCGTCTCCACGTGTCATCTTATCATTCGACCGCTTATTATCAACCAATTTTATCCCATACAGATAGTCTCCCTACTTTCCGGTGACACAACTTAGTGTTACCGGGATGTGGGTGAAGATTCCTGGCTTGGTGAGAAAGTTCGTAAACAGTCTTTGACCCTTGAAAGGATGCACATCTTCTCGCATTTAATAGCCCGGATACAACAAATATTTTCGCTAATTGTTTAGGTAATCATGACCACGATTTTTGCCCTCTATAACTTCTCTGCTACTCATAATTCTTACTTCTTTACTTCTACAACTTTCATAGGTCTTCCTTTTTTTCTGCATTTGCTTAGAACTTTTAACAACCTTCAATTTTCTCAGCAAAAACTTTTTCTTTTACAAATCTCTTACCACCATGTCTTCATACACTGCTTCCTTTGGTAATACCAGTCTTTTCTTCGGTGGAGGCCCGAAGAAAAATAAAGACAAGGAGGTTGACGTTGAGTTTGAACCTCCAACTGTTAGTACCATCATACATCTTCAACTCAGCACTACAAACGAACTTTAAGAAAAAAACTCTTTCTGCAACTTCTCAAGGCCATCGGTTTTGGCCAGTTCGCAGGTTTTCCTCCTCCATTCGCCCTTCTAATATTCCAACTGTGAATGAGGACTGCAATTGCACCAATATTGAAATCCTCGCCCCAGATATGGTAGAGCGAGTTACCTACTCCAAGGAGGGGTTTATGTATATCTATACGTATCTCTTTACCTTGGGTCCATTCTCTTTGGGGTCGAGTGAAGGGCTTGACCAAATAATTTTTGAATTTTGTCGCCGATATCCGGTCTGCTTAGCACAAGTAGGCCCATTTATATGGCAGACGGTAGCTTGCCTTTGTCAATTGTGCACTGAAATTGGGGAAACCCTAACTCTTGCATATATAATGAACATTTACTCTCCCAAGATTTTCCGTGGGGAGTAATAAACTTTAGCAAGTGTGGTCACCACTCTCTCTTCACCAATGTAGACGGCAGATCCACGCCCAATCCACACTCAACAATGAGTGCAAACAATTGTTGGAAGAATAGTACCCAACAATGAGTTTGGGTCGATTTTCTCAGGGAGTTAAATATTGGTTTTAGGGTGTACAATTATATGCGTAGATGAAATATCTCAATTACACTTCCAAACAAGATGGTTTTGTAAATTACTTCTACAATTTATACTAGCAATGACTAACTAGAGAAAATAGACTAGAAAATGAGTGATTGTTTTTGTTGTTTTCCAAATGGGTAAAATGCCTAGGGATGTAATCTTCACCTAGGTGTTAGCCTAATGGATTAATTATGTTAACACTTGTTTTATTGATCGGAGTATATTGAATCTCTCAACTTTAAATTACCCACTCAATACCTCTCGGTCATAGAGTGATTTTACCCAAATTGGATTTGTTAAGCCCAATTAAGTATCAAGTCAAATAGTTGATATGAGATCAAATCGGGTTTTCCCTATCTCTAGTTCAAACCCTTTAATTAGGCTAGCCAAAAACTTAACTAGCCCAATTTCTTGTTAGCCAAGTTTTCCTAGACTAGGTCCCTCTTTCTCAAGTAAGAACTAAGTCAAAATGACATGAATCAATGTTTGCATCCATTAATTCTAGAGATAATGCATGAACAAGGCTAAATAACAAACACTCAATCGTAAAACAACATTAGATTAATTACCGATAAGGTTTATACACTAGGGTTGGGTTACAATCCTAGAAAATATCTAGCTACTTATAATGGAAATGGAAGAAAATAAAGAAGAAACACTAATTAAAGTCATAATAAAAAATTAAATGATAAACTAATGTGTTGTTAACTCAAATTAGTCACAAATTATCAAAAGTAGTAAACTACAACGGCTACAGCTTTAAAAACTATAAAACTTACCCTAAAAAGTGTTTCTTGTCTATTTATAGTGACTCAATATTCGCTGACAAAAATGCCTTTCGGGAGGTTCTGCCGTCGCACAATTCCATGTGCCGTCCGCATTTTACTTCGTTATGCAGGTTGATACTGAAGACCCAAGCTGATCATCTTATATCCTTATTTTTGACTCATAAAGGTTATGGACATCTGCCCATGTGGTTGCCTGAAATTGGAGCAGGCTCTCCTTCAGTTTTCGTGAGGCATCTGAACTCAGCGGGTTTAGACCCTTCGTGAATGCCTCTGCTACCCACTCATCCGAAACCGTCAGCAGCAACATCCTTCCTTATGGAACCGGATCATAAACTCTTGCAGTAGCTCGGATTCGCCCTGCGAAATTCTGAATATGTCGGCCTTTCTTACCTGATCCTTCCTTGCTCCGGCATGGGCCTTAATGAACGAATGTGCAAGCACCTCAAATGAATCCATTGAATGCTCGGGTAAGAGAGAACACCATGTCATGGCCCCTTTTGTGAGGGTTTCACCAAACTTTTTCAACAGAACCGACTTGATCTCACATTGAACCAAATCATTTCCTTTCACTGCCATGGTGTAGGTTGTGATGTGCTCCTGTGGGTCCGAAGTCCCATCGTATTTTGGTATGTATGGCATCTTGAATCTCTTCGCAATTAGTCTGGCCCTGCACTCGGGTTAAACGACAACTGTTTGTATTTTTTCGAATTTGGATCCTTTAGCACTGGTGGTTCGCTCGGAATGTGATCCATCCGAGCGTGAAACTCCTTCGCATTCTGATCCATCAATTCGTTCATTTCTCTCATGAATCTCATGAACTCGGCTTTGAAAGGATCACTCTCATTGATCCAAAAGGTGATAAAGAAATAAAATTATAATTATAATTTAACGACTAAAATTAAAGAAGATAACAAGTCTGGTTTCAAACTCAGCCTTTCCGAGAGCAAAAGTGAAAGTAAAGCAACGATAACAAGCTTTGATTCCGAACTAATCCTTTCCGAAAACAAGTTTTCTGCAGTCTTTCTTTAGTTGTATAACAGATACTAGAATCACGCACCTTGATACTTCATGTTTCACATCTTATGTACAAATAAAAAATTAAAAAATCTGTTCAGTCTTTTCTTTATTTTTTCTAAAGTAGTTTTTCGGTCATTTGCTTAGATATTTAATTATTTACTTACTTAAGGAAGTGTGGCCATAACTCATCAACTTACTAAATCAAGCAAAGCCTGATTCAGTCCATTGGATTGTGTGCTACGGCTCGTAAGAGAACCATGTGCCATGCAAATCCAAACATCTATGTCCTTCATTTTTAACTTATTTGCTTAAATTTATTTTGTTTATTTTTTTTGTTCATTCGGTATCTGAAAGATCGTAGCTCTATTAATACTGACTTTGCATTGTATAGGACCTAATAAAAGTAAAAATACTTTTTACCAAAGAATTTTTTCATTTTAAATAATCAAATCTTTAAATGATTCGATTAACAAATCGCTATAAATACATTAATTATGAAAGATATTTTACTAGTGGTTAATGGAGCTTTTGAACTACAAGTTTAACTCAACTTAATATTTTAGACACTGATCAATGATATATATAAAAATTAAAAAAAATTCAAAAAATATAAGATTATAAACTTATAATTTTAAAATAAAATTGATTTAGAAAAATATAAACTGTTGAATACTAGTAGTAGTATTCAACAGCCCAAGTACGTTTCTTCAAAGTGGCCATGTTCCATTTGTTTTGCATGAAAGTTAGAGTTTACTATAGTTTAAATCACGTGATTAGCGCCTAGTACGTTGATTATATGGAAGACTAGAATATTATTATTTTGAAAAATTGGGAATATTGTACAGGTCAAACCGGCCTAGCTTGTTTTACATACACGTACACTACACGATAATAAACTGTCATTAGTTACTTACTTATAGGAAGTAGAGCTTGGTCTTATTAAATTAATAGTAATTTTTTTCATATCTTTTGTTGCAAATTAATTCCTCTGAGCATCAATGGTCAACTCAAGATCATGGTGTCACGTGTGTGATGTCACTAGAAGACTTACATATAGAAAGAGATTTTTACATAAATATTACCCGGTCAAATTTACTATTTATTTTTTCTATCAGGTATAATAAATTATACATGGTTATACACATATTAATAGTATACGCGAGAAATTTTATAAGGGATGTCACCATTTTAAAAAAATACAAATGAATAAATAATTATAATGATTGTCCTTTTTTATATTTTTACCAATTTTTTTATTTTTCTTATTATCTAACATATATATACACAATAGAAAAAATTGATGAAGCAGTGTCACATGACACCGCTTGAGGCAATGTGTCTATGCTCTGACACATATTATCCATGAATTATATATTCACCTGTTTTTAGTTTAAGCGATTGAGTGAGCGACTTTTTTGTTACTTCCTTTACTTCCTTCTATCCCCGATCCTAAACCACTACTACAATGTTGGTTAGTATGAACTTGAGCCACCAAGGCTTGCGGTGGGTAAATAGAACCCCTTTCAATCTTAATTAGAGATCTCGATTTCGAATTTGAATACCAAAATAATTCCAATAGGGATTGTTTTTCCCTTTTATTATGCAACACGGGTTCAGATTACTGGGGCTGTCCAATGCGAACACCAAATATTGAATGGAAAATCAAAAATAAACCTGATAGTAATGTTCTTAATTGAAGACCCTAATTAACCTACAATTCACAATATGTTATTATAACTAGCGCGCAATGAGCTCCGATAGTTGTGGCATTATATTTCTAACAAGAGTAAGAAATATAGCTATTTATTGCCATTTCGTAGCAGCGGCAAAGAAGAAATATGTATATAACTAGGTGAATTTAACCAGAGAAATTTGATGTATGATACACAAACTGGTACAGTACTGCCTTTTTTGCTTTAAAAGCTTTTCTATTTTAAGGTGATTGAAATCTTCTCAAACATTATGATCTCAAATCAAATAGACTGCTTTTATTTGTTACTGCAATTGCTTTCTTTAGAAGTAACACTGCTACCTTTAATGTTTCAGAGTTTCCAAAATATTGGTTTAGTTTTAGTGATTACCACCAAAGTTGTGGTAATATAAATGGGATCTCTCCACTTCTCACAAGAAGTTTCGGTTCGAACTAAGGATGAAGCTTGTATAGGGTGAAATCGGACCCATGAGACGGTCCGATTTCTGATAAAATAAATCGAGTAAGAGATGTGATGACAAGGAGTCGGAATCGAGGTAAGGGACTCATCGAGACAGATTTCGGGGGCACGACGCCTGAATATCAGGGCCGTGACCCCGGTATCGGTCCAAATCTTAAAAGACTTCAGAGAGCATTATCGCGCGACCGAACATGATTAACAGGAGGTCGTGATAGCCGTGCCGACCGGATATTGCGGCTGCACCTCAGCATGTACTGGAGAAAATTCGATGATTAGTTAAACGGAAGATTTTTTACCTTTTATAGAATTGTACGTAGAGTAGGATTCCCTACTATATAAAGGGGAGTCTGATTATTCATTAGGGACATTGTAACACGCATACCAAGGCAATATATTAGTATTCTGTTATTCAAAGCTCTTAAGTTTGTTGGTTAGTGTTTCATTATTATAAGCCCGGGATCGAAGATGGATACCTCATTAAGGCAGCCCTCGGGTCCAGAATCACCCCCCCTATTTTCAAGTGGTTTAATAATTGATTACATCTCTTATCTATTTATTCTAGTAATCTTTACCGTTTGTATTGAACAAACCCACGCATCCTTAAAACTACTTACAAATTTAATTATTTTTTATTTTTTAGAGTAAATAGTTTGGCTCTCACAGTGGGGCTAAGGATAATAGTGGCAATTTGATACAAATTTTCATAACGCATCCTATTTTACACTTGTTCTTGAAGTGTCTTTAGTTTCAGGTCAAAGCTTAAAATGTCGAACTCCCAATCTGCCCCTCTAAACGTGGATGCTGAGTTCGGTCACCATGGCGAGAACAACAATACGGTACCCAGTAACGAGGTACCCCCTGTCGATCCCAACGAAGTTCTGGCCGCGGACCTAATCAACCTAACTCACATGTGGCCATCAACGCGAATTTACCTACTGATCCTGATAATAGCATCCGCGGGGGTGTCCGATCGGTAGCCCAAAAAACACATGACGGTGAAGGAGATGGGATCAACTTGCGAGTGATCTTCGAAATGCTACAGGCTCAACAGACAGCGATAGCCCAGCTGCAGAACTAAAGTCGTGCCACCAGCAGAGTTGAGCCCGAGCCGTCCCGAGAAATCACTCGTAGAAATGAACCAGTCACGGAGAGGCCGAGTGAAGCTAAACCCCCGACTAACTCCGAGATCATAAAAATGCTCGAGGAACTGATGAATTGGATAGAATCAGGAGAAAAGAAAATCGAAGTCAATGACCAAAAGGTGGAAACCTATAATTCCAGGGTCGACCAAATCCCAGAAGCACCACCGATATTGAAGGACCTGGATTCCAAGAAGTTCGTTCAAAAACCTTTTCCTCCGAGCGCAGCTCCGAAGCCAATCCCAACGAAGTTTCGCATGCCCAAGATTCCTAAGTACAACAGAACAACTGACACAAATGAGCATGTGACCTCCTACACGTGTGCCATCAAATAGAATGACTTGGAGGATGATGAGATCGAGTTCGTCCTGCTGAAAATGTTCGGGGAAACTTTGTCAAAGGGATCTATGATATGATATCACAACTTACCCCCTAATACTATTGACTCGTTTGCTATGCTTGTAGACTCCTTCGTGAAAGCACACGCTGGGGCCATCAAGGTCGAGACCAGGAAGTCATACCTTTTCAAAGTGAAACAGAGAGATAATGAGATGCTCAGAGAATTCGTGTCCCGGTTTCAAATGAACGAATGGATCTGCCTACGGTCGCTGACGATTGGGCTATTCAGGCCTTCATCTAAGGACCCAATACTCGAAGCTCATTGGCTTCACAGCAGTTGAAGCAAAATTTTATAGAATATCCGATCGTAACTTAGGTCGACGTACATAACCGATATCAATGAAAAATTAAGGTCGAAGATGATCATCTTGGAGCCTCTTCAGGGTCTGTTTATCCCGTCAGAGCTGTTGACAGATCCAAAAGAGACATTGATCGTGAACCAATATCAAATAGGGACCGAATCAACCATACAATGGAGACCGAAGAGGTAATGGGTCTGGGCGAAACCCTGTGAGTAGTGAAAGGAGAAGTGATCGAGGTCAAAATAACCGGGGACTCATGAGCAAAAACGGTTTCGACAAGCCCATCGGGCCTAAGGAAGTGCCGAAGTTATCGGAGAACAACTTCAACGCCGATGTTGCTGCCATCGTATCTGCCATTGGATGCATCAAAGACGCCAAGTGGCCTCGGCCTTTACAATCCGATCCAGCCCAAAGGGACCCCAACCTAATGTGTAAATATCATGGCGCTCACGGCCACAGAACTGAAGATTGCCGACAACTGAGCGAGAAAGTAGCCCCGTTATTGAACAACGAACATCTCTAAGAATTCTTTAGCGATCGAGCCAAAAACCATTTCAGGAATAGGGACTCTAATAAGCCGATCGAGCAGGAGGAACCTCAGCACATCATTAACATGATCATTGGTGGAGTCGACGTCCCCCAGGGGACGATGTTAAAGCGCACCAAAGTATCCATCACCAGGGAAAAACGGACTCGAGATTACGTGCCAGAAGGAACCTTATCTTTCAACGACAAAGACGCTAAAGGCATCGTGCAGCTATATAACGATGCACTGGTAATATCGATACTCATAAGTAAATCTCGAGTTAAATATGTGTTTATTGATCCAGGTAGCTCGGCCAATATCATCAGACGAGAGTGGTAGAGCAACTGCGTCTACAAGACCAAATTGTGCCTGCAGTCCGAGTTCTCGGATTCAACATGGCATGTGAGACCACTAAAGCGGAGATAACGCTACCGGTGAACACCGCCGGAACCATTCAGGAAGCAAAGTTCTACGTGATCGAAGAGATATGAGATATAATGCTTTGTTAGGGAGGGCGTGTCACAGCATGAGGGTAGTGCCCTCGACACTGCTCCAGGTGTTGAAATTCCCAACACTAGGAGGGATTAAAACAGTTTACGGAGAACAAACGGCCGCAAAGGAGATGTTCGCGGTTGATAAGGTGGTCCCGATATCCGCACTTTCAACACCAAAGGGTCCAAGTTTGGTCACCAAGGAAGAGACCAAATGGAAATCACCAACGCTAGCCCCGACGAAACCAGAGAGACAGGGGATGGGTGAGGATGACGACTACGGAGTTCCTAGGTCTTTCATAGCCCCCGATGATTCCGACTCTACCAAATCAACAGTCGAGGAACTGGAGCAAGTCATATTGATCGAGCACCTGCCCGATTGCAAGGTATAATTGGGCATGAGGTTAAGACCCAGCTTAGGAAAAAAGCTCATTAAGTTCCTTATAGCTAACATACATTGTTTCGATTGGTCCCACCTTGACGTGACAGGGATCCCGCTGGAAATAACTACTCACAAGCTGAGCCTGGATCCGAAGTTCCACCCGGTCAAACAGAAAAGGAGGCCTCAATCCAAAGTCAAGCATGCATTCATCAAAGACGAGTTATCGAAACTCCTTAAAATAGGATCCTTTCAGGAGGTTAAGTACCTGGATTGGTTAACAAACGTAGTGGTAGTCCTTAAAAAGGAGAATAAATTAAGAATGTGTGTAAACTACAAAGACTTGAATAAGGCATGCCCCAAGGAATCTTTATCTTTGCCCAATGTTGATCGCATGATCAATGCCATGGCCGGCCACGAGGTCCTTAGTTTTCTCGATGCCTATTCCGGGTACAACCAAATTCGGATGGACCCAGGCGATCAGGAAAAAACGTCCTTTATCACTAAATACAGTACCTACTGTTATAACGTAATGCCATTCAGACTAAAAAGTGTTGGTGCCACTTACCAACGCCTAGTAAATCTGATGTTCGTAGAGCAAATAGGAAAATAAATAGAGGTTTACATTGATGTTATGTTAGTTGTCCCTGCGAGCAGAGGATCATTTGAAATATTTGCAGGAAACCTTCAACATATTGAAGAAATGCAATATGAAGCTGAACCTGGTGAAATTGCATTCGGAGTCGGGTCCGGGAAATTTCTCGGATTTGTGGTCTCTAACCAGGGAATTGAGACCAATCCCGATAAAATCAAGGCCATAGAGGATATTACCATGGTGGACAATGTCAAGGCCATTCAAATGTTAACCGCGTGCATAGCCGCTTTTGGCCGATTCATTTCAAGATCCTCCGACAAGAGCCATCGGTTCTTCTCGTTATTGAAGAAGAAGAGCAATTTCTCATGGACCTCGGAGTGTCAACAAGCCTTGGAAGAACTCAAGCGGTACTTTCGAGCCCACCTTTTCTTCATACTCCGAAGGAAGATGAACAAATGTACCTATACTTAGCGATATCCGAGATGTACCTATATACTTAGCCAGTTCGAGTCCTAGTCCGGGAAGAGGAAGGTATGTAATTTCCTAGATACTATGTTAGCAGGACTCTAGGCGAGGCCAAAACTAGGTATCTTCACCTAGAAAAATTGGTTCTCCCTTTGCTAAGCGCCTCCAGGAAGTTAAAATCATTTTTTCAATTCCATCCCATATGTGTTAGGACTACTTACCCGTTGAGGAACATAATGCATAAGCCCGAGCTCTCAGAACGATTGGCCAGATGGGCCTATAAATCAGTGGGTACAATATCGAATATCGACCCCGAACTACCAACAAATCTCAAATTTTGGAGGACTTCATGGCCGATTTCACGTTGGCCCTAATACCCGAGGTCGAGAAGGAATTGTTGTTGAAGTCGGGAACCTTCACCAGAATTTGAACTTCTTCGGTGCATCGAACGCAAAGGGTTCCGGACTTGGCATCATGCTGAACCCACCGACGAGTAAAGTAGTTCGGAAATCTATTAGAACTATAAAATTGACAAACAACAAGGCCGAGTATGAGGTCATGATTACAGGACTCGAACTGGCTAAAAGCCTAGGGGCCGAGGTAATTGAAGCTAAGTGTGATTCTCTCCTTGTGATGAACCAATTCAATGGAACATTCGAAGTTAAAGAACAAATGCGAAGGTACCTGGATAAACTACAGGTGACGTTACATTGGTTTAAGGAATGGACTTTGCAACATGTACCCCGGGATCAAAACAGCGAAGCCGATGCTCTTGCTTACTTAGGATGTCGGTTGATGACTCGGGAACGGTTGTACAACTTATGAAATCGGTATTGGAAGAAGGCCCACGCCGAGATAAACTCGACAAGCGTAACCTGGGATTGGAGAAACAAGTATATAGATTAACTGAAGACCGGAAAACTGCCCCCGGATCCTAAAGAATAGAGAGCTCTACGCATAAAGGCAGCCAGGTTTAGCTTGTCCGAAGACAACACCCTATTCAGGAGAACATTAGATGGCCCTCTCGCCATATGTCCGGGACCGGGAGATACGAATATGTTTTGAGGGAAGTTCATGAAGGCACCTGCGGGAACGATTCGGGTGCTGAATCGTTGGTTCGTAAGATAATAAAAGCCGGCTACTACTAGATCGGCATGGAGAAAGACGCAAAGGAGTTCGTGCAAATATGCAACGGATGTCAGAGGCATGCGCCGAGTATTCATCAGCCCGGGGAGCTACTACATTCCGTCCTGTCACTCCAGCCATTCATGAAATTGGGAATGGACATCATTCATCTCATGCTATGGGCACCCGGTAAGGCTCAATTTATATTATTTATGACTGACTATTTTTCTGAATGGGTGGAAGCCTAGGCATTTGAGAAAGTCTAGGAGAAAGAAGTTATTGACTTCATTTGGGACCACATAATATGCCGGTCCGGAATGCCGGCCGAGTTCGTGTGCGACAATGGAAAGCAGTTTATCGGCAGTAAAGTGAGTAAATTTTTCGAGGAACATAAGATCAAAAGGAACCTATCGACGCCCCATCACCCTAGTGGGAACGGGAAAGGGGAAACTACGAACAAAACCATACTCCAAAATCTTAAGAAGAGGTTGACCGACGCCAAAGGAAAATGGAAAGAAATTTTTCCTGAAGTCCTGTGGGCATATCGTACGACCTCAAAAACTAGTACCGGGGCCACCCCGTTCTCGTTGGTCTACAATGCCGAAGCGCTAATACTGGTTGAAGTAGGAGAACCGAGTCTCAGGTTCTGATATGCGACCAAAGAGTCAATCGATGAGGCCATGAGCACAAGCCTGCAACTGTTGGACGAGAGGCGCGAGGCCACTCTCGTATGGTTGGCCAACCAAAAACAACATACCGAAAGGAATTACAATAGGAGAGCCAACCTCCAACACTTCAATATCGGGGACTTGGTGTTAAGAAATATGACATTACACACCCAGAACCTGAACGATAGTAAGCTTGGACCAAATCGAGAAGGCCCGTATCAAATTATCGAGATTACCGGCAAAGGATTGTACAAACTCGAAGCAGGGAATGGTGAGCGATTACCGAACAACTCGAATGTGACCCAATTAAAACGATACTATTGCTAAGGTACGACCTCATTCATTCTTTTCTTTACATATATTATGAATTAAACTAACACTTGCATGCAACAACCAAAGAATGATGCAGTTATTAGGCCTGAAAGCACGCGTTGCACTCTTTTTCCCTTGAACCGATTTTGTCCTAGATGGGTTTTCTGGCAAGGTTTTTAATGAGGCAACAGTAGATCATGCTCACTTAGAATTAAAGACCGCTATGAACCAGAGTCGAGGGTCACATCGACAGTATCTGAGTCCAATCTACGATCGGCCTCGAATATTGATGGCCATCACCCTCGGATAATGATTTTAGCAAGGAAAGAAACTTTATGCTCAAACAGTTTAGGCTCGGTGGATAGGATTTATTATGAGGGCCAAATGATCAAATAAACCGTGCCCACATAGATTACTGAAAACATAAATGAAAGAAAGTTTCTACCTTGCGGATACATATTTTGTCTCCTAAAGACTACTAATTTTTGTTCCTTAAGGACATCAAGCCCAAGGGCCACCTCTATCCGGATCCAAGAGAACACCCCCACTCTGGGACTGTCATCCAAGGCAAACTCGGATGGCTCGGGCTGTCGAAGCCCGGGGGCACAAAAACCTATTAGGTAGTGCCCAAACTTTAAAGGTTACGGCCACCACTACTTGGGGACTGTCGTCCTAGGCAAGCCTGGATGGCTCAAGTATCGAAGTCCTGGGTAATAAGCCTATTGAGCAATACCCGAACTTAAAAGGCTACGGCCATCTTAGAAACGGCTCGGAGACGTCTGAAAACCGTAACAAAACATAAGGCCTTCAAAAATTCCAAACTGGTCAAAAGGCTACCCTCGGATAAATTATAATCTAAAAATTTTCTAAGTAAGCACCTTAGGGAAAGCTTCCGGTCATACCAAGCCTCCACGAGTTTTAAGCAAAATTACATCGAGAACAAGCCTTGTTCGAACCTCCGAACAAGATATATTTACTACGTGCTAAGGCATTTGAAGTCTTTGCAATCATAAAGAAAAACCCAAAAGAAAATTGCCAAAGGGAAAAAAAAAGCCTTATATATATATATATATATATATATATATATATATATATATATATACAAAGGCCATACGGTCTCAACAAAATATACAAAAATAAAAAAATAAAGAAAATCTACAAGGCCTCTAAGCCTGATAATTGTCGGAGCCTGCCTTGTAACCGGGACCATTGGGGTCTTCTCCGCCCTCGGTTTCACGGAAACCCTCGAAGCCTTCCTCGTCCTCAGGATCTGCCAACTTCATGGCCTCGGCCTCGACCTCGAGCCTCTTAGCTTTTTCGATCTCGGCCCAAAGGTCGAAACCCCTAGTATGAACTTCCTCGAGAGCCTCTCTTTGGGACTTCCACTTCACGTATTCGACAATGACTTTCGGGAGGTCCAAGGCTGCCTCAGCGTCAGCTCTGTACTGGGCCACCATCTCTTCAGCATCGGCCCTAGTTATTTCTGCCGCTGACTTGGCGATTTTAAGCTCCTTGCCAAGGGTATCCCATTCAGCAACAGCTGAGCCAGTTGAGACTGGACGTCTTCAATTATTTGGGATCGGGCCTCAGCTTTCTCCCTCGTCGCTCAAAGTTGAACCTCTATCGAGTCCAGCTGCTCCCCCGGCAGTCTCCTTTACTGAAGGCAATCGGTCCATTTTGCCCTTCCATTCCTCGGCTAGGGCCTTGACCTTGTCTATCTTGGCTCGAAACTGGTCGATCCAATCAAGCTTCCGCCGGGCTTGCGGGTTTTGACCGTTAGTCGCCAAGCATAATTCGTCATCACTAGCTTCGAAGATCTTTAACTGTTCTGCCAGGTCGACATGTTCTTTCTGAGCCACGTCCAAACTCAGCCATTCTTGACTTCTCTTTCGTGTTGCTCGCTGAGAAGCTTATACATATCCTTCATCTCAGCAAGCTCTTTGACCTCGGCTTCGAGTTAGCTAAGCTCATCCTGGTACCAGAGGAAATTTTCATGGTGGAGCACCGAGGCCTGCAAAATGTGAAAAAGAAAAGGCATTAGAGTCATCAAAAACTCAATTCGAAGATAAAGGAGTGTGATAACACTTTACTTGGTTCAGTGTCTATTGTGCTTCATTGAACAAGCATGTCGCATCCACCTCGTTCATTTTTTCCTGGTCTTCTTCGGTTACCAAGCACCGGAGGTAGCTAGCTACCCCGACAGGGATGGAAAGAACCCGGGCATCCTCCGGGACTGTGATAACAACTAATCGCTTCCGGCCAGGATCCGTGCTTGGAGGGGGTAACCGATAACCTCGGGCTCGAGTTCGGCCCACCGACCTTCGAGGATGAAGTTTTTCTCGGCCCCACTAAGTCACCCAACCCGTAGAAGTCTTCACCATCAAAGAAGCATCGAAGGGGATCGTCTGCTCCATGAGCCCCTTCATTGGACCGCTCCTTCGTCTCTCAGGTTTTATCGAACATGGACTTTGTGAACGAGGTTTGATCCCAAAATTTCTATAACATCGGGCGGGGGAAAGCCGGCAACTCAAGAGGTCTCGACCCTCACCCCTATACCAGCCTCGTGAACTTGAGGGGGATTAGCCTCCGTCGTTTCCCCCTCGGCTGCTACATGTTCCTCGGGAATAGATGGCTCGCGGGCCACAATAGATCGTCCTCCTCGGGCTCGTCCCTGAGCCGGAAGAGTGAATCCGAGTCAGGAACTCGGGAGCTAGAGTTTTCCTTTGGCGTACGAGCCAACCTTCTCCTTGGTTTCTTCTTCTCCAAGCTCGGGAAACTCGGGGCCCTCCTCCTTTTCTTCTCTCTTGCTGTGGCTCCAGGCTGCCCCGAAGCAAAAGGATCAGCAGGTAGGTCCTCGCCCTCCCACCAAGGCCTAAGCTCGATGGTCTTAAGCAAGCTTGCAAAAACGAAGAGAAGCTATGAGGACATAGTGTTCAAAAAGCAAGTCTAGTACTACTTACTCGAAGAGAGGAATCTTACCGTGAGAACGGGCCTCCCAGTGGCCCTTCAAGAGCTCGCGCCACGAGCGTTCAACATAAGGCATCTGCGAACAAATGCATGTGATCCATTTCTCGAGCCGAGGAATGGCGTCTGGGACTCGAGCGAGGCACCACAGCAAGCACCAATGAGAAAAGAGTTACTTATGTGATACGTTCCACTTCTCGAGGAACGGCCTCCACTCGGCAGGTATCAGGTCGGCGGTCTCACCCGGACAAAGCATCCTTGCTAACCCCGATCCCGGTCCTCGTCAATACTTGAAAATAAGGCTTTACTGGCCCGGCGTACAAGCTTTATCAGTCCCTCTCGAAAGATTCGGGGATTGTACAAGCGGAGTAGATAATCGATGGTGAACGTACATGAGTCGATTTTGTTCACAAAGAATCGGAGGAGGATCACAATCCTTCACAGCGATGGGTGGATTTGGCTGAGGCATACGTCATAACTCCTGCAAAAGTCCAAGATGACCGGGTCCACAGGGCCCAGTGTAAAGGGATAAGTGTAAACACTCAGATATCCCACAACATGGGTAGTGATATCATCATCGGGCCCGGAATCACTACATCCTTATCCATCCAACCACAGTCCTTTCGAACTGCATGAAGAACGGCCTCAGTAATGGAGCAGATGTACCGTGACATCGCCTTGCATCGGCCTTGAACCGAAGAGGGCTTTTCGACCTTGAAGTCATCATTAACCGAACACCTCCGGGGGACGAACATTTTCAAAGGGGGCTTGGCTGTCCGTTCATCAGTGGCATGCCCGAAGCGGACCTCTCAAGGACGACCACATCAGGGGTGGTCTCCTCGACCTCAGTGGTTGGATGCGAAGAAGTAGGAACACCTTTCTAGGGAACGGTCTTGGAAGTCCTTTATCTGGATAAGAAGGTATGAAAGTATGAAGGAGAATGAGGAGATAAAGGGTGAGAACTTGCTAAGAAAATCAAGCACGCTAATTTAAGTGAGGGGTAAAAGAAAGGTTGCAATCTGAAGAACGAAGGAAAGAATATTGAAGGATGAAGGAAGGCAGTGATATCTTGAAGTGATCGCAGGTAGAAGCTTGGCGCCGTTTCACATCCAGGAGAGGCCTGCCGACGGCTGACACACGTTGGGGGTCATTATGACACGACTGACGGGACGTTTTGGTTTCTTTGTTATTTTGTGTCACAGCGTGTTCGAAGAGCTCATGTCGTTCCTCATCGTTTCCGTAAAACTTAGTCTCCGAGAAACGAGTGGACGATCTGTATACGGGTGAAATCGGACCCATGAGACGATCCGATTTCCGATAAAATAAATCGAGTAAAGGACATGATGACAAGGAGCCAGAATCGAGGTTAAGGACTCATCGAGACAAGTTCCGGAGGCACGGCGCCCGCCCTCGTGAATATGGGGGTCGTGACCTCGGTATCAATCCAAATCTTAAAATACTTTAGAGAGCATTATCGGGCGACCGAACATGATTAACAGGAGGTCGTGATATCCGTGACCGGCCGGATATCGCTGTGTGGATCTCGGCACGTATTGGCGGAAATCCGAAAATTAGTTGAACGAAAGATTTTTTACCTTTTATGTAATTGTACCTAAAGTAGGACTCCCCTACTACATAAAGGGGGGTTTTGATTATTCGTTAGGGATATTGTAACACGCATACCAAGGCAATATACTATTATTCTTTTATTCAAAGCTCTTATGTTTATTGGTCAGTGTCTCATTATTATAAGCTCGGGATCAAAGACGGATACTTCATTGAGGTTGCCCTCGAGTCCAGAATCATCTCTCCCCCCTCTTATTTTCAAGCGGTTTGATAATTTATTACATCTCTTATCTATTTATTCTAGTAATCTCTACCGTTTGTATTAAATAAACTCACGTATCCTTAAAATCACTTATAAATTTAATTATTATCCATTTTTTAGGATAAACAAAGCTAGCATGCAAGATACGAGTTCGGCCGAATTCATTAGCTTTGATTCAACCCTAGTATTTGTCTTAAGAAATCTTGTAAATATATATACATTATTAATTTAGAATCCAATAACTTAAACGAATTATAATTCCGAATCCATAAAATTTAAATTCTGATTTCGCTCCTAGTTCGAATCCTAAAGAAAGAAAAAGTAATGGTAGGAAATATTTTCTCCTTTAAGATCCTACGTGTTACACAAATTAGTCGGAACCGAGACACAAAGTGGGAAACCAAAAAGACGTTTTTGGGGTTTGACATCAACACGTAGGTCTCTGGCTGCTTTCCACGAGGATCTAGTGCTTTGACTTCATAGAGAATGTAAACAAACTAATCAAATAATATAATATTTTTAAAAGCTAAAGCTCAAATATTTATATTGGAAAACAGTGGGCAAAAGAGGAAAAAAAGGAAAAAACAGTGAAGCATTTCAAGAATTAGTCAGAAAAAGACACAAAAATGATCCAAGGTTGGGAACTTTGTTGTAGTGATCTCATCTCACAGCTGTGCTTTGATTGTGTTATGATTGTTTGACTTCAACTCTCTCCTAACCATCAACAAAAAGATCAAATTAAAAGATCAAAGATTTATTAAAAAGTGTATTTTTTTTATCTGATATTCGATATTTTTATTAGAATTTTGTTATTTTAAATTCGCATTGCATAAAATTTATCAAAAAAAAAATCACTTCTTATCTAAATCTTTTTCATATAAACCCGAGCATCTAGTTAAAGATATATCCTTTAAACCTTTTCGTTGTGTCTTTATTTTAAATCAGATAATCTTCTAATTTCATGGTACCGCCCAATCTCTAATTATATGTTTTGCTGTTGACAGACTTTTAAATCAATAAGAATTTAGGTTTTATGTGGTACAATGTATAAATTGTTTTGTACTTACAGGTCAAGTTTATATATAATAATAACATGAACGTTATAACTATTTATAGCATAAAAAAAGGGACACAGTGTATGAAGAATGTCATATTTACGGAGAATTCGAAGAAAGATCGTACCCAAAGAAGTGTGAGTGCAGAACATATATGATAAGTTTGAAACTGTATTTTTGACCTGCTACAATCGGTTGAAGTTCATGAATAGCAAGTAATTTTTTGTACTATTTGTGCTTATAACTTAATAAATACAATAAATAAATAGATAAACTGAAAACAAGGGAATAAAAGCCAGCAAATTTAGTAGGCTAGATTCTTCGAATATGTTGGCAGGATAATTTTGTTTAGGAATATAATGAAGTAAATGTAGCAATTTGCTAAGGTTCTTTATTCTTCTAAATTAACTTTATGCTTGTAGACGATGTTGAGACCATGCTTTTCTATCTCATCTTTTCCTGGTAGGTCAAACTTGTAATGTCATTTAAAATTGGCTGGATTAGATATTTTCTCCGTATTTCAAGCCAACATGTTCATTTTATAAAATAAAACAAGGCTGAAAATTTATTTAACATTGTAGGTTAAAATATTTAGTGTTCGAAATTCACCGACCAACTAATTTGAATTTGCGCTATAGAAAGCCTAGCTACTACTATACGGTCAGCTCTTCCAACCAAAGATGACATAAATATTCCCGAACTCGAATATTTTGGTATGTGTTGCCCCCTAACTAAAGATCAAATCCACCAAACAAGAAACTTAATTCCGCACTGTTTCTGAGTCGTCGGACTTATCCAGCCCACCTAACAGATGATGAGATTCTCGATCGATTTGATCGAATTTCAAAAAGTCTCATTCTGCATGGATCCGGAATCATAAGTCATATCGTTTCTACTTTTTCGAGAAAATGGATTTTCGGGTATCTAGGCATTGTTTATGCCATGATCAGTATAGGTGTTCTTGGATTTCTTGTTTGGGCTCATAATATGTTTACTGGGGGCTTAGACAGGCTATGCTCTACCGTTAAGCTATTTCCGCCAGCTAGGGTAATGGCGAAGCACTATGAGCAATTCACGTAGTTGAAACCTTCCTTTAATAAGTCCCCCACAAAAAGCAAAAGAACAAAGAAAAGAATTGTCTAGTTCTTTGACCCGATACCTGCTGAATGAGAATTGTTTGACAACTTGATGAAGATGTGTCTGTGGTCGAAATTCCTCCACCATAGAAGATGTACTTTGATGGTGCTGCTCATCAAGATGGAGTCGGAGTCCTCTTTCTTACTTCTGAAGGAGGATGTACTTTGATGTACTTCTTTCTTACTTCTGAAGGAGGATGTACTTCTGAAGAATTGTCTAGTTCTTTAACCCAATACCTGCTGAATGAGAATTGTTTGACGACTTGATGAAGATGTGTTTGTGGTCGAAATTCCTCCACCATAGAAGATGTACTTTGATGGTGCTGCTCATCAAGATGGAGTCGAGTCCTCTTTCTTACTTGTGAAGGAGAAGTGCTGCCACACTCCTTCACCTTGCCGAAACCTTGTTCCAATAATCTCGCAGTGTACCGACCCGAGAGGCACTCAAATAAAGCGATAGATAAAGAAAGAAAAAAAGGATCAAAACATCACGGGCCGCATGCAAAAGAAAAGTGATTCTACTCCAGTTCCAGTATCTCGTTGTTCTTCCTCTTACCTGGGAGGAAGTCGAGGACAAAGTTGCCAGTTTAGATGAAAGATTGATGTTTCTATTCGAATACAAGGCCCTACGCCTTATGGTTTGAGGAGATTAATATAGTTGAGCTGCAAGAATCCTGAGATTAAATTGCTAGGAAGTTTTAAGAACACTTTCGTTTTTAGCCTCACATCTTCTCTAGAGAAGCAAAACTCGAACGAGAACAAATGGTCCAACCACATAACTTTTTCTTTTTCATTACTTCCATGGTCGTGCTTCTGGCACTGTAGCACCCATACTATTGAAATGGTTCGGCGAGACTCTATCCATATATATGGATCTCATCTCCCCAACATCAAAGCAAGACTCCATCCAAATCTGCCACTCCTTGGGCAAGGCCTTCTGTTCTATGAAAACCCCACCATTGAATGATGCACTTTCAAGTTCTCGCTTCCGACCCGGGAGAACACAGGGTCAAGCCAAGCTCCTATGAACCTGAAATATTAAGTCGTTCAGTCGTGTTGCGTCACGAGTCTACAAGCCTCATGTTGAGGAAGAAAGATGAGTTTCAATTTGGCATGGAAGCGAAGGAAGCACTTGTCTTTCTTGAGGAGCAAGAAAAGAGAGGAAATGGACTATCTGGTTTGGCCACTACATTTTATGAAAAATCTTTTCGAGTATTTAACATAACTAATAATTATATATTGGAAAAGATTAAAATTTTCAAACAATTTTGACCGGTATTCAACTAAGGGCCCTGTTAAGTAAGATAGGTGCTAGTACAAAGCTAACAAGCGGGAACTCCTTCCTCTATTCTTTTAAATATACAGTAAATCGAAAGTCTTAATTTCAATGACTCCCCAAGCCATGGCCTAATCCTTCAGAACCAGCTTCAGTAGGGGAGAGGGAACCAGCCTAAGGAACTCGATTTCCCGAAGAAAAGAGATGGCGCTCTTCTAATATTTAGCTCCTAACTGCTCTACCTCTCTATTTTCTAAGGGCCTTCTCACTTATAGCCCTATTACCAAGCAGGCAGGATAGACATTAGAGCAACTGGTTTACATAAGAAAAAGTTCACGTAGAGAAAAGAGATTAGACTAGTCATTGCACTAGTAGCGTCTACGAGCCTCCCGCTTTGGTACCGTCTCCTTTTCTACCAGCTGAGCTGCCCTATCAACCCTTTGCGGCACTTGCTTCCTAGCTAAAACTTCTATCTACCAGCAAAGACAGGTTAGAATGGTAATCTATGCTAGGAGTGCCCTTATCTTAAACCTTAAGTAGCTCGCTGAATAAAATTAATAACCTAGTCACCTCAACTCTCATTCTTACCCGCCCTTATTAGTAGTAGGAAACCTTTCTTTCTCGCCTTTCTTTAAGCTTTTTCCAGCAGTGAAAGCTTTGTGATATAGGGCTTTCTCCTGTAATCTGTCTCTCGATAAGAAGCTTTCTTTTGATCTGGGTTAATCTCGTCTTCTTGAAGAATTACAGATTCCTAAAGCTTTATTTGTCAATTAGCTGGAAGTCGGATATGCCTATTCAACATAAACTAAGGCGCTGGGTAGAGCGTATATTGCCGGTTATGAATTCAATTTTAAGTCGAAGAATGCCCATGAATTGGGTTGAGGAGGTAACTGGTGGATTAGGCGTTCTTCTAAGAGACGCATAGAGGTCTATCTCTAGATCCTCAAGCCTATATTGGTAGCGGTATTTATGCCTACTTCGCCGATCTGAACCACTTCGAGTTCGTACCTGGATAGTACCAGGACCCTTGTGCCCCAGCTCGTGATCAGATAAAGCTGTCTGCGTTATGACCCACAACTCAAAATGAGCCTTGCGACGAGATGCGAACATTCCCCATTCTGCGGTTCCAAACTAAAACCCTACCTTATTGAATTTAATTCCGTTGTTTTGTAATAACTTGGCTATTTTCTTCACTTCAGCTTTGAGATGATTTTATCCACCGGGGACCAACTCAATGAGCACCTTTGGGCGGTGCCTCGAGTCCTATCATGATCTTGCAGTCAGCTAAAGTGCTTCACAAGTGATATTTCCCTTCTTCACTCACGCGATATTGCTGGATCGGGCTTTCGCCCATTGTCCAAGATTCTCCACTGCTGCCCCCCGTGGGAGTCCAGGCCGTGTCTCAGTTCCAGTGTGGCTAGCTTTGTTATGCTGAAACCTAAAAGTTAAGTCAGCAATACTTCCAAATGCCACTTCTTCCCTTCGCATCCGTCCCCAGGACGATATAGCCATAAAGATGCACGTCTTAGTGGGGACAAGATTCCCCCGGTGTAGCTTGCCTCTCTTACTCCACTACTTCCATCCTTCAAGGCCTGATTAATGCGCCTTAAACCTCTTTCTTGAAAAAGGGCATTTTTTAATGGAGCCTTAGCACGTGAACTAATAGGAACAGGGCCCTTCTTCTTTGCAAAAAAGCTTCTGAATTATCATCACATCAGTAGACGCAAAAAGCAAATCTTGGTATTGACTTATCGAAAATTTTGTTCTTTTATTCTTAAATATGGGTGCTAACCAGATTCCCCAATGTTATATGCAATGTTAATAAAATTCTCTAGAGAGTAAGTTTTCCTACTTTATTATGTTGATTCCTCTCTCCGTATATTTTATGTTAGAAGGAAGGCAAAAGCTGACTGGTCCTTTGTTAGGGACAGGAGCCACTCCTTCTTTTCCGAGTTTGACTCTTATTCGATGTCAATCACTCAGCATCTTTGTTTAATGAAGGCGCATCCCCCCTGAGGGCATATTTGGAGTTGTGGGACTTGAAGGAATAGAATGCCCCGTTAGAATGGACAGCGACAGTCGATTATTGGCTTCATTTCCTGGGGACTCTAGTTTCAAAATTTCTCGATATTTTGTCGTACTGCGGGAAAAGCACTTTCTATTCCCTCCCCCCTCCCCCCGTGCTACAAAACAAACAAACTTATCTAAGCACTAAAAGCCCCACTAGCATGCATATATCGGAGCAACCAGCCCCCTTCAACATCTCTCATAATGTGTTTTACGCTGTTGAAAGCTAGATCCACATGAGGTGTGTAATGCAAAGCTAACAAAATGAGTTGCGCGTCCATGTCATAGAACCTTTCTTTAGCCAAGAAATTATTGATCGAATCATAGCGGATCCAATTCATTGGCAAGGGAAATATCTGTCGTTTTAACACTCAGAAAAAAAAACCTAGAAAAGAGCCTATGGCTGGATCCTTTTAGATTTACGGGTCGGCCAGTCCTAGCCGTTCGTACCTGGCAGAGTGCTTACATGAGGGTATAACTGGCACGGTTAATCAAAAATTGATGAAAGATTGGTCTGGAAGAATCCAAAATGCCAGCCCAGTCTGCATCGGAGAATTTGGTGATTAAAAGGCCCGCCCATCTCTTATATATGATAAAGGAAGCAGACTATTTTTAGCTATTTTTGCTGGAAATCAATGCTTTCACGCAAAGTCCTTGTCACTGTGGAAAACTGGTACTTTCCTAATGTTGATCAAGGCCGCTTGAACTTTCAAACCTGGTCAGGTCTTGAAATCGAGCTAGGAGCAGCTATTGAATCAGCGTCTTTCACTGCATCGCATTTGCCGGGGCTGAATCCCCTTTCTTGAGAAATCGCCTTTGCTCGCTGGCAGAATGCCTTGATGCGTGCGGCGAAGCAACCCGAATGCTGCACCCTAGATGGCGAAAGTCCAGTAGCCGAAAGCATCACTAGCTTAGGCTCTGACCGCGTGCCTGTTGAAAAATGAGCCATTACAAGTATGGAGCTATTACCCTATGCCTATGGTGTTCGTTTCTTGCACGATAGATTGAGAGCCACATTGAGATGCCCTATTGAGGGAGTTTCCTATGAGGGCTGGACCCCCAGCATATGGCGATAGGGGGCGTACCCTAAGGAAGCAAGAAGGGAGGATTTTCTTTACTTTATTGCTAGATCCTTCTTTTCACGAGTGAACCTGGGGACGAGTCTACCGTACCCTGCCTACTCATCCCAGCCTATTTTGTACCTAGCTACAATCTATTCCTAGAGGCCCAAGGGCCCCTCGGCCATTCGTCACTCGTTCGTCCTTGCCTAGGAAAAAATCAAACCACTATCTCTTGATTGATCTATTTTTTTCCGATCTTGTACCTTAGTACACTGAACACCAACCCAATCTCGACGAAAAAAAGAAAAAGCAAGTACATCCTTAACCCTTGTTCCTGTAATGAGGGCTATTATGTCTAAGGATCTTCCATTGTCGTATCGTTTACGGGAAGCTAGGTATCAGGTGTATACTCGACGCGTGGCGCCTCCTAGGAGACACTGGAATCGGCATTTCCTCGTCTTTCACTCATTGAACGGTGTGTGTCCTCTCCCTTTTTGGATCTGGTTAAGCGCAACGACTAGTAAACACTTAACCTCTTAATAACAAGGTATGGTGAGCGGACCTTATTAGGCTCTTGACCCCTCGATTCCCGAGACTTTTAATCGTAATCAAAGATGTTTTCTTGTCCCTCGTTTCTTTTCTGAAAAAAAAAAACCTAATGGATCGAACTTGAACTCCGAGTGACTAGATCGCCCCGGCGGGGTCACTCTGATGCAGAGGGCCCTGAGAAGGAACAAATTCCTGAAATCCGCTCTTAGAGTTCAAGAATCCAAGCGCTAGAAAGTCAGCTGTCTAACAAGGCTCAGGTGCGAAGACTTCCACTGTGGACCAAGACTATGCAAAGGTAGAACACCATGGAAACTTTGCTGACTTTATCATCAACATTTTTTTCAATCCTTTCTTTTTATCCCGTCCCTGATAATGAGTTGGCTTTGGAAGCTAGCTCAGATAGAATGTATAAGTAGGCTTATTGGAATAGAAGCCCTTAGTGAGAGAGATGAGAAGAGCCGAGCTACTACTCCTCCAGGGGAAGATGCAGTCAAGACAGGTAACAAAGTCGACTATTTGTCTTCACTTCGTCAAAAGTGCTAAAAAGAGCCCCTGGGCGCTGACCCTTCCCCACAGGACTAAAGACATTCAGTTATCTTTCAAAGAGCTTATTCGAGAACAACCTATTCTAAAAGCAAACTCTTGAAAAATCTCTGAAAAATGGAAGAGAGACGACGAAGGATATTCATGATATTTCGAGTGTGATCAGACAACCAAAATTCAAACAATGACAGAGCTACTACCTCAACAAAGACATTCAAATATGAAAAAGATAAAGAAAGATGTGTTAAGCTTGTGTTTTCCCAGCTGACTTGCACACGGCCGTCTTTTTTTCGATTGAAGAGTCGGACTCCCTTGCCTTTGCATCGCAAGGAGGAAGAAGGGTCTATGCCGAAAAATAAAAGGGTGTAGCGGAACACATGCAAGTCCAGATTGAAAGATAAGGAAGGCAAGTCAAAAAGGAAAGAAAGCCTTAGCCATCTTTCCCGAGAGAGGCTGCCTTCTCTCAGGCCAGTAGTCTTCTACTTCTAGTGCTTTGGAGGATTGAAGAAAAACAAACACGAATCTTTGTTCCTCAGAAAAGTGCTCACTTCTTTTTCGTCAGGTTTTATTCGATTTGTTATGGATTGGATGATAGAAAAACCAGCAAGCTACGGCTCAAAGCTTACCTTATCTAGAAAAGGAGAAGACTCTTCCCCACGCCTATTTGTTCCCCCGGCCCTGTAGCTAAAGTCAAGCCTCTTCATTCATTCATGGCACCTTTGAGGTACATCAAGATCCTGTATACTACATGAAGGTGTGCTTGACAAGGAGCATGCATATACTGCTTACCTCCCCTCGCTTACCACCATGAACAACACCTTTCCCGATTAATTGGTTTTTGCGTGCATTCCATTATCACAGAAATATTCCCCCATGGAGGGGTTGAAAGCTAGATTGGTGGCCAAAGGATACACTAGAGTATTGAGTCGAACCCCTTTAGAGATAGGGGAAAGATTTGCCCCAGCTTGGCAAATCACATCCTTGCTCAATGAATTGCATTGCCAACAGCTACATCTTCAGCAGTTGCTCAATCCTTCATTTCTAAAATCGAACTTGGATGTCACGGGACTTTCTCACAACTTCGTTCCTTGCGTTTTTTCCATCTTTAGCAGTTAAAAAATTTGGAGGGGTTACAGATCTCTTATACTACCATCGATTGACAGAGAGAAACGACCAGAAAAAGAAGTTAAGTTAGAAAGCCGTATAATAGGTGGTAACTACCTTGTACTATTTGGGGGGTAATCGGCGTACTCCGATCAGTGGCGGCGAGGCGGACATTGATTTTGCAGAAAGGGTGGCTGCCTTGCAGGGTCGCTTGCCAAGTTCACAAATTCTGCCTAGTAGGGACCTAAACATAGGAATTTTTTTCCTCAAAGTCAGAGGGAGAAAGGATGGATCACCTGTCGATATGTGATCAAAGAAAACTATACCTAAAGAATGGGATACAGTTTGACAAGCACAAAGGAGTAGGCTTGACTATTAATCTACGCTCATTGATGAGATGGCGACATAGAGAAGAAAGTATACCCTTTGTCACCCCTTTGTTATTTAAAAGTAAAGAAGAGATTCACACTTTGGAATCCAAATTTGGTGGGATTTAGGATGGAATCGTTCCGGCGCCCCCTGGTACCAAGACCCCCTATAATCTCTTGCAGGCCGCACAAGGCCCTTAGTCTTACCTCACGCAGTTTCTGCTTTCTTGTTGGCTTGGCGGTGCTTTCCTTCCTCGTTGGAGAGAAGACAAAAAAAAGGATGTTTCCCTGCTTTCCGACCTTGTGTATTCCCAGACGGGGTAATAAAAAGTAAATCAATCGAATAGCTAATTCTTCCTTTCTTTCTCCTTCCCCATTTCAGGTTTTAGAAGAGTTAGTTTCACGCAGGGCACCTTTACTCTGGA
Organism: Nicotiana obtusifolia; assembly: GCA_002018475.1. Taxonomy (NCBI): domain Eukaryota; kingdom Viridiplantae; phylum Streptophyta; class Magnoliopsida; order Solanales; family Solanaceae; genus Nicotiana; species Nicotiana obtusifolia. The sequence goes on from MCJB01005636.1 coordinate 152,457, forward strand.
TTAGCAAGCTTCAAGGCGCTTATTTGAATAAAGTATAGAGAGAATTTAAGGTTATCACACTTTATTGTGACGATTTATAGACAACCAGGGTATCAGCGTACTTCACAGCTAACTGAAGCCAGTGAAGATAATTCCTTTTCCGAATGAAAGGCGATAGGGAGCGTACCTTAAGGAAGCTTGAAGGGAGGATTTTCTTTACTTTATCGCTAGAACCTTCCTTTCACGAGTGAACCCGAGCACGAGCCTACCTTGGTTGAACTAAAAAAGGGGTACCAGTGTACCTACCATACATACCCCTCGGGGTATAATCTTACTTCTTGAAGCGAGTTACTCTAAATGCCAAAGGAGCGGGGCAACTCGAGTTAGACGAGAGGCAGGAATGTAATTTCAAAAAGACTCGACCGGACCCAAGAACCGGACAGAAGACAGGCCCTATTGTGATACCTCGTGCAAGTTCTAGTTAATAACCTGAAAGAAGTCACTTGTTTCTATTGGCTGGTGCATTAGCCTTACCGTAACGAGAGCGATATATATTTCGTGACACGCTCCGCCTGGCATTTTCTTTAGAAAGTTTGAGACCTTCATTTTTAAAACTAAAATTCGAAACCTTAGTTAATGATGAATAAACTTGTATCGTTCTATTATATACCTTGGTAGTTAAAATTTATTTAATCGTTAGAGTCTCGCTGTGGGATGATACTATATATTTTACTGGGAAAAAAAATAATTTTCGATTTTTGGTTAAAAAAATTATTGTGCTGCCATTGCTAGTTAAAGAATGAATAAATGAATTTTCCTTCTTCCTGTATTCATGCTTAGTCCCATGATCAAAATTTCAGGTAAATCATTTTAATTAATGTTATATATAATATAATCTTGTAAAAATCAGAAGAAGAACTAAAAGTAAAAATCAATAATTTGCAAGAATAAATAATTCGTACTGTTAGGTGAAATACATACCTCAACTTAAATGGCATATGCCTCTCATATGGAAAATTATTTTGTTTATTATATTTTATTTGGAGTCATTTAGTAGTCCCTAGTAATACTTCAACTACCAAGCATGAGTCGTAAATAGGATTCCCTTTCCTTAACGACCATGATCTTGATGTATGGGCATGTACATATTAAATAATACATAATGCCAAAAATATCTTTAATAATACTAACAGTTAATTAGAAGAAGGATATTTTGGAGCAATGATAACGTTGTCTTTGTGTGGCCTATAAGTCATTTGAATTCGAGCCGTAAAATCAGCCACTGACACTTGCGTCAGGATGGGCTGCCTGTAACATGACACCCCCCTGCAGAGGCGGGGCGGGCCAGAATTTAGTACTTATGAGTTCGGAGTTTTAGTCACTTTAAGTTACTGAATTCTAAATTGATAATTCATTGAATTTCTTAAGATACATACAAAGTTTGAATCAAAATTATTGTGTCGATCGAATCCGTAACTTATACATTGCCTCTGCCCTTAAAGTGCGATCTTTGTCCCGACCTTACGTGAATACAAAATGATTTCGTGCGTTGAGCTGCTCTAAACAGTTGTTTAAGGAGCCTTTTTTTAACTATTGTTTCATTTCTATATCCTAATAAAGACTCCACTATGACTAGAGAAATCCTAACCACCATCAATAATCATTATCTAATGGAGTAATTGCTAATTTGTTTTTCTCAATTAATTTATTTGTGTTGGCGATTCTTCTTATATCTCTTTTAATGACAAATCTTATGAACTAACCAGCATTAAGTACAACTTGACGTTAAACTGCATGCATAACAGTTGCTTATTAATTATTTTCATTTAATAATTAAAAATGATTTGGAAGTTAGGATTTGTTATGGATATTGTGTTTGGGGAAGAATAGTAGTTGAATGATTAAGCCTCTCAAACAGCTTAGTGAAGACCTCTGTGGCCTATAATTTAATTTTCTATAGTAATTTTATGCTAAGTTCAACTCCTAAAACGTAATTATAAATTTACCATATCATAAAAATGGTAATTTAGCAAATGAAGTTCATTGAGTAATTGTATCAAAGCTCTATTAGGTAGACTTAAATACCTCATATAAATTTAATTTTGATACTTATTATTTATATATATCTTTGCCACGCAGTAAAATTCATATATTTATCTACAAAATATATTTAACTATGTAATTACACTTGTTCAATCAAATATGATAGTGAAAATTACACTGTAATTATGTTATAGCAAATAAACATATCGTATAATTATTATATTGTGTAATTACTAGAATATAAATTACTGCCGTAATAATTATTCAACCAGATAATTAGGCATGATTTTTCCAAAAGACCCTTATATAGTGTAGTGGTATTAATGAAAGATTTTCATACAATAAGTGTGATTTTAATTCCCATTATCACTTTCTTTCTTTTTTCTCGCTCTCCTATTTATTGAAAAAAAAAAAAACACAAAAAAAAAAAACTGCAAAAAGATGCATTTGTTTTCTTTCTTTTTTCCCTCTAAGAAAATATATCACCCACGCTGCCAAGTGTCACGTGCTTTAATTGATGTTTGTAATTATTTTTTTAAGGATATAATGATCATAAAATTTAAATTAAGAGGATAATTTCTTTTCCATATGATTATATTATAGAATAAAAAGAAATAAGAAGTTTCCATGCGTGTTCCCTATTTTATTATAACAAAATCAAATTGGGTGAGATTTTCCAAGTTCTAAATCAAAAAATGTATTATTACTGAAGACACCCGATCATGAAAGGATCCTAAATAGAAAAATGATTTTTGGAATATCTGTTTGAATTATACGCTAATATTTATTAGTCTTCTAATTTATTTTAAATAAAATAAATTATTTCTAGTTAAGTTGGAAAAGAGTGAGATGTTTTTAAATTTTGAAACTTTTGATTTCAAACTTTTCATTTACTTTTAATGTCATGTTCTTATAACCATATGCTCTATAATACTGACATATTTAATACCATAAATTTTAAGAGCGGAGATGTTTTTAAATTTTGAAACTTTTGATTTCAAATTTCATTTACTTTTAATGTCATGTTCTTATAACCATATGCTCTATAATACTGACATATTTAATACCATAAATTTTAAGAGCGCTTTTGATATGTGATAAAAAAATATTAAAAAATTTCGTACTTCATCCGGCGCCGTCATATAAAATAAACTAGTTGAAATATTTTAATACCGAGGTGAAAAAGAAACAAAAACTTATTTTTGAGGTTTTTTTGGGTTTTATAGTGTTCGGTTTTAGTATGGGAGGTCATAAGTTCGAATTTGTGCCGGAAAATCACACATTAAAAGTAAACCATTCTATAAGAAAGGCGATTTTATATTTAAAACTCGAACTCAAAATCGTTAATTAAAAATAAAATAATATTCACCACAATACATTAAACCTGACGAATCTAAATTTGGAAGGAATGCAGAAAAAAACCAAATGGCATTGCAAATAGTGCTAGAGATGAATCTGATATATAGCTGGAGCAAAGCTGTTAAATATAATGAACAAAAGGAATTGAATGAATGAGTTGTCAATGTCGTAGTTCTATAAGTCTTTAGTAGTCATATTCTTTGATAGTCATTATGTTTTTTATTTTATTTTTGTCTTCCCATTTGCTTTTCAATGAAAGCAACAACTTTGGCTTTGCTATGAAAAGTAAAAAAGTATAACTATATGACTTGATGGGCTACATGAGCTCATAGGAAATTCACGTAGGTGTTAATCATAAAAAGTAATTTGACGTATAAAATATTCCGTATTCATGCAGAGTCCGTCAAAAGATAGCACTGTAAGAGATATGATATTATAAAGTAAGTAATTTACCGTATCGCAAGTATTAGTAGCTGATGCATCGTCCCAGACCTAAGGGGTAAATAATATAAGAAAGCCATATACTAAATTAAAGTAAATTTGTAAATTATTAAAATAAACTAGGATTAATTTTAAATAAATTGATAGTTTAATTACTCATAATAATTAGTCTTAAGAACTTTCGTCAGGTGTGGCAGAAGGTTCCTAACAAGAATCAAATCGAGGCAACGCGTTTTAAAATGAACCACAGAATGATTAAAGCATCTGTCACTTTTTTAGCACAGAATTTGTCTCCTGGTTTAGGACCCCCATTTTGATGGGACGAAATAATATCCACCATAAAATGACTCAAAATTTTGTTTTAACTGCTACTTGCTAGTATACAGCAAAAGGTTAAATTAGGGCTTCGAAATATGGAATAATTATATATATTATATTTATTTGAGTGTAGTTCTTTTTCGAATTTTACGTGAACACAAAATATTTATATACCGAATTAATTTTTACTTGCTTTGAATATGAGATGCATAAAGCTTATTAAAGAAAAGCGTTTGTATCAAAAATTTCTTTTTAATTTTTAATATTTAAATTTTTAATTAAAGATGAAAAAATTTTATTTGTCCGGCCGCATTGCTCAGTCTATTTGATCGAATTGATAGATACGAAACCCTCCCCATTCTTTGGATTTTATCAAAAGAATCCGGATTGCTCAGTCCGGAGTGTTTTATTGTTACTTATTGCTAGCAGAGAGCAAAAGACTACAATATGGAGTTAGTTCAAGCATCTATACTTCCAACGTTTTGTCTACATCTAACACATTGACTAAGTTCTATATTAATCACCACGTTAATTGAATATTTAGTATTACTCTACCACTTACCATTGAACATAGTAATTAGTATTATTATATGACATGCGTTAACTACAATTAATATTGATTTTTGTTCATACTTAATCACGAATATACTATGGAATAGTACAAGCTTAAGATTGACTTAGAGTTTAATTTACGAAAATAACCACAAATCAAGAGCAAGAAATTAAAAAACAACGACGGGTCTTCCGAAGAAAAGATATAAGTAGGTAATAGTTTTTAAAAATCATTTAAGAATAGGTATGGATTTAGGTTAAGGTAACCAATGCAAATTTAAACTATCCACCAACCATTGTCATTTTATTCACTATTTTCAACCCATGTTATGTTTATATGTTATATATAAGTGAGAAACTTAATTAAAGACCATATATATAAATATAATAAAAGAATGGGAACTTTGGCGTAACTGGTAAAGTTACTGTCACGTGATCAGGAAGTCACGGGTTCGAGCCATGGAAACAACTTCTTGCAGAGATGCAGGGTAAGACTGTGTACATAGATCCTTATAGTTCAGTCCTTCCCCGAATCTCGTGCATAGCGAAAACTTAATGCATCATGGTGCCCTTTATATATAACAAGAGATTTTGTTATGCATTAATGATGCCAAATAAAAAATCAATCATACATTTATAACATAATTATATGTAATATCTATGATAAATATTAATCGATAATCTAATAAAATGGTAATAAATCTGCTATGATATGTTAATCTTTTTTACAGAAAGAGGGAAGAGAAATCTGGAACCAAAACTATAATTTGATTGAGAAATTTCTTGGTTGAATTAGTCGGGCCAATAAATTTCGATGGTAAATAATTAGAAGAAGAAAAAAAGAGATACAAACAGGGGAAAGAAATCAGCTAAAAATAAATTATGTGATATTCCTTTCACCATATGAAAAAGAAGATGGGATCTATAGCTGTAAAAATGCCATTGCAAACTGGCAAAAAAGTACTACTTGAGATGCAAGAAACGTATATAGTTCTTCTCAGCCCCTTTGATCCTAAAGCAAAACTACAAAAAGTGTAAATCAAAAAAAATAAGATGACAAAAAACACACCATTTTAATCCTCTAATGTTGCCATAGAAAACTCTCAAAACTGTTCGAAACCACAGCTTCTAATCCTGTAGTAAATCCCATATTAATATTCTCTCCACCAAAATAATATTCACAATTTGTACCATAATCCCACCAATCTGAATCAATGAACCTCAATACTTCCTGAGTTGATTCAACCGAGTCGTAATTCGTGTCCAGCTTCGGCAGCTTCACTATCTCACTCAGCTCCTCATGCTGCGGCGGTAACATCGTCGCAGCCGGAGGCGGAATATCCGCCTCCGACTGTGTTGGTGTCGACTCGTCATCACATGACGACGATGTAAGGCCAGAAACTAGCGACAACGACGATGATGACGACGTCATCGACGGCGTCGGCGAAGATTCCGTTGGGTTGAGGTGATCCATGTGAGCGGCTTTTACGGCGGCAGCTTGGACGTCACGTGGAGAGCACGTGACTGGTCGGGGCAATAAATCGGCGAGTTGAGGGAAATTAAGGATCGCGGATCCTCCTTTAATGGACATAGCAGCGACGTCGTGTGCACGCGCCGCCATTTCAGGGGTGGCGAAAGTACCCAACCAGATTCTCGATTTCTTCTTCGGTTCACGAATTTCGGACACCCATTTTCCCCACGCCCTCATTCGTACACCTACGTACGACGGGTGTTTTGATCCGTCGCTACTTTTGTTGCCACCATTTTTCTTACTGCTACTATTACCACACTTACTATTATTTGTCTGACCATCATTTTCTTCTTCTTCTTCACGGCATCTCTTCAGTCGGTTTTTCGAGTTGATATTCTTTACAAGAACAGAAGAAGATGAAATTGTAGAAGAAAGTGAACAAGAGTTATAGCTGCTAGATTCAGATTCTGAGTTTGGTGTTGTTGGCTCAGCCATTGATGCTCAGTTTTGTATTGTAGACAGTGCAATAACTTTAACAAACTGAACTACGTTGAAGATTTATGTATAAATGGGTTTATAGAGAGATGCTGGAAAATGTTAAGGTTTTTAGTGGAAAGGAGAGGTAGAGGTTATTTGAAGAAGGAGAGTTGATTTACAGAATAATTGGGTTTTTTGTAAGTGGTGGATTGTTTATATATAGTAAGACCTAGGGGACAAAGAGCTAAGAGAAAGGAAGGGGTGGGGTG
>MCJB01005636.1:161200-254983 GCA_002018475.1 Nicotiana obtusifolia
GGGGGGTAGAATAGGAAAATTAGGACTTGCATTTTATAGGAATTTTAGGATTTTGGAAGGGAATGAGTTGCATTTTCTCCCTTTTTACCAAAGATTTAGTGCTATATTTGAATGACTTGGAAATTGGAGAACATAAAATATTCACCTCACTTGGTAAAGAAATAGTAGGGAAAGTCAAAGGTTGTCTTAGCCTAGATCTCTTTGTCAGCCTTTTTAGTAGCTACTCATGTGAAAGAATGAGATACTAGTGCTATTTTAAGCTGTCCACTTTAAAATAAATAAAATATTCTTTAACATCTAATATCCATAAATAGACAACTTTTGTTACACCTAGCTTTTTCTGTCTTTCATCATAATTGGAAATTTATTTTCTCATGTACTTAGTTTCATTGGATTAATCATACAAGAAATTTTATATAAATGCAACCCCAAAAATCAAACACCTTTTTCTCTGACTATAGTTCCTTTTTAGATTTTTACTTATAAAAAGTTGTGATCATACGTGTAAATCTGTAAATATGTTACTTCTATTTCAAACAATTTAACAATTAATTTTAGGTTTCATACCAAAGATTAGATGCATTTACTTACGTATATTGAAACAAGCCACCTTATAACTATGAGAGAGTTAGAAGTTTATGGGTTCGAGATCGTGGTCCTTTTAAATTACTGAATTTTAAATTTATAATATATAAATATTTAATAAATTTTTTAAAATAAGTACACAATTCGAATCAAAGTTAATAAATTTAAACGAACTCGCAACATGCACTCTAGCTTCACCCTGCCTATTACTCTTACTTTTTTAAACATAAGCAGGTGACAAAGAGGTTGACTTCACTCGCAGATTCACTTATTGGCAAGGGGAATCAATTGACACTCCTTCATCGAGAAAATTATACTGTGTAAATAGATTAAATATTTTATTTTATATATTATGTGTTAGCTTTTTTAAATTTTTTTATATATTTACTTATTAAATTCTGACTCCGCTGCTGATTGAATTCTCCTAGGGCCCTACTAGTATTTCTTTACCTGCATGGGTAATAAAAGTTGCAGGGCAGAGCACCAATACTTCACAGTTTAGAAGTGGTACCTTATCAGTATGAGTCATTAACATGCAGGTAAAGAAATACTACAAAAGAGTTGAACCCAATGTGACATGAGCCTACATGCCAAAACACCAAATCTAATAAGAATATGTTAAATTCATCTTTCAAATCAAGAATATGAAATGAAATGATAGTGCATTTATGGCCTGTTTGGCCGAATTTTTAAAATTAATTTATTTTGAGAAATGTTTGTTTTCAAAAGTGTTTTTTTCAAAAATATTTTTGGTGAAAAATAAAATATTTGGTAATTTATATTTGATTAATTAATTTGAAAAGCAATTTTACGTAGTAATTAGTGTTTGGCCAAGTTTTTACAAAGTTCTTCTAAGTGTATTTTTTTTTAAAGTGCTTTTCGAAAAAGTGCTTTTGGGGAGAAACTAACTTTTTCTGCTTTTCAAAATTACTTCTGCTTAAACTCAAAAGTACTTTTTTTTCTTCAAAAAGCTTGGTCAAACACTAACAACTTTGAAAGAGAGCATTTTTTTAAAAAAAAAAAAATATTTTTGGTCTTGGAGAAGTTTGGCCAAATAAACTAATAATGTCGTGGCTTAATGGTTAATAAAGTGAGTGAATCACGAGATTTCAATATCAAATTTCAATATAGGTAAAAAAAATATTAGGTGATTTATTCTCATTTGTCCAACTGTTGATGGATAGAATTAGCGGATACTTTTACTGGTGGAGATTCTTGAACCGACAGTCTATCGGTAATAGCCTTTCTACTCTCTAAGATGGGGTAAAATCTGTATACGTATACATACTATTTTTCTCAAACCCTACGTATAAAATTATATTGAATTATTATATTGTTATTATTGTACACAACAAACTGAACAGAAGAGTATAAGAAAAATTGAAATGATAATCTTCTTATAAGTTACCATGAGAAATCCGTGCATATGTAATAATGAGACTAGGGTATCGGGGAAAGACAAGAGGGTTACTGCCCCTGGGCCCTACTGGCCAAGTGCTAATTTTAGACATTACAATCACAACTGCACGTGGATAACATGTGCAGTCAGAAACTTTAAATGAGATTGTTTGCTCCAAAAATAAAAAATAAAAATTGTTTACTTCTGATTTTGGCAATCACTTCTGCCTCTTTGAACATGTGCATATGGCTTCATTTTATTGATTTAAGTTATATATATGCTGATCCTATAAAAGATTTTTTATGGTTTAACTTTGTGATAACAAATTAATTTATATTTTTTTATAAATTGTTAAGTAATATTTATTATAAATATTTATTTATTATTATTTTATAATTCACTTAATTATAATCCCATAATTATATTTCAGAATAATGTAATTTTGCGAACCAGACGACCCGTAAGAAGAGTGTGTTGGCCAACGATATATTGCATTGATTAATAATACAGTAAAAATAATAACTAATTCACTATAATAAAATAAATCAATAATGTAAAACTTTTTTTACAATATTATAGTATATATAAGTTAAATCAATTAGTATTACACCAGTGTTACACCTTTCCATATCTCCATAGCCGAAGTATAGCATTAATTAGGCTTTGATTTCGTTTAGGTCATAGTTAATAAATATCAAAATTTCGTGGCAAGATAACGTTAGTTTTAGTCTACCAATATGTGAACTTTATGACCTGTATCTGCTTTCCAATAGAAGCTATTTATTCTAGTATTGCTTTTTATTTCCAATTTTCGTATAGGGAGGAGTAAATAATTATTTTTGAAAAAAAAACTTACTGACACTTCTCATATGATATTTATGAGGTCAATAAATTGAAGTTGAGAAGATTAACGCTCTTCACCGAATTAAAGGGCATGGGTTCCCATTAGGATTTAGCAAATTAGCGCTCTTGGTTAAAATGATGGGGTGTAATATTATGAAGAGGTGGATTTAGAATTTGTTATAAAAAATAATCTGTATAAGGTTAAATAACGTTTAAACACAATTTGTCAAACACTTAGTAAAAACAGTGTAGAAACAGTAAACTGCAGAAACTGGAGAATGAACAGAAACAGTTTAGAATTATTTTCAGAATATAATCGAGCCCACTTAGTTCAAAGTGTGTCCTTAAGAAAGTTATTTCCCTCACAGTACTCGAGGTTGATGGAATATCCCCTCCCAGGATAGAACGATTATCTTACCAGAATAGTAGTACTTCAAATTTCGGTAGCGGGGAACCACTCAACAGTAGTATATCACACAGAATAAAGAAGAGAGTTTTTGAGAAAGTTAGATTGCAGAAAAATTCGTAATGAATTCTGGAAAGAATATGGAATTTATAGCTGTTGGAGATACTGATTCTGAATGTTTGCAACCATTCATATCAGTCACCAGGTTTTTTGAGGGAAATTCGAAAAATTCTGGGAAGAGGCAAAACAGACCGGATCGGTCACAAGTCGCGCGCGGGTCAGGGTCGATCCGCGTTGGATGATTTTTTATTTATTAAATAAATAATTAATTAAATAATTAAGGAAAAGTTTGTCCAAAAAGATAATCAATCAATCGATCTTTGACAAATACAAATTCAAAGCCAAAATCGAAGCCGAGCCGAGCGAGCGACGACGGCGGCGCGAGGGTTGCTTGCCCCTCCAACCCTTTTAGCAACTAGAGAAGGTGTAATGTAATATATACACCTTTCTTTTTCTTTCTTTTTCCTATATGGGACAAATGCTTTAACCAAAGCAAAATGGACCTTTTACATTCCCTTCACTTTTCATCCCATCATTTCTCATTTACCAATATCAAAAATCCAACAATCCCCCATATGAATGGGGAATGGCCATAATATAAAAGAATGCGCGAACGAGTGTGATATACAAGCGAAGATTGACTGCATCTCGATAAATAGGTTTCTCTTTGAACTTTTCGTAGTGAACTTATATCGGATATACTCAAGCAATCGGTAAATTTAATATCGCTGAACTGTCGAGCTTTGTTGTATACCTAGACAACAAAAGCCACACAATCAACCCTATACCGTTTATGGTTCTCACGGTTGTGTTTGTTTCAGCCATGAACACCGTCTGGTTTCATGAGTGCATAGAGAATGGGCCTTTACTGTTGTTCCCCTTTAAAGCGGCTTACACTTAACACTCACATAGGTGATTTCTAAACATGTGGTCCTATAGCCATATTATCTGATCACACACTGCCAGATTTAGATAATCATTAAAAAAACCTTAATGCTTTATTAACTCATTAACAAGCCATAAAGTTTTATCCTTATTTCTGAACATTGTCTTCATCCGAGAATAGGTTGAGTTATTTGACAATGTTGGACCATCAGTCACAATTTTGTTTGATCTCTTTGAACTTAGCTCTTGGGATCTCCAGTCTGCTAGGTAGAGTTACCGCTGACTTGTCCTCGGCCTTAACCCCATTTGCCATTGATGATCTACTAACTCCCTCTCTAGATAAGCCTTTTGTAAGCAGATCCGCTACGTCATCTCTTGACTTTACATAGTCAATCATGATAACTCCACTAGGGAGGAGTTGTCTACTAGTATTGTGTCTCCGTCATATGTAACGAGATTTTCCGTTATACATTACTCTCCCTGCCCTGCCTATTGCTGCTTGACTGTCACAATATATACACATAGGAGCCAAAGGTTTGGGCTAGAATGGAATATCTTCTAGGAAATTCCGGAGCCATTCAACTTCTTCATCGGTCTTGTCTAAAGCTATGAATTCAGATTCCATAGTGGAACGAGCTATGCAAGTTTGTTTGGATCATTTCCAAGACACTGCTCCACTCCCAATTGTGAAAACATATCCACTCGTGGATTTAACTTCAGAAGATCCAGTGATCCAATTTGCATCACTATATCCCTCAATCACTTCGGGATATTTATTATAATGCAAAGCATTGTCTTGAGTATGTTTCAGATAACCCAAAACTCGTTTCATTGCCATCCAATATGTGTGATTGAGATTACTTGTAAACCGACTCAGTTTGCTAATAGCACATACTATATTTGGTCGTCTACAATTCATGATATACATCAGACTTCCCAAGACTCTCGCATAGTCCCCTTGTGATTTACTTTCACCTTCATTCTTTTGAAGTGCGTAACTCACATCAATTGGAGTTCTGGCAATCTTAAAATTCAAGTACTTGAACTTGTCTCTATGAATTCTGATTCCTAAGATTACATCAGCAACTCCTAAGTCATTCATGTCAAATTTGCTAGCCAGCATGCTCTTTTTAGTATTTATATTTGACATATCTTTGCTCATTATCAGCATGTCATCAACATACAAACAAACAATGACTTTGTTGCTTGGATTGTTTTTTTTTATGTAAACACATTTATCACACTTATTGATTTTAAAGCCATTTGCCAACATGATTTGGTCAAATTTAGCATGACATTGTTTGGGTACTTATTTAAGTCCATAAAATGATTTTACAAGTTTGCATACTTTCTTTTCTTTACGAGGAACCACAAAACCCTCAGGTTGTTCCATGTAAATTTCTTCCTCCATACACCATTTAAGAAAGCTGTTTTAACATCCATTTGGTGAATTTCAAAACCATACACGGCTGCCAGAGCCACTAACACCCAAGTGGACGTTATTCTTGTTACAGGCGAGTATGTGTCAAAATAATCAAGACCTTCCTTTTGTCTATAACCTTTGACCACAAGCCTTGCCTTATATTTGCAATAGTATCATCAACTTTCATTTTAAAAATTCATTTAGAACCTACAGGCTTGTTTCCAGGAGGAAGATCAACCACTTCCCATGTGTGGTTATCTAAGATTGATTAAATCTCACTATTGATTGCCTCTTTCCAAAATGCTGAATCAGGAGATGACATAGCCGCCTTGAAAGGTTGAGACTCATTTTCAAGCAAGAATGTTATAAAATCTGGACCGAAGGAAGTAGATGTCCTTTGACGTTTGCTCCGCCTTGGATCTTCTTCGCTAGGGGCAATCTCCTTTGGTTCTTCCCGTGGTCGTTTAAATTTTTCATTCGATGACTCGCAATCAATTTTATACGGATAGATGTTTTCAAAGAATTCAGCATTATCAGATTCAATTACCGTATTATTATGAATTTCGGGATTGTCAGAATCATGAACCAAAAATCTACATGCTTTACTGTTTGTTGCATATCCAATGAAAATACAGTCCACGGTTTTTAATCCTATTTTCACCCTTTTGGGTAAAGGTACTTGTATCTTTGCTAGACACCCCTACACTTTAAAATATTTCAAGTTGGATTTTTTTTCTTTCCATTTTTCATAAGGAATAGAGTGTGTTTTGCTGGGGGGTACTCTATTGAGTATTCGGTTAGCTGTAAGGATAGCTTCCCCCCATAAATTCTGCGGTAAATCGGAACTGATTAGTAAAGCATTCATAATTTCTTTCAATGTCCTGATTTTTCCTTTTCGCAACTCCATTGGATTGTGGTATGTAGGGGCAGTAGTTTGATGGATGATTCCATATTCTAAGCATATTTCTACAAAAGGAGATTCATATTCTCCACCCCTATCACTTCTAATCATTTTAATCTTTTTATTCAATTGATTTTCGACTTCATTCTTATATTGCTTAAATTCTTCTATTGCTTCATCCTTATTATTTAGCAAATAAATATAACAATATCGAGTGCAATCGTCAATAAAAGTTATGAAATACTTTTTCCCACCGCGAGATGGTATTGACTTCATATCACAAATGTCAGTATGGATTAAGTCTAAAAGATTTGAATTCTTTTGAACAAACTTATACGAATGCTTAACAAACTTTGATTCAAACACATATTTGACATTTAGATATATTACACTCAAATTTAGGTAATATTTCAAGATTAATTATTTTCCGCAAGGTTTTGTAATTGACATATCCTAAACGAACATGCCATAAATTATTTCTCCAATAAGTAAGAAGAAGCAGATTTTCCATTAATACTGTCAACAACCATTACATTAAGTTTGAAAAGGCCCTCGATGAGGTAGCCCTTTCCTACAAACATGTCGTTCTTACTAAGTACAAATTTATCACTAACCAGCACGCACTTAAACCCATTTTTCATGAGTAGTGCGGATGAAACTAGATTCTTCCTAATTGTTGGACGTGCATGACGTTGTTGAGAGTCGGTACTTTTTCGGATGTCATCTTCAATACAACCTTTCCATATCCTTCAACTTTGGCTGTTGCAATATTTGGCATAGAATGGAATTGATTGGTTCGCCACTTCTGAAGAAGCGAAGGAGAAGGGATCAAGGATCTACCAACTCTTCTTATTAAGATTACGTGAGTTTTGACTATCGGGATTTTATTTGGCTCATTCAATGCCATAAATCAATCCAACCTCGTTCCAGCAGCTTTGAGTGAAACTGCCTGTCCCAGAGGTGAAGGAGTGGAAAGGGGCAAGCGGCATCTAACAGGAGCGCAACTAGAAAAATCCCATCAAGATAGATTGAATTAGGTAGGATGTAAATCGAGCGCAATAAGCTAGAGGAGTGATTATTTCGCTTTGGAAGGAAAAAAGCATCTCAAATAAGGTCCTCACTCAGCTCTCAGGCTGTCTGGGAATAGCTCCACCAGACATAGAAGAAAGGAGTGTAGGATTGGTAAGATTAGATGGAGGAGGACTGCGAACGTCCGTCCCATGAAGCGCCAGGGAACCATGCATTCCTCCCGGGCTGGGCTCTCGCGTGTCCGGGATCCGATCAGATCTACCAGCGACCGGTATGTATAACTCCTCTTCGGGTCCAGCGGAAGTGTAGGTTGCAAATGCTTCCTTAACGGCATACACATGTTGAGTGGAGCCAGAATCAAGACACCACTCCTTTGGGTTACTAACCAGGTTGCACTCACACAGCATTGCACACAGGTCATCAACATCTACCACTATGTTTGCTTGACCCTTATAGAATACATATTAATATATAAACTGATACTTTCCTTAAGATTGTTATAAAAAATAATCTGTATAAGGTTAAATAACGTTTAAACACAATCTGTCAAACACTTAGTAAAAACAGTGTAGAAACAGTAAACTGCAGAAACTGGAGAATGAACAGAAACATTGTAGAATTATTTTCAGAATATAATCGAGCCCACTTAGTTCAAAGTGTATCCTAAAGGAAATTATTCCCCTCACAGTACTCGAGGTTGATGGAATATCCACTCCCAAGATAGAATGATTATCTTATCAGAATAGTAGTACTCCAAATTCCGGTAGCGGCGAACCACTCAACAGTAGTATATCACACAAAATAAAGAAGAGAGTTTTTGAGAAAATTAGATTGCAGAAAAATTCTTAATGAATTCTGAAAAAATCTGGAATTTATAGCTGTTGGAGGTACTGATTCTGAATGTTTGCAACTATTCAAATTAGTCACCAGGTTTTTGGAGGGAAATTCGAAAAATTTCAAGAAGAGGAAAAACGGACCGGGTCGATCACAAGTCGCGGGTCGCGCGCGGGTCAAGGTCGATCCACGTTGGATGGTTTCCTATTTATTAAATAATTAAATAAATAAATAAATAAATAAATAATTAAATAATTAAGGAAAAGTTTGTCAAAAAAGATAATCAATCAATCGATCTTTGACAAATACAAATTCAAAGCCAAAACCGAAGTCGAGCCGAGCGACGACAACGCGGCACGAGGGGTGCTTGCCCCTCCAACCCTTTTAGCAACTAGAGAAGGTGTAATGTATATATACACCTCTCTTTTCCTTTCTTTTCCCTATGTGGGACAAATGCTTTAACCAAAGCAAAAGGGACCTTTTACATTCCCTTCACTTTTCATCCCATCATTTCCCATTCACCAATATATAAAACCCAACAGAATTTATGTTTGACGGGTTTAACTTTAGTTTTTTTACCATGAAT
Organism: Nicotiana obtusifolia; assembly: GCA_002018475.1. Classification (NCBI taxonomy): domain Eukaryota; kingdom Viridiplantae; phylum Streptophyta; class Magnoliopsida; order Solanales; family Solanaceae; genus Nicotiana; species Nicotiana obtusifolia. The sequence goes on from MCJB01005636.1 coordinate 170,152, forward strand.
CTACTACACTTTTAAAATTATAGGCTCAAAATATATTCTTTTTGAAATTTTAATGATTTTCACATATATATCTATACTCCGTGCCAAAAACACAATCATCCGAAGTGGGATTTGAACTGTCAATTTCACTTGCAGAGGTGCACACAATAATTATTACACTATAGGAGTCTTTAAGAATGGATGCACACACACATATTTAAGTAATTTTAAAGAAATATAACATTATTATATATGGTTTAAAAAAAAAGAGTATGGGTTCACGTGAACCCAACTCATTAAGCTACATACGCCCCTGGTTCAGGGCAGATACAGCTTTATGTTACCACATTTTTTGAAATTTTTTTCATCGTGAAATATAAATTTATTCATAAAAATTCATAAAAATTGTAACAAATAATATATATAAACTCATAACTTTAAAATATATAATAATTCAATCCTAAGAACCTTAAGTATTGAACTTATAGAACTTAAATTATGGATCCTTCTGAGTTCACTCTCTTCTATTGCCTTGGTTTTCATCTACTTATAGAATAAAGGGAGTAGCAGAGAAAAGATATAATAAAATTAATTTCATAAAAGAAACACCATACCTATGTAATATTTTACAGGAAAATATCATAACAAAATGTTAGTGAGTTCTTTTCTTCTGTAAGTCTTTGATAGACATAATTACTTTATATATGTACATGCAAGATGCAGTAAGTATCTAATGAAACTAGTTGAGATTTACCCAAATTAGCTTATTGTTATAAAAACAAATAGAAAAATATCACTAGAATAAAGACATTTTTCTTCTATCGACACTAAGATTATCATCCTAGTTATAAACAAATGAATCTTTTTCCCTTGAATATGACAAGTATCTAAAAGTTGGGAGGAAGTAATATACTGTCTCATAGACAAATATCAGAGGCGTATTCAGGATTAAAATTTAATGGGTTTCAACTCTGTACATAATTAATTATATTAAATTTTGAATTTAAATTTAATATTTGTTGAGATTTTAGTGGATTTTCACACACACACACACACACACATATATATATATATATATATATATATTTGTATTTCGTGTCGAAAGTTATGAGTTCAACCCGTAGCAGAAAGACTACATCCGCCCCAGACAGACATATGTATAAGAAAATATTACATGCACTCGATATTTTGCACAAATTAATACCAGTTATCTGAGCAATCTCATGTTAAATTTTCTCATGTAATTAAATGTTTACCTGCAGATAGTAAAAATTGCATTTGCGTAAGAATAATAAACGTTTTTAAGAGATTTAATTTCATTCACATCCATTGATCCCGCGCTCTTACATTTATTTTCGAACTAATAGTAAATTTTTCTAATCTAAAGAAGAACATAAGGAAAGGATAATCTTTTTCTATTTGACATTTTCCAGGAAAAAAGTAAACATGTGATATGAAATGCCTTTTTCTAAACAAAAAGTAAGGGTTTTACATCTATTGGAGTTATGTTTCCACAAACTATCACATTTCCAAATGGAAGAATTAAACGAAAAAGCCGTTCATCTGATCGCTTAAACTAAATATAACTGGATGTGTATAATTTATGTATAATACGTATATAATTAATAGATGATCTATGTATAGCGATCACGAAAAATAAACAGTAAATCTAACCGACTATTTGGTTGGTTGGAATTCCTTAAAAGCATTGCCTTAAGATAGTGATGCATAACCTCTCACCTATGCCCTAGATTTTTCCATTTGAAGTAAACAAATGTAGCTCACTAGGATAGCACATGCATTATTAATTTTCGACAAGTTCAATGAATTAAAACTTGTATTTATTATTTTATCGTGTTTGTGAATATCTATTCACTTGAATTGTTCATGTTTAGTCATTTAAAGCAAAGTTTTAATTATTCAAATATGTCGCATTAATTCCTGACTAAATGAAAAAGAAGCTAGAAAACAGTAATTAATGGGCGTGAAAGGGAAAATTCGTAGAATTAAGTATTTCGTATCCTGTCCACTTATTTGCTTGCTTCACCAATGATGGATTTAAAATGTGACTAAATTCATGTCATTTAATCATATAATTTGGGGATTATATTGTACTATCCCCGATTCAAATATTAACCATTTGACAAGTTGAATTTGTTCCAAAATACTTGACATCTTAGAAAAATGAGAAGTTATTTATTACTTTTTCATATTCATTTTTACTATTTCAATCAGTGTAATATTAATTAAATTAGAAGTCTATTTAGAGATAAAGGATAATTTAGAAAAGTACTCGTGTACCACCAAAACTTTTTGGTGGGGGTAACGAGTACCCTTCTATCCATAAATGTCTCGTGTTCGAGCTCCGAGGATAGAATCGACTTTGGTAGGGTAGAGGTGTATTTAGGATTTTAATATCATGGGTGCACTATTATCTTTATTATAGATGTTGGGTTCCATTAAATAAAAATTTATGGTGAAGGCAAGTTGAAGAACAAACTATATTAATACTATGTTCGCAAAAAGTACTATTCACTTTACAATTATCCTCAAACGAGTTTTTATACTTTGAAAACGGTTAATAATAACATCATTACTTACATTTTTAAATATCTCATGCTCTATATAACAAACTAAACAATCATCCAAAAAAGTATTTAAAAGCAACACTTAATATTGAGCAGAGGTTTTACTGCTTTGAATCTACAAAGAGCCTCAGAGCCGAGAGAGAAGAGTCACGAATGTTTTCTTTTTTTTTTTAGTGATTTCCAAGTTCTGTACTCAAAAGAATGATTAAGAGAAGAAAAATTAAAATACGTAGGCAAAACGGGACCTTTTTTTCTTTAAAAAAAAAAGTAAAGAAATGTGTCTGTTTGTTAATTGGAAAGAAGAATAGGGAGTAGGGATCTATTGTTAATTGAAAAGGGCATGGAAAATTAGAATTTAATTATTGATTATTTATAAAAAGAATTAAAAGAGATAAAAGGGGGCACTTAGTCACTAATGCACCAAACTAGCCACTTGAATATAGGTGGCCACAAATATATTTAGCCATATAATTGGAAAAATTAGTACTTTATAAATAGCGTAGAAAAGGGAGAACGAGTGACAGGGAACGCTTTACCTCTTAAAATAGATTTTGCTATCGCGAAATATGAACTTTAGTTGAACTTTAATATTCATTCATCATAAAGTATTTTCATTTTACTAAATTTATCGGTTTAGAGATACGGGAAATATGATCCTATTCATCTTGATGTCAATTAGCTAAAGAAAAAGTTTCAATTTTTTCCTTAGCTTGTATTATTCGAAATTGATTAATTATGTCTTACATAGAATTTTTGGTCCAATCATACCTCCCGTTAGTCTCGTGTTTTTCGTTGCCATTGACAAAGTTGCTCAAATTTCTCATAGTGTTGGGATAAATTTGACCTTTCCAAATCACTAATACTTGAAAAATCTTAAAGACTTTACCTATGCCCTTTAAAAAGTTTGAAAATATGTTGGGGGCCAAAAAATAAGAATAATTCAAATATAATGGAAATTGACAATGCAAATTAGCTGGCTTATCTAGTTATGTATCCTCAAGGTTTCCCTATCAAAAAATAAATAAAAAAAAAAGAAAAAAAAAAAAAAAAATATATATATATATATATATATATATATATTTGTTGAAGCCATAACATATTTCCAGGCTTTTAAGGCCAAGATCGACAAGAAATATTAATGTGTTGCATTATAAGTTTACCTGTGGCTGCTCCATTTTAGTTGTTGTCATTCAATTCTCTCTACATTTAGTCTTTCACAGCTATAACACTTAATAAAGAATCTCACTACTTCTAACTCGCTCGAATGAGGTGGATCCAAAATTTTTATTTTTTAGGTTTTAACTTTTAAGGTTCTTAGCATTGAATTTATTATATATTTAACATTATGAGTTCATAATAAGTACTAATACTATTTTTAGCAATTTTATTAAATTTTTACAAATAAATTACATTCTCGTTAAAAGTACTGAGTTCAGTTAAATACATCTGTCTCTGCTCGAATGTACGGTAAGGCACTAAATTAGGGGTACGCAGGTAGCTCAAGGCTTCAAGTCTATTTACATGATGCTATATCATTGAATGCATTGAATGATAAAATTCTCATATCACAACAATATTTATTTGGATGTACACTCTATGCTCTTTTTAGCTTAGCTAGTTTTTATCTTCGATAGTACAAGAATTCCTATGGAATTATGGTTAAAAGATTTGTAAATGCGGTAAAAATCCAATAATCCAATATAGGATTGCCTAAGTTTGACGAGTACAAAGATCCAAAATTTTGAATAACTTAAGATTTTGAATTCACATATTTCACTTCTCAAACATAAGCAATCCTCAAATAATTTGTGTCAGTTGTGTGAGGTAACAAGTAAAGTTCCTCAAAATATACGATCAAATAACAATATTAAGAGGTCAAACAGACTAATCGGTCATTGGTGCTTATATCTGTGCATGCGTACCCTATTAAAACGATTCTCCAATTAATAATTTTTGGTTTAGGATGTGATATGCTTCCATTTTTTGTTCTAGGTTTTCTTTATTTCCGATATGCTCAGTTCCTTTTTGTTTAGACAGAGATATTCAGGGGCAGATGTACGCTTAACTTAGTGATGTCGCGTGCTACCGTTTTATTAAATTTTTTTAACTAAATATATGTATTAATTCTGTGAGGAAACGGATAACTAGAAAACAATTTTGTCTTGTTGTGTTGGTTCATGTGCTTGATTTTGTTCTAAGAGATCAAAGTTCAATCCTCGACTAGCACATTAATTTTTGTAAATATTTGAGAAAGCCTTTATGGTTAAAAATTATGATGAAGTAAAATAGAATTCAGGATCTTTTCTAACTTAAGACTCAACAAAACTAATAGACAAAGACTATTTATTGTCTAGAGGTATGATAATTAAAATTATCTTTTCAATTTTTCTATAAATTTCGACATCAATTACAAAAATTTTTGCCTACACTATGAAGATATTAGCCGTAGTATAGCTCATTTTGAAGGATGCTTTCCAAAATTGTCTAGAGGTATGATAACTAAAATTATCTTTTCAATTTTTCTATAAATTTCGACATCAATTACAAAAATTTTTGCCCACACTATGAAGATATTAGCCGTAGTATAGCTCTTTTTGAAGGATGCTTTCTTTGGAAAGACGTGCTCTTATTGTTTTTCTACTACACCTTCAATACAATTGTGGCTACCTTCTCCCTTCTTTTGCCTGCGGTGTTGATGTTTTGATCATTTCTTTCTTTCTTTCTTGCTCTATCGTCTTTTAGGGCTTTTTGAAGCATATTGTTAATAGTGTTCTTTCGCGAGAGGTATATCTCAACTAATGCTTTTGTTTTAGAAAAAAACATATGCTTTTTTGGCATTTCTTTCGCTTGTACAGTAACCTTTTCTTTCTAAAAAAAAAAAAAAATTTGAAATCTCTCCCTCATCTACATTGTTATTTAAAGTCACATTGATTTGCTCATTCCTGAACTAGAGCCTAAATCTACTGGGCCCTCAAACGGCCCATTCAAAACATTGAAGCCCAGGAAAACAAACTCAAACAGCCCATTAAAAAATGCAAGCCCAGATAGTCTACCAGTTGGTGCTGTAGTTATAGCATGGTACAGTCTAATGTACTCTATGGAAAGGATTACATAGAATTGAAAATAACTTATTGCAAGATTTCACTTCGTTACTAAATTTGTTGAAGAGATAGAACATAATTAAAATATATTTTTTTTTATCAGAGGTTGAATCAATCATCAGAAGAAGAAATGAGTGAAAAATAAGCATACGCCAGTACTTTACTTTGGGACAAGTTACTGGGAAAATTAAAGGGCAAAATACAAAATTAGCTGGTTTGCCGAAACTAATTGAATTCGCTAGTCAAAAAGTATATATAATATGTATATTTTATGTATATGTGTATTTGTTGGCTATAATTTTTTGGAGCAACTAAAACACAACTGAATTATAAGCAAATTGTGAGTAAACTATACAAGGATGTGCATGCTTGGATGACTGTCATTGTCAAATTGGGAAAAATACACCCACACTCTTTTAGTTAACAATTTATGAATTTAAGTTATATACACTGCCAGCGTAAGTAATTTTTACACCATCAAATCACATTTACCCACCTGTTATAGCAGGTGACAGGGAGTTTACCAGTTGATGACCACAATTTCATTTTCCATCCATCTTTGATGGAACAAAAGTCTAAAGTTCAGATTTTTTTCCTTCAACAAGAAGATTGTGGTACAACTTCATGCAAAAAAATTAAAAAGAAAACCTACAATATACAAGGCAACAGTTCCTCTAAAAGCTTAAGCTCCAAATGCACACAATCCCTTTGGAGGCTTAGGAAAATTCAGAAGCAACTGCAAATTCCAAAATTTCATTGTCGCGGAATCTGCTGTTATCATCTCGCTTTTGTTTGGAAGACTCTATTATACCAAATCGAATGAAGTGTCATGTGAAAGAGGTCGTATTTTGCAGGCTTTGCATGCCAAAGAAAATGCCGCTGAACCTTTCTAACGGCTAGTTGCATATCGAGATATTTCTTTTCCGGTAAAGCAAGAAGTGTGCTTTTCAAGTTCGGAATATCCTTCTCAGCTATAATCAACGAGAAGGCATCCCAATTCAAGACTTCGAAAAAGGGAGGCACGAAATTATCCGATATAATCACGGGCACGCATTCATAAAATATGGCTTCCACTACTCTAGGACTGTTGACTTCATAGCCCTTTGGGCAAATGCAGAACTTGCTGCTCTTCATATGTTGGATATAATTCATTTTGCTAGCAACACCACTTGGCATTGGACCAAAGATCTCCATGTCGGGATCTTTGTCCTTCCAATGCTTGAGCAAGATTGGACGTAAGTATCCATGCATATTCCCAGCATAGAACGCGAGAATTTTCCTTTGAGATGGTGGCTTACCTCCGAGATCTCTAAGTGGATTTCTGGCAGAGCGGACATATGTTTCCGGAAGGGATACATCCCTTCCTATTTTGAAGCCTACGGTTACATCAGCATTGCAGAGGGCCTTGATACAGTGCTCCATGTGGTGCCTTGTTTCATACGGAGCCTATAGTAAATACGATTATAAGCACAAATATTGAACGAGCTTATATTGTCATGTAACTTGAATATCACATAGAAAAAGACGGGAGAAAACTACAAATATAACCTCTCTCAAAAATAGTAGCCGGCAAAATGTATATATGTTGTACATTATATAATATAAATATCTTATACATAATCAGTGCACATTCATATTTTTTGTATATTAATGAAATATTTTTTGTGTATTTGGCTAGCTGATGTAATTATTTTTGGCTGACTGGCTAAATGTGTAACTTGCCCAAAAGATGGTGGCAAGAGATATGTAACACATCCAATAACTCAATGCAAGATTTGCCAAAAAACACGACTAACTCATTTTATGAATCATCAAAACATAGTGGATAACACGAAATACATGTGAAGTTCAAAAAAGAATGAAATGGTAACATTACCCAGTCATGGCATGCGACAAGAAAATGATCTGCTCCACCAGTTCTGTTCCAGAACCGGTATTTTGCTGCAATCTTCTCTGAGTATTCCTTCAAATACTGGCGTAGGTTTGTTCGGTTATGAGAATTACGCACATATAGAGAATGCTCCAGCATCCTTGAACTAAAAGGCAGGTAGAACAAGTGAGCTTTTCGGGGATCCTTCACGACAAACTTATTGTTTCCCTCCATTAGTTTCATAAACCATCCCTCAGATGCATACAATCCCTTCATTATTGGGGTATGAAAAATCGGCTTCTCTCCATCCTTGTAGACATAAACTTTGAGAATCCGTTCCATGAGTTCATAGCTCCTGCAAATTCAAGGAGGCATAAGGGAAAAATCCAATAACAGATATTTCCCAAATCCAAGATATTTCTTACTATAGCACAAATACATAAACTAAGTTTCTATCAATGCCAAAACTAGTCAGTATGCATCGTAGCATTGTGCACGTTGTAGACTAAAAGACTCACATATTGAATGTATAAAAAGAAGCAAATGTTAACAGAGGGATAATAAATACCATACGCTCAAATACGCTCTCGATAGAAAAATGCATTAGTGTAGTATAACTGAAGATCATTTTCTGTGCAGAAAGACACACATGTGATTTGACAAATAAAACAGCTTAATCAAACGAGTAAGTGAAATTTTGGATGCGGGGAGAGGCTCTTGGCTGCTTTATACTTTCGAAGCATTTTTTGTAAACCAATACTCATCATTCTGTTTACAAAAAGGATAAAGAGCACACATATGTTTAAACACAGTATGCTCAACTGAATAATTAAACTCTACCGTTTATTACGATGAGAGAGACGCAAAAATTCAAGGGTTGTTTGAATCAGATAAATAAAGGTCCTCTACTCTCTTTCTCCTCTAGCTTTAAAAATTTTACCTACACTGAGATTATACTCAAGAGAACAATATAGAAAAAATAAAGTCAGACAATATCAGCTGGAATTATGTGTAAAAATGTTACTAAACAACTACAAACCTTTTGAACATGGACATATTTCGAAAGGCAGGAGCATAAAGTTCTCGATCACTCCTCAGAAGTGGAGCATTCTCAATCTGTAACCTAGCAGCCAATATTTCCTGGTCACGTTCAGAAGACCACCTAGGTCTCTGCAATCCAATTTAAAGAAAATAGTGAAAACTCATTTCATTTACAGTATAGGGAGACAACAGCTTTGATCAAGAGAAGAAAAAACATACCATAGCACGTGAACGAGCACGATGCCTAACTAGTAACTTTTCCATCTGAGAGATTGAAGTTATAGTTTTCGGTGGCATCATGCATCTCATCTTCTTTTTGACTGGACTCCCGTTACTTGAGACAGTAATATCCGTTTGAACCAACGAATGGTTTCCATTATTTGCGAGAACTTGAGCCAAATCTCCTGTCGAAGACTTGTTACGAGCAGTATGATTATAGTTGCTTTCATTTAATCCTAAGGTAACCAATGGCAAGGGATCTAGATGGTTTGAATCAGTCACAGAAGACAAGTTAGTCGCACTCGTAGTTTCAGTATCAATTTGCATGCTACTTCTATTTGCATCTAACTCAGAGTCTGCTGAAAGTTCACCATTTGGTTTAACAACTTGCTCTAAAGAGAGGTCCTCTCTAGATTTATTATTCTTCTGCAGTATAGAAGTATGGATTTGGTTCGCACTGTTCTGCATTGTAGTTTCCACATCCATGTCCACAACTTCATCAAATACATTATCGTTTTCAATAGTTGCATCTTCAAAAAAATCAGAATCAATATCCAGTGCTTTGCCATCTGAATTATTGCTATGTAGTTTTGCCTCATCCTCACCATTTACTCCCTCGTCATCTTCACCATCTTCACCCGTATCACCATTATCCGCACTTTCCACACGATGAACCAACACAGATGCACTATCAAAGTTTGAGAGGTTTTTTCCTACAAGGGTTCCAGCAACCTTTGCAGATTTGACAGTATATTCTCTTATTGAGAACCTAATCTTCTCCGGTAACAAAACTGTTTTATCCGGTACCAGAGAGCGAAGAGCATTACCATAAGGAAGCATCAAGGTTTGACAAAATAAATGAGTCACAGCCACCAAAACTACTATCAAAATCCATTTCCTTTTATCAATTTGACATAGAATTTGAAACTCCTCGCCGTACTTCATTCTTTAAAATTCAACTCCAATTAGTAGCTCGTCAAGACAATTCAAGAATCTGTTTCATGATTTCCTACATAAAAGCGAAAATTCTAAACTTTCTGCAGTTCATTTTTGGTAAGATACTGCCTTTAGCTCAAAAGTACATATAAAAAGGGAAGCCTGGCGCATTAAGCTCCCGCTATGCGCGGGGCCGGGGGAAGGGTCGGACCACAAGAGCCTATTGTCCGCACCCTTACCCTGCATTTCTATAAGAGGCTGTTTCTACTGCTCAAACCCGTGACCTCCTAGTCACATGGCAGCAACTTTACCAACTTAAAAGTACATACAATGAAACAATTTTCAAATGCACATACTTGTACAAAATTCGGACCTTATTGTCACAAAAATCTAGTCTACACTCTATACCTGCTAACTTGAAATCCCACTTTTGTCAAAATATGCAATGAAACTGAACAACCTAATACTACAAAAGTGCTTCACTGAGCTCTGAAATGTATAATCTTTAGCTTCACATTCAAGCTCCAAGAACCAAAACAACAATTGGGTATCTCTAATCTTGAACATAAAAGTTATCAAAAAGCAAAAAGGAAGCTAAAATTTGATCAACTCACGCAGAATCTTTAGCTTCAAACTCAAACTCTATGTTCCAAAACAAGAAAAGGGTATCTCTTAAATAAATTCAAAAGTAACTAAAAGCTTTAAAAAAGAAGCTCAATTTGGATAAACTCATGCATTCTTGAAAACAGACAGTCACGGTAAATATACTAAATAGAACTCAAACTGAAACATTACCAGCAAAAAGGAAGAGGTGAAGTGAAGCTCAGCACTTAGCAGCATTGTCGGTCTAGCAGCCACAAAACTCTCAAGAAAAAAGGCAGCTTTAGAGTAAAATAAGAGTAATAATTTGAAGTAGTTGAAAAGGTTTAAAATCTAATGTTCTTTACTGAATTTAATATCCTAAGCAAGTGTTTTTTTGGGTATATATCACAATGGAAAAGAGTCACAGGGTCTGCTCAAAGCAAAAGGGGGTATTTTTATCATTTAATTAGATTATTAGTAATATATTGCATGAGATATTTTTTTCTAAATTTAGTATAGTTTTCTTTGTCCAAAGGGACCATCTCTGTCGGCTACCCATTATTGTTTGTTACTGTCTATCGAGCTATATGGAAATTAGAGTAATTATTTTCACTTATCAACCGACACCTGTCCACTTTAATAAACTGCCCGTCACAGGATACTGCTCCGTTCTACTTTGATCGTCATTTTAGCTATTTACACGTCTATTAAGAAATAATAAATTAAGATATAATTTATTAAGTTACCCCTGTTAAATATATTTTGAGAGTTGAACAATACTAAAAAGAACTACTTAGGGATCGCTTGGTACGAACACAAGTAATGCAGGGATTAGTAATGCAGGTATTAGTAATGCATGGATTGTAGTGCTGTGATTATTTTTTATCAAGTGTTTGGTTCATTGTATTAAAAATTAGCTATGTAATGTATAATCTAAGCTTGTGTTTAGTTTTAAAATGTACAAAATCTTCTTTACAATTATACCCTTGAATATTAAAAATTAAAAGGGTTTGAGGGGCGGTTTAGTAATTTTAGGGTCTTATCCAGGTATAGTTAATGTAGGTTTAGTATAAGTAATCCATGTATTAGGTATACATAAATTGAATTGAGCAACCAAACATTGTATTGACCGGATTAAATTTTTATACAGGGATTATTTTACTTAGTACAGCCTACCAAACGACCCCTTACTATTTTTTTAATAGTAAGGATATACTTGAAAATAGTTAATAAATTTAGTCTTGAAATTTTAAAGTGACGTTATTTTGGAATAATTTTTTGAGTTAAAGTAACAGTTAAAATAAGACAGAAGAGTAAGAACGAAATTAAGGAGGGCCTACCTAGTTACAGATATGTGGAATAAATTTTTGGGAAATAAATAATAACCTATCAATTCATTACCTCCAAATTCTAGCAAATATATTTCAATTTAAATGTATGAAGATGCTCCTTGATAGACTTCAAGCTTTAAGAATGGTCTTCATGTACAAATCTTGGAAGTCCTCCGATTTTCTTATTTTGTTTTAACTTAAAAGAAGAAATAAATCATTGTTTATATAGAATTGACTGAAGGATCATGTGAAATAAGTAAGATTTAAAGTATGTCTGAGCATATAAAATAGAGTTGACCTACTGTGTGTGTGTGTGTTTTATTTTTCGTAACTATGGTGTTTAGGGGTTAATTGCGCTTAACTCAGCTATTCAACTGAGTGTCTGCTACCCAAAATATACACTCAATAAAAATATTGGAAAAGAAGATAAGAATCTCTTTGATTTAAGAAACTCTTGATATAAAAACCTATCCAAAGTGCATAAAGTCAAGTTTTTCATTTTTCATTCATAAAAAGATATCAACTACCATATATAGGTTCATAGAACAAATAAAATCAATAAGCAAATTTTCATCCCTAAAAATCCATGTAATACTCTAAACTTGCTGCCCTTTCTTCAATTCAATTCCATTCTCCTCTGGGGCACAGTACCTTTTCCAAAACCAATGACTTTGCCACAGCAAATAAATTTCCTCAATTGGAACTTGCTTTGTCTCAGGCAAAAGCAACAATATGAAGCAACTCATAATAATAATCAAAGCTGCAAATAGCAGAAATATGCCATATTTAAGGTGGCAAAGTGAAACCAAGAAACATTGTGCAATTAGTGCTGTGAAAATCATGTTGACACACACAACCATACTTTGTCCTGCTGATCTTGTTTCCAAAGGAAAAATTTCACTTGGAACTAACCAACCTAAAGGACCCCATGATCTTCCATAAGCAAGAACAAATATGCAAATTATGATTACTAGGAATATTCCAATTCCTTTTGGTAGCACTACACCTTGTCCAAATTTTAAAGCTAGTGTAATGGCAACTGCTACCTGTGGATCAAAATTTATAGTAAGTATCTTATCCGGTGAAAACGAAATGTTGAAATCTATAGTAATGCTGATTGAGGTAAGTCAGTATAGAACATGATATCAACTTCATGATGAGAAAAATTCGTTGAAAATGCATCTTTAGCAATAATAAAAGAGGTTAATTAATATTACAAAATTAGCTAGGTACAGTTCTGATTATAATTGCAAAATATCTCATATTTGATCACCCTAGATCACAAAGTAGAAATTTTGTAATATAAAGTAGAAAAAGAATATCAGGAAGATTTTGTGAATGGTTACTAAGGAAAAACAAAGATATCACCACCATCAACAACAACAACCTAGTGTATTCTCACAAAGTGGGGTCACGGGAGAGTAGTGTGTACGCAACCTTATTCCTACCTTTTAAAGATAGAGAGACTGTTTCGGATAGACCACTCAAGAAAAAGAAGGACGAAAAACCAAAACTACCAAGAAACTAAAATTTCCAATTTTTTTTCTTTTGAAAAAGGAAGTATATGAGTAAGGTTTTAGAAGGGAAAACCAAATGGACCTATGGTAAACTTTTTAGTGTCAAGGCAATTAACATGTTATAGCAGATAAAATCGTCTTGCTTTCCAGGTAATTATTTCTACTTTTTATGGACATTCAAAACTATATTGTCAGTATATAGAAGTTAAACCGAAGCAAAAATTACCATGACGCAGATCATTTCAACTCCAGCTTCTAAAAAAAAGGCTCTTCTTCCAAACTTATCAACAAAGGACATTGACATAAGTGCACCCACAACAAGTGCTCCACCAGTAATAACAGATGAATAAAGAGAAGCTCCAGAGCCAAACCCTAAACTCTGAAAAATAACAGGTGCATAGAAAAGAATGGTGTTCATTCCAGTAAGCTGTTGAAATGCTGGAATTGCTAAAGCTCCAATCACCAATTGTGGACGATTTTTCCTCTTAAGTAAGTTTCTAAATGGATTCTTTATAGCTCTGGCTTCATTACTTGCATCTATAAGATCAGCAAATTCTGCATCCACTTTTGAAGTTCCTCTAACTTTTTCCAATATTTCCCTTGCTTTCTCTAATTTACCTGTTGTGCAGTTTGTAATATTGAAGTGAAAAGCAAGAACAGATCGTACTAAAGATAATGAAAATATCTAGCAAACAAGAGATTTTTAAAAATAAGTAAAAGCAGAATGAAAGATATGCTATATTGACATGAACGAGCCTTTTCACTTTTTCACCAAGAAAGCTTCGCATCCAGTTACTCGTATATCAATTGAACATTATATATGACAGTTATAAAATAATATATTAAATGGATTATTTGCTCCTTAATTACCATCTTTTTCAGGCCATTATTTAAATTCTTTCCCTGTTATAGCAATGCACTAAATTTTATATCTATAAGTAGTTGAATGAATCTTTCTTTTTGCAATAGCTCACTAGGCTAACAAAAAACAGAATTTAAAAAATGGCCTAAAAAGGCCATTTGTGCAAATGCCCCTAAATGTCTTGGACTTGTAAATTACAAAGGCTCCTGATATTTTTTTTCATTTCATAATAATAATAATAATAATAATAATAATAATAATAATAATAATAATAATAATGATTTAATTTGTATAAACTGACAAAATAATCAGTATAATTTAACCTATCATGACATTTTAGTTACTGTACCAGTTTACCTTCAATTATCTTTTAGGTGAAAAGATTCTGTAAGGCAAAAACTTACTCGCATATTGCATATTTATACCAAACCATATTAATTTACCTTGTTCTACGAGACTATTTGGTGTCTCGGGAAGGAAAAGCCCACCAACAAACATGAGTACAGCAGGAATTGCTGCTATGCCAAGAGATAATCTCCATCCCCATGGATGGATTCTAGCAGTTGCATAATTGACCAAATTGGCTATTAATACTCCCAAACAAGTTGTGAGTTGAAACAATTGGTTAACTGCTCCTCGGACTTTTGCAGGTGCCATTTCTGAAAGATATAACGGAACTGCCTGTAATTTTGAAAACAAACAAGAACATAAACTTCAGCTATGTTACATGGACTAACAGGTTGGGTTATGACATGTTTGTTAAATTGACCAATAAGTTGAACTCAGGATGACCGAACAAACTATTGGGTCAATTCGAGATAAATAGTGTAATTCAACGGTCAGAATGCAACGTACAATATCAAATTTAAATATTGAGAATAGTAGGTAATTTGGAAGAATGCATTTTTCTTTTTTCAAAAAGCAAAGGAAGAAATTAGGGAGGTTGACTGATGTTAGGAGAATTTGATGGACCTATGGAACCATTATTTGATTCATCTTGATTCAAGCAAACTTTCGACGGGTTAAGCCATGACTTATTTATTAAAAAATTGACATGTTTGACTCATTTCAAGTTTGACTTCGCACGCCTATTTGCACCTCTAGTAACATTAGGGTGCATGTAAGCATGAATGGAGCTACAATTCACCGAAGAAAAAATATGTGTTATTTGTACATCATGTACTTTTACAATTTATAATTTAAGAAAATGAGTCATGACTTCTTTAATAATTTGATATATTTTGACCCATCCAAGTTTGACCTGACACATCTATTTGCCACGTCCTATAATAGCACGGTGCGTTTAGGCCGAGGCGAAGCTATAGTGGCTGAAAGATGATTAGTTGAATATCTTTTGTCGAAAAATTTATACCATATATATATGTCAAATATTATTTTTTACACATACTCTCTCTCTCTCACACACACACACACACACATATATATATATATATATATATATTAAATTTTGTACATCCTTAATAAAATATCAGTAAGTTCTCAGAATTACCTGGTTGCTAAATCCAATGCCAACACCAAGAAGACATCGACCAATAATGAGCATAGCAATATTTTTAGCAGAAGCATTAAGTACTGCACCAAGAAAAAAACTAACTGCACCACATAGGATACTGGTTTTACGGCCTTTATTCCTAGTGACATGTGAAGCACCAAATGTAGATATAAGTGCAGCAAAATACAAAGAGGAAGTGAAAAGTGTGAGGATTTGATTGTCATATTTGCAATAATCTGTTTCTTTGAGATGTTCTTGCTTCCTTCTGTATACTTTGGGGAAAAATACTTTCAAGAAATCATCCATAGAAGTCACCCCACCTGAAACAAGCAAAAAGTTCGGACTTTAGATAATAAGGTTTGCGTGCATACTATATATAAAATATATTTGTCTTAAAAATCTATTAAATAAATGATTAGAATTTCGAAATCATAAACTCAAAATCTTGATTCCGTCTCTGATGAGGGGAAGGAGTAGGTTAAAAAAAATCTCGAAAATTTACAAGTTGTGCTGATAATAAAAATTAACAAGTTTTACTATTTCAAAAGATTGTCGAATTTAGCTAAATTATTATTATAGTAGAATAGTGTTAATCACGAAGAAAATATACTAACCAGAAACACCAAGATCATAACCAAAAAGAGAACCTCCAGTAGCTGCAATAATACAAGAAAAAATGAAATACCAAGTAATCTTATACTCATAAAGATGTGCTCTTGCTCCTCTTCTATCATCAAATCCACCACCTGCCATTGTTTTTAATTCCCAATTTCTTCTCTTCTTGTTTTCTCTCACTTAGAAACTGAAAAGGAAATTTGAAAATAGCGTGTAGAAAGTAGAAAGAAAAGTTGTTATTTATGCATGTTTAAGGTGATTCAATAGCCAAAAAAGGATAATGCTCATCTGCAAAAAAGAAAAAAGATACTTAACTTTTAAAGAAACCTTAGTCAATTTGAAGTGAGTTAGGACTAGGAGTCTTATTTAATTTTTTCATTAAATGAGAATCAGAAAAAGGAAATATATAATCATTTAATAAGGGTTTAAATTATATATACTATCAATGTAAATTATTTTTATCTTTTCAGTATGATTTACTATTTTTATATATCAATTAATGTTTATCATAAAAATTTACTTGTAAATTGTAACTAACTTAAAAGCGATCTAACTGTATATATCTTTTACGTTATCGGTGTATAAAACTTAAACCATCAAATAAGTGCATGTTCTTCGTTTCACTCTTTTTTTGTGTGTGTGTTTCTTCTTCTTATTATATACCACTGCAAATAAATAGTACCTCAAATATTTTATCTCTTAAGGTGTAAATTCATTAAAAATTAAATTAATAGATTTTCAATAAATAAATATAATAATAAAACTATTTGTCTAAATTTATTATTTGTTTATGTTAAATATTTCACTTAATTAAAACTTCACTAATTAAAACAGAGATGGTGAATTTGAAAGGGAAAAATAATAAATGCTTTTTGCTTTCTGAAAATGTGGTATTTAATTTTGAAACAAATTCAGCCAAAAAAAAAAAACTATTAGTATTTGGGACTTTAAGGGAGTATTAACTATTTATTACTCCATATATCTCATTACGTCACAGCATTTAATGCGTGGTATATCGTTAACAATTAGTTGAAAACTAGTTTAGTGGGAAAGTTTTATAATAATATTTTATTAAAAAATGACATATATATTCGGATGAGAGGAATATTAATTAGCAGGAAAAAGGGATCGGTTGCTTATTTTCTTCCATTTTGAGAAGCATCACTCTGCTAGCAGGAAGTACGCAAGCCCAGTAATATCTTAGGTATATTAATTAATTTATAAGTGATGTAATAATTTTACAATAATTTATTTTATATTATTACTTAAAAAATCTCTCAGTTTTAATCTTTGGTTATTCAACATAGAAAAAGCCACCATCAAAATTCAAAAACTTTTTTGCTTTCTACTATAAGATTTTTTGAATCAATAAGACGACAATATTATTATTATTATTATTATTATTATTATTATTATTATTATTATCGTCGTCGTCTGTGATACATGTAATGTGTGATAAGCCTACTGGTCGATAAAGTTCTAAAATGTTGTTGAAGTAAATTCGGAAGAGCTACGTTGATACATGTTAGAGATAAAGTGGAAAATGAAGTAGTTGGAGTTTGAAAATATGGTTAGTTGGACTGGATATATACAGAATTCACATTAATTGTAAACCACTTAACATATGAGATAAACGGATAAGGATACTAATATATTGAATGGTAAAAATTTATCGTACCTAATATTTATATTAAATTTATAAATTAGAGATATATGTCTTTTATATACACACTAATTACTATCTTACTTAAATTTTTAACAATTAAAATTAAATAATTTATTTAGTTTAATATAATAAAGAGTGCAAGTAAATATATATATATCTACATTGAGTTTCAACATAATTGGGAAGAGATTACCATAATCTATACGGCAAAGGAATATTTATTGGTGTATATCTTATACTAGCAAAGATTTCAACCTTTTCTACTCAATTAATTAGCAACTCATAATTAATGAAGGACTAGTGGCTTAAGAAGAAGGATATATTTCTCATGATCTGTCTGGATCAATTCACTTAAATTATTGGAAAAACAAATATCGCTTAAATTATACAATCTTATCCTCTTGATTTCTACTTTTTCAAAATTTATCTTTTAGTGGAACTCGTTTTTTCAATCTCGGTTTTTTTGGGTTTTTCGAATTTTTTTGGGTTTTCGGGTTAAAGTTTTCATAGAATAAAATATATAGCTTGTGCTCCAAATATTTCTTAAGTCCTAATAAAATACAACTATATAATGTATTTTTCAAGAAACTAACACAATAATATGAGACAAGTCATAGCATTATACTAAAATATTCAATAACAGATAAAATAATAAAATTACATAAAATAAATATTGTTAATTAATGAGCCATAATGAAAATTAACATAATCTAAAAATACTATATAGCTCATGCTAAAATAAATATAGCTAATAATTACTAATATTAATTACATAACTAAGCACTAAAGAAAAAGATAAACTAAGTTATGCATTTTCATTATAAACCA
Organism: Nicotiana obtusifolia; assembly: GCA_002018475.1. Taxonomy (NCBI): domain Eukaryota; kingdom Viridiplantae; phylum Streptophyta; class Magnoliopsida; order Solanales; family Solanaceae; genus Nicotiana; species Nicotiana obtusifolia. The sequence goes on from MCJB01005636.1 coordinate 188,800, forward strand.
ATGTAAGACTAAAATAGTTATCCAACACTTTCGTCATTTCTAGTATTGAATTGAATTTCTTTTGGTAGCATTAGTATTTATTTGAACTTTGTTTGTGTTATTACATTCATGGGCTATAAAATTTATTTGCCATTCAAGAATGTTAAGTCTAAACTTGAAATAATACGTTAAAAGATAAAACTATGAAAAAGTTTAAGAAATATTTACAAATTACATTATAACATATATTTATATGTATAAAATATTTTTAAAAATTATATAAATGTACTATCGTGTTGGTTTGGTTTCGGTTTGATACTTTTTAGTTAAAACCAAATCAAATCAATTATGGTCGGGTTTTATTTTCCAATACCACACATCGGTTTTTTTTTTTTTTTCCGAATTGACTCGGATTATCGGTTTGATGCGGTTTATCGGCTTTCTTTATATACCTCTATTGACACTCCTTCGCAGGAAAAATATATTGTGTAGGTATGTAAAAAAATAAATTTTTTATATATATATATATATATATATATATATATATATATATATTATATTGATTTTCTTTAATTTTCTGATATGTTTATTTTTATATATTTTAATATTTTTTAATGAAAATTCTGATTCCGTGCCACTGTGGAGGTACTCGATCGCTAAAGCAAGCCTCACTTATTAGTATGAATCTGTAGAAAACTTGTTATTTGGTACATTAACTATATATTTACTTCTACGCTAACTTTTAGATTTTCAAATTTTGTGGTATATTTAATTTATAATGAAAATCTGCATCCCCCCTCCCCCTCCTTATTTAAAGAGATCAATAATACTCATGCAAATTGTCAGCCCCTCTTTTTTCGCAGTAGAGTCGGAGCGCATGCACAACTCCACCCAGAAGCTGCTCCAATTACGCTATCTCTTTCGTCTGTCTATTCTTCAACATTTAAGAACTAAATAAATGCAAGAATTTATCTTGTCTTAATTTTTGCATCAGCGGCCAAACATTCCTGCGGCAGAATAAGAAATTTTATCAAGGGGTATCAAAATATAAATAAGTACACACATAAAAAAAAATATGCATAGTTAAAATACAGTATATATACATATAAAAGAACTTTTAACCTTGCTAAACAATATAATTTTTCGATGAATGGGGGTTAATTGACACCCTTAGCATAAGGTGGCTCCCCCTCCCTTCTTCTGGCTTACTAAAATATTAAAGATATTAAAGAAATTTTAAAGAAATATTAAAGAAATTTTGTTCCTTTAGAAGACAAAAAAGGGTTAAAAAAAGATATAGAAATCTGGTTTCTTTAATAAATAATGAGTGGTTAATGCAAGAATCCATTCCATAGCATGAATAAGTCAATGAGTAGCTAATATCTAATTGCTCATTACAAATTTGGCTCCTTTTATTTTTTTAATGTCAAGCTGAATGAATTGTAAGCCGATTCATCATCTAATGTTTCCAAATGAAGTCAAATTATTCACTTAATTTGACGAGGGACTCTACTCCTACTATGGTCTATGGATCCTAGATTCCTAAGTACTAAAAGTTCAAATCTTGATAAAGAGAATGGAACGTCCTGAATTTTTGTTTTATGCCCCCAAAACATTAAAAAATAGGAAACAATCACGACAAGCAATGATTATTGTTCCTTAGTTGTTTATGACGAGCCCTCAAAATTTTAAGCGATTCGGAGCATAACACTCAAATTCATGAAGATAGCGTGGATATTAACGTACGAAAAATTGAGAATTATTCTGAATTCCTATTTTATGGTCCTAAAATGTCAAAAGAGGAACAACCATGGTAAAACAATGACTATTGTTCATTAGGTCATTTCTCATGGGCCCACAAAACTTTAGGTGATACGGGGCCCGTCGCCCGAGTTCATTAAGATGGCATGGACATTAGCACACAAAAAATTAAAAATCGTCCTGACCTCCTTTTTTATGGCCCTAAAAAGCTAAAAAACGAGGAACGTTAAGCAATAACTATTATTCATTAGTTTGTTTTATGATGGGCCCACAAAATTTTAGGTGATTCAGAATCTATCGCCTAATTCATGAAAATGGAGTGGACATTTAGCACACGAAAAATTGATAATCATCCTTAATTTCTATTTTATGGCCTTAAATGCCAAAAAATAAGGAACAGTCATGGTGAAATAATTATTATTATTTATTAGGTTGTTTCTGATAGGCCCACAAAATTTTAAATAATTCGGAGCCCATACCCTGAATTCATGAAGATGGCATGGACATTAGCACACGAAAAATTGGAAATCGACATGAATTCCTGTTTTATGGCCCTAAAACGCCAAAAGCAAAAAACGAGAAATGGTCATGGCAAAGCGATGCTATTGATCATTAGATCGTTTCTGATGGGCCCGTAAAATTTTAGGTGGTTCGGAATCGCCCGAGTTCATGCAAATGGCGTAGATTATAACACACGAAAATTCGCAAATAATGCTGAATTCCTGTTTTATGGCTGTAAAACGTCAAAAGACGAGGAACGGTCATGGTGAAGCGATAACTATCGTTCATTAGGTCTTTTCTGATGGGACTGCAAAATTTTAGGCGAATCGGAGTCGATCGCCTGAGTTCATGCATATGGTGTGGACTATAGCACACGAAAAATTGAAAATCATGCTGAATTCCTTTTTATGGCCCTAGAACGCCAAAAAAGAGGAACGGTCACGGCGAAGCGATGACTATTATTTAGTAGGTCATTTTTGATGGCCCCGCAAAAATTTAGGTAATTTAGAGTCCGTCGCCGGAGTTCATGTAGATTGCGTGGACTATGTAACACGAAAATAAAAAACCAAGTTGAATTTCTATTTTATTGCCCAAAATGCCAAAAAATAAGGAATGGTCATGGCGAGCAATGAGTATTGTTCATAGGCTGTCTGATTTGCCCGCTAAATTCGAGGTGATTCAGAGCCGGTCACCCGAGTTTGTGTAGATGGCGTAGACTATAGCACACGAAAATTTAGAAATTGTGCTGAATTCCTGTTTTATAGCCTTAATATGCCAAAAAAACAAGGAACGGTCATGACGAAACGATGACTATTCTTAATTAGGTCGTTTCTGATAGGCCAGCAAAATTATAGGCGATATGGAGCTGGTCGCCCGTGTTCATGAGGATGGCGTGGACTATAGCACATGAAAAATCAAAAATCGTGTTGAATTCCTATTTCATGGCCCTAAAATGCCGAAAAAGAGGAACGGTAATGGCGAAGCGATCCCTATTTTTCATTAGTTCATTTCTGATGGGCCCAAAATATTTTAGGCAATTCGAAGCCCGTCGCCCGAGTTCATGCAGATGACGTGGACTATAGCACACAAAAAATAGGAAATCGTCCAGAATTCCTGTTTTATGGCCCTAAAATACGAAAAAGAGAAACAATCATGGTGAACGATGCACATTGTTCATTAGGTTGTTTCTGATGGGTCCAAAAAACTTTTAGGCGATTCGGAGCAGCTCACCCAAGTTCATGCAGATAGCGTGGATCATAACATACGAGAAATTAGAAATTGTGCTGAATTCCTATTTTATTTTCCTAAAACGCCAAAAAGCGGAGAATGGTCATGGAAAAGTGATGACTATTGTTCATTAGGTCGTTTCTGATGGGCACGCATGATTTTAAGCGATTTGAAGCCAGTCACCCAAGTTCATACAGATGGCGCACAAAAAAAAAATTCAAAAATCATGCTGAATTTCTATTTTATGGCCTTAAAACGCCAAATAAAAATGAGAATGTTCATGGCGAAGTGAAGCGATGACTATTGTTCATTAGGTTGTTTCTGATGGGCCCAAAAAATTTCTAGGCGATTCGGAGCTTATCGCGCGAGTACATACAGATGGTTTTGGACTATAGCATATAAAAATCGACAATCTTCCCGAATTTATCTTTTATGGCCCTAAAACGCCAACATATGAGGAAAGGTCATGACGATACGATAATTATTGTTCATTAAGTTATTCATGAAGGCTCCAAAAATTTTAGGTAATTCCGAGGGCGATTGCCCGAATTCATGGCGTGGACTATAACACATGAAAATTCAGAAATCGTCCTCAATTCCTATTTTATGATCCTAAAATGCCAAAATTCAAGGAATGGTCATGGCGAATGATGACTTTGCTTCATTAGGTCGTTTTTGATGGGCTCGCAAAATTTAAAGCGATTCAGAGCCGATTGCCCGAGTTCATGCAAATGCCGTGGACTATTGCACACAAAAATTGAAAATCGTGCTGAATTCCGATTTTATGGTCCTAACATACCAAAAAATGAGGAACGGTCATGAAAAATAAAGAGTATTGTTCATTAGGCCGTTACCGATGGGCCTATAAAATTTTAGGCGATTCGGTTCCGATCGCCTGAGTTCATGCAGATAGCGTGGACTATAGTACTAGAAAAATGAAAATATTCTTCTGAATTATTATTTTATGACCCTAAATTGCAAAAAAATGAGGAAAGGTCATGGTGAAGCGATAGCTATTGTTCATTAGATCATTTCTGACGGGACCGCAAAATTTTTAGCGATTCAAAACTGCGCGCCCGAATTCATGAAGATGGCAGAGACTATAGCACACAATATTTCGAAAATCATCATGAATTCTTGTTTTATGGCCCTAAAATACCAAAAAATGAGGAATGGACTTTGCGAAACGATGATTATTGTTCATTAGATCATTTCTGATGAGCCCGCAAAAAGGTTAGGCAATTCGGGTTCGGCCACTGGGATGTATGCCGATGACATGCATGGAGAAGCGATGACTATTATTCCCTAGACCATTTTTGATGGGCCGGCAAAATTTTAGAAGATTCAGGTCTCGTCGTACGAATGCATGCAGATGGCGTGGCTATTAACACACAAAAATCTGAGAATCGGGTGGAATTTCAATTTTATGGTCCTAAAATGCCAAAAAATTAGGAATGATCATGGGAAAAAGGTGACTACTATTTCTTAGGTCGTTTTTGATGGGCTAGAAAATTTTTTAGGCGATTGAGGTCCAGCCGTCCCGATGCATGCAAATGGCGTGGGCTATAACACACGAAAATCTAGGAATCGAGTGAAATTCTAGTTTTATGGCCCAAAAACGCCAAAAATGAGGAACGGTCATGACGAAGCGGTGACTATTGTTTCTTAGGTCGTTCTTGACGGGCCGATAAAATTTTAAGAGATTCGGGTCCAGTCGCCTGGATGCATGCAGATGGTCATGGAAAAGTGATGGCTATTGTTCCTTAGGTCATTTTTTATGGAACGACAAAAGTCGCTCGAATGCATGCAGATGGCTTGGGCTAGCTTACGAAAATTTGGGAATCGGGCGGAATTCCAGTTTATGGCCCTAAAACGCGGAAAAATGAGGAACGGTCATGGAGAATCGATGACTATTGTTCCTTAAGTCGTCTTTGATGGGCCAACAAAATTTTAGGAGTTTCGGGTCCGGTCGCCCGGATGCATGCATATGGTGTGGGCTAGCTCACGAATATCTGGGAATCAGGCGAAATTATAGCTTTATGACCCTAAAACGCCAAAAAACGAGGAGTGGTTATGTCGAAGCGATGACTATTGCACCTTAAGTCGTCTTTGATTGGCCAATAAAATTTTAGGCAATTCGAGTCTGGTCGCCCGGATGCATGCAGATGACATGGGTTATAGCACATGAAAATATGGAAATCAGGCTAAACTCTAGTTTTATGGTCTTAAAACGCCAAAAAATGAGGAACGGTTATAGAGAAGCAATCACTTTGCTACTTAGGCTGTTTTTTGTTGTTGGTAAAATTTTTGGCGATTCGGGTCCGGTCGCCAGGATGCATGCAGATGGCGTGTGCTATAGCACACAAAAATCTGGAAATCTGACAGAATTCCAGTGTTTTTGCCCTAAAACGCTGAAAAACAAGGAATGGTGAAGCGTTGATTGTTCCTAGGTCATTTTTGATGGGCCGACAAAATTTTAGGTGATTCGGGTCTAGTCGTCCGGATTCATGCAGATGGCATGGGTTATAGCACACGAAAATATGGAAATTAGACGGAATTCTAGTTTTAAGGCCCTAAACGCTAAAAAAGATGAAGGGCCATGGCGAACGGTCCAACTTCACAAGTCTGTTAGCCAAGGACTGAATGTCCAAAGCCAATGGCCTCTCCTCTGCTGAAATGAATTCCAAACTAACCATATTCTCAGCCTTTCTGCTCAAGGCATCCGCAACCACATTTAAAGGATGGTAATATCATAGTCCTTTATTAACTCAAGCCACCTATGCTGAACTCAAATTGAGATCCCTCTGCTTGAAAAAATATTGCAAGCTGCGATGATCGGTGTAAATCTCACAGGATACCCCATAAAGATAATGCCTCCAAATCTTGAGGGCATGAACTATCGCGGCCAACTCCAAATCATGTACGAGTTAATTCTTCTCATGGGGATTTAGCTGACGTAAAGCATATGCAATAACTCGCCGTCCTACATCAATGCACAACCAGGACAACGTGTGAAGCATCACAATACACAGTATACATCCATGAACCGGAAGGCAACACTAACACCGGTGCCGTAGTCAATGCGGTCTTGAGCTTCTAAGAGCTCACCTCGCAATCATCGGACCACCGGAATGGAGCACCCTTCTGGGTCAATCTAGTCAAAGGTGCTACAATAGATGAAAAGCCCTCCACAAGTCGATAATAATAACTTGCTAACCCCAAGAAACTCCTGATCTCAGTAGCTGAGGTAAGACGAGGCCAACTCTGGACTGCCTCGATTTTCCTGGGACCTACCTTAATACCCTCGCCTGATTAAACATGCCCCAAGAATGCCACAGAATCTAACCAAAACTCATACTTAGAGAACTTAGCATATAGCTTCTATTCTCGCAAGGTCTGAAGCACAACTATCAAATGCTGCTCGTGCTCCTCCATGCTACGTGAGTATATCAATATGTCATCAATGAATATAATGAAAAATGAGTTAATATATGGCCTGAACACCCGGTTCATCAAATCCATAAACGTTGCTGGGGCATTAGTCAAGCCGAAGGACATCACTAGAAACTCATAGTGGCCATATCTAACTCGGAAAGCGGTCTTCGGAACATCCAAAGCACGAATCTTCAACTTATAATACCCCTATCTCAAGTCGATCTTAGAGAACACCCTGGCACTCTGCGACTGGTCAAACAAATAATCAATACGCGGCAACGGTTACTTGTTCTTAATGGTAACTTTGTTCAACTGGCGGTATCCGCATAGTGAATTCCTGTTTTATGGCCGTAAACGTCAAAAGACGAGGAACGGTCATGGTGAAGCGATGACTATTATCCATTAGGTCGTTTCTGATGGGACCGAAAATTTTTAGGCGATTCGAAATCGGTCGCCTGAATTCATGATGGAGTGGACTATGCACACGAAAAATCAAAAATTGTGCTGAATTCCTTTTTTATAGCCCTATAACGCTAAAAAAAGAGGAACAGTCATGGTGAAGCGATGACTATCATTTAGTAGGTCGTTTTGATGGCCCCGCAAAAATTTAGGTAATTTAGAGCCGGTCTCCTGAGTTCATGCAGATTGCGTGGACTATGTAACACGAAAAATAAAAAATCGAGTTGAATTCCTATTTTATTTCCCTAAAATGCCAGAAAATAAGGAATGGCCATGGCGAAACAATGAGTAATGTCCATAGGCCGTTTCTGATGGGCCCGCAAAATTCTAGGTGATTTGGAGCCGGTCATCCGAGTTCGTGCAGATGGCATAGACAATAGCACACGGAAATTTAGAAATCGTGATGAATTCCTATTTTATAGCCCTAATATGCCAAAAAACAAGGAACGGTCATGACGAAATGATGGCTATTCTTAATTAGGTTGTTTCTGATAGGCCAGCAAAATTATAGGCGATATGGAGCCGGTCGCCCGAGTTCATGAGGATGGCGTGGACTATAGCACATGAAAAATCAAAAATCATGCTGAATTCCTATTTCATGGCCCTAAAATACCAAAAAGAGGAACATTCATGACGAATGATCCCTATTTTTCATTAGGTCATTTCTAATGGGCCCAAAAGTTTTTAGGCGATTCGAAACCCGTCGCCCTAGTTCATGCTGATGATGTGGACTATATCACAAGAAAAATCAAAAATCATCCAGAATTCCTGTTTTATGGCCCTAAAATACAAAAAAGAGAAACAATCATAGTAAAGCGATGCATATTGTTCATTAGGTTATTTCTGATTGGCCCAAAAACTTTTAGGCGATTCGGAGCAGCTCACCTAAGTTCATGCAGATAGCGTGGACCATAGCACACGAAAAATTAGAAATTGTGCTGAATTCCTGTTTTATTTCCCTAAAACGCAAAAAAGCGAGGAACGATCATGGCAAAGTGATGAGTATTGTTCATTAGGTCGTTTCTAATGGGCACGCATGATTTTAAGCGATTCGAAGCCGGTCACCCGAGTTCATGCAGATAGCGTGGACTATAGCACACAAAAAAAATCAAAAATCGTGCTGAATTTCTATTTTTGGCCTTAAAACGCCAAAAAAATAAGGAATGTTTATAGCGAAGCGAAGCGATGACTATTGTTCATTAGGTTGTTTCTGATGGGCCCGAAAAATTCTAGGCTATTCGGAGCCTGTCGCCCGAGTTCATACAGATGGTGTGGACTATAGCACATAAAACTCCGACAATCTTCCCGAATTTCTGTTTTATGGCCCTAAAATGCCAACACATGAGGAACGGTCATGACGATACGATGATTATAGTTCATTAAGTTATTTATGAAGGCTCCAAAAATTTTAGGTAATTCCGAGGCGATTGCCCGAATTCATGCAGATGGCGTTGACTATAACACATGAAAATTCGAAAATCGTCCTCAATTCCTTTTTTATGGCCCTAAAACGCCAAAATACAAGGAATGGTCATGGAGAAATGATAACTACGCGTCATTAGGTCGTTTTGATGGGCTCGTAAAATTTAAGGCGATTCAAAGCCGGTCGCCCGAGTTCATGCAGATGGCGTGGACTATTGCACACGAAAAATTAAAAATCATGCTAAATTCCGATTTTATGGCCCTAACATGCCAAAAATGAGGAACGGTCATGAAAAAATAAAGATTATTGTTCATTAGGTCGTTGCTGATGGGCCCATAAAATTTTAGGCGATTCGGATCCGATCGCTTAAGTTCATGCAGATGGCATGGACTATAGTACTAGAAAAACAAAAATATTGTTCTGAATTCTTACTTTATGACCCTAAATTGCGAAAAAACGAGGATTTTTCTGTGACTATTGTTCATTAGGTCATTTTTATGGGCCGGCACAATTTAAGGTGATCTGGGTCCGAGCACCTTGGCCCATTTAGATGGCATGGGCTATTACAAACTAAAATATGAGAATTGAGTCGAAATTCCAGTTTTATGGCTGTAAAGTGTCAAAAAACGAGTAACAATCATGGCGAGGTGGTGTCATTGTTCCTTAGGTCATTTTTATCGGCCGAAAAAATTTATCGTGATAAGAGTTCGGGCGCCCGGACCCATTTAGATGGCGTGGGCAGTAGCAAACGAAAATCTGAGAATCGGGTAGAATTCCAATTTTATGACCGTAATACTCCAAAAAATAAGTAACCATCATGGTGAGGCGGTGACTTTTCTTCCATGGGGTCGTTTTTGATGGTAAGAAAGAATTTTAGGCGATCTGGGTCCGACGCTTGGGCCCACGCAGTAGGTGTGGGCTATAGCACACGAAAATCAAGAAATAGGGCACAATTCTAGTTTTATGGCCCTAAAACACCAAAAAAATGAGGAACGATCATAGCGATGTGGTGACTATTGTTCCTTAGGTCGTTTTTGATAGTCCGACAAAATATTAGGTCATCCGGGTCCTAGCGCCTGGGCCTATGCAGATGGCGTGGAATAGCACATGAAAAATTTTCAATCGGGCGAAATTCCAGTTTGATGGCCCTATAACGCCAAAAAATGAGAAACGAGCGAGATGGTGATTATTGTTCCTTAGGTCTTCTTTGATGGGCCAGCAAACTTTTAAGCAATCCGGGCCCATGCAGATGGCGTGGGCTATATCACACAAAAATTTAGGAATCGGGCGAAATTTAAGTTTTATGGCCCTAAAACGCCAAAAAATGAGAAATGATCATGGCGAGGCGGTGACTATTGTTTCTTAGTACATTTTTGATGGTCCAGCAAAATCTTAGGCAATCTAGGTACGAGCACCCGGGCCTATGCAGATGGCATGGGCAATGCACACGAAAGTCTGAGAATCGGGCGGAATTCCAGTTTTATAGCCTTAGAACGCCAAGAAATGAGTATAAGTTATGGCGAGGCAGTGACTATTGTTCCTTATATCATTTTACGGGCCGACAAAATTTTAGGCGATTCGGGTCTAGGCATCTAGGCCCATGCAGATGGCGAGGGTTGTAGCACACGAAAATCTAGGTATCGGGCGGAATTCTAGTTTTATAGCCCTAAATGCCATAAAACGAGCAAAAGTCATGGCGATGTGGTGACTATTGTTCCTTTGGCCATTTTTGATAGGCCGGCAAAATATTGGCAATCCGGGTCCAGACGCCCGGGCTCATGCAGATGGAATGAGCTATAGCACACGAAATTTGGGAATAAGGCGGAATTCTAGTTTTATGACCCTAAATTGCCAATAAATGAGTAAGGTCATGGAGAGACAGTGACTATTGTTCCTTAGGTCGTTTTTGATATGCTGTAAAATTTTAGGCGATCCCGGCCCGAGCATCGGGGCAGATTTAGATAACGTGGGCTATAACAAACGAAAATATGATAATCGAGCGAAATTCTAGTTTTATGGACCTAAAACTCCATAAATCGATTAAAGGTCATGGCGAGGCGTTGAGTATTATTTCTTAGGTTGTTTTTGATGGTAAGACAAAATTTTAGGCGATTCGGGTCAGGGTGCCTAGGGCCAAAAAACGAGTAACGATCATGGCGAGCCGGTGACTATTGTTCCTTGGGTCGTTTTTATGGGCCGCCAAAATATTAGGCGATCTTGGTCCATGCACACGGGCCCATGCAGATTGCGTGGGCCATAACATAGGAAAATCTGGGAAATGGGTAGAATTTCAATTTTATGGCCTTAAAAAGCCAAAAAATGATAAACGATCATGGTGAGGCACTGGTTATTGTTCCTTATGTCATTTTTATGGTTCGGAAAATTTTTAGGTGATCTAGCTCCAGGCACTTGGGCCATGCAGGTTGCATGGGCATAGCACACGAAAATCTAGGAATCGAGTGGTATTCCGGTTTTATGGCCCTAATACCCCAAAAAACAAGTAATGGTCATGGTGAGGCGGTGACTATTGTTCCTTAGGTTAGTTTTATGCTCCGACAAAATTTTAGGCGATCCAGGTCCGGGTGCCCGGGCCCATGCAGATGGCGTGGGCAATAACACACGAAAATTTGGGAATCGGGCGGAACTCCAGTTTTATGGCGCTAAAACGCCAAATACAAGGAACGATAACGATGATGCGATGACTATTGTTTCTTAGGTTATTTTATGCTCCAGCAAAATTTTAGGCGATCTTGGCCCAGCCAGATGTCGTTGGTTATAACACGCGAAAATCTTGGAATTCGGAGGAATTCCAGTTTTATGACCCTAAAACACTGAAAAACGATTAACGGTCATGGCGAGGCAGTGACTATTGTTCCTTTGGTCGTTTTTTCATGGGCTGACAAAATTTTAGGCGATTCGGGTCCGGTCGCCTAGGCCCATACAGATAGCGTGGGCTATAGCACATGAAAATCTGGGAAACGGGTAGATTTCTAATTTTATAGTCCTAAAATGCCAAAAACGAGGAACGATCATGGCGAGGCGGTGGCTATTGTTCCTTAGATCCATTTTGATGGTCTGAAAAATTTTTAGGCGATCCGGGTCGGGCGCTCACACCCATGCAGACGGCATGGGCTATAGCACACAAAAAATCCGGCGAAATTCAAATTTTATAGTCCTAAAATGCCATAAAACGTGTAGCAGTCATGGTGAGGTGGTGACTATTGTCCTTCGGTCGTTTGATGGGCCCGCAAAATTTTAGGCGATCCGGATCCAAGCATCCGAGCCCAGGCAGATGGCGTGGGCTGTACCATATGAAAATATGAAAATAGAACAGATTTCTAGTTTTATGGTCCTAAAATGCTAAAAAATGAGGAACGGTCATGGCGAGGCGATAAATATCGTTCTTAGGTCGTTTTTTATGGTAAACAAAAACTCTAGGCTATCTGGGTTCGGGCGCCCGGGCCCATGTAGATGGCGTGGGCTATAGCACACAAAAATTTGGGAATCGAACGGAATTTCAGTTTTATGGCCCCAAAGCGCAAAAACACTGAGTACTAGTCATGGAAAGGTGGTGATTATTGTTCCTTAGGTCGTTTTTTATGGGCCGGCAAAATTTTAGGTGATCCGGGTCCTTGCGGCAGGCCTATGCAGATGTCATGGGCTATTACACACGAAAATCTGAAAATCGGGTGGAATTCTAATTTTATGGTCCTAAAATGCCAAAAAATGAGTAACAGTCATGGCGAGGTGGTAAATTTTCTTCCTTAGGTCGTTTTTGATGGTACGAACTTTTTTTAGCCAATCTGGGTCCGGGCCCCGGGCCCATGCAGTAGGCGTGGTCTATAGCACACGAAAATCTCAGAATCGGCGGAATTCTAGTTTTGTTTTCCTAAAACGCCAAAAAACGAGAAACGGTCAATGGAGAGACGATGAATATTTTTCCTTAGGTTATTTTTTATGGGCTAGCAAATTTTAGGCTATTCAGGTCCGGGCGTTCGAGCCCATGCGGATGGCGTGGGCAAGAACATACGAAAATCTGACAATGGGGCACAATTCCAATTTTATGACCCTAAAATGCCAAAAAACCAATAATGTTCAAGGCGATGCGGTGACTATTGTTTCTTAGGTCATTTTTGATGGACCGACAAAATTTTAGAAGATCCGCATCCAGTTGTCGGGGCCCATGCAGTAGGCGTGGGCTATAGCACCTTAAAATCTAGGAATCAGATGAAATTCTGATTTATGGCCCTATAACGCCAAAAAATGAGTAACGTTCATGGCGAGGGGGTGTTTATTGTTCCTTAGGTCATTTTTTATGGATCTGCAAAATTTTAGGCGATCCGAGTTCGTGCATCATAGCTCATGCCGATGGCCTGGGCTATAGCACACGAAAATCTGGGAATTAGGCGAAATTCCTATTTTTATGGCCCTAAAACTCAAAAAAATGAGTAACGATCATGGAGAGGCGGTGACTATTATTCCTTAGGTCATTTTTAACGGTACGCCAAAATTTTAGGTGATCCGAGTCGGGGCCCAGGCCCATGCAGATTTCGTAGGACACGAAAATAAGGGAATCAGGTGAAATTCTAGTTTTATGGCCCTAAAATGCCAAAAAATGAGGAACGATCATGGCGAGGTGGTGACTAATGTTTCTTAGTTCGTTTCTGATGGTTCGGCTAAATGTTAGGCGATTAGAGTCCGAGTGCCGGGCCCACGCAGATGGCGTGGGCTATAGCAGACGAAAATCTGAAAATCAGGCGGAGTTCCAGTTTTACGGCCCTAAAAAGCCAAAAAATGAGTAACAATTATGGCGAGGCGGTGACTATTGTTCCATAGGTCGTTTTATGGGCTGGAATTTTTGGACGATTCGGGATCGGGTGTTCGGGTCCATTCAGATGGCGGGGGCTATAACATATGAAATTCTGGGTATCGGGCGAAATTCCAGTTTTATGGCCCTAAAACGCCAAATAAACGAGTAATTTTCATTGCGAGACGGTGACTATTGTTCCTTAGATCATTTTCGATAAGCTGGGAAATCATTAGGCGATCCGGGTCGGGGCGCCTCGGACCATGTAGATGGCGTGGGCTATAGCACACAAGAATCTAAGAATTGGGTGAAATTCAAGTTTTATGATGGCGAGGCAAAATTTTATGTGATCCGAGTCCGGGCCCCCGGACCCATGCAGATGGCGTGGGCTATAGCATACAAAAATTTGGAAATCGGCGAAATTCCAGTTTTATGATCCTAAAAAGCCAAAAAATGAGTAACGGTTATGGAGAGGCGGTGACTATTGTTCCTTAGGTCGTTTATGATGGACCTGCAAAATTTTAGATTATCCGAGTATGGGCGCCCAGGCCCATGCAGATGGCTTGGACTATAGCACAAGAAAATCTAGGAATCGGGCGAAATTTTAGTTTTATGGCCCTAAAACGAAACGATCATGGTGAGACAGTGACTATTATTTATTAGGTCATTTTTTATTGGCTAGAAAAAAGTTTAGGAGATCCGGGTCTGGGCGCCTAGGCCCATGCAGATGGCATGGGCAAGAGCATACAAAAATCTGATAATCGGGCGGAATTCCAATTTTATGGCCCTAAAACGCCAAAAAACAAGTAACGTTCAAGGTGAGGTGATGACTAATTATTTCTTAGGTCATTTTTGATGGACCGGATAAATTTTAGACGATCCGTGTCCGGTTGCCTAGGCCCATGCATTAGGCATGGGCTATAGCACTCAAAAATTTGGGAATCAGACGAAGTTCCGATTTTATGGCCCTATGATGCCAGAAAATGTGTAACGGTCATGGCGAGGCGGTAACTATTGTTCCTTAGTTTGTTTTTGCTGGGACGGAAAAATTTTAGGAGATCCGGATCCGGGTGCACGGGCCTATGCAGATGGAGTGGGCTATAGCACACGAAAATTGGAGAATCAGGTTGAATTCTAGTTTTATGGCCCTAAAACGCTAAAAACCGAGGAGCGATCATGGAAAGGCAGTGACTATTGTTTCTTCAGTAGTTTATTGTGGTCTGACAAAATATTAAGCGAAATGGGTCAGGGCGCCCGGGCCCATGCAGATGGCGTGGGCTATAGCACACAAAATTTTGGGAATCGGGCGGAATTCTAGTTTTTTGGCCCTAAAACGCCATAATATGAGTAACGGTCATAGACAGGCGGTGACTATTGTTTCTTAGGTTGTTTTTGATGGCTCTGGAAAATTTTAGGCGATCCAGGTTCGTGCATCTGAGCATATGCAGATGGCATGGGCTATAGCGCACGAAAATCTTAGAATCGAGCGGAATTCCTATTTTTATGGCCCTAAAACTCCAAAAAAGGATTAACAGTCATGGAGAGACGGTGACTATTGTTCCTTATGCCATTTTTGATGGTACAAAAAAATTTTAGGCAATCCGGGTCCGACGCCCAGGCACATGCAGATTGCATAGCACACGAAAATAAGGGAATCGAGCAAATTTCTAGTTTTATGGCTCTGAAATGCTAAAAAATGAGGAATGATCATGGCAAGGCGGTCACCATTGCTCCTTAGGCCGTTTATGATGGTCCAACAAAATATTAGGCGATTCGCGTCTAGGAGGTCGGGCCCATGCATATGGCGTAAGCTATAGCACATGAAAATTTTAGAATTAGGAAAAATTATAGTTTAATGGCCCTAAAATGCCGAAAAACGAGTAACGGTCATGGCGAGGCGATGACTATTGTAATTTAGATGGGCCTGAATTATTTTAGGCGATTCGGACCCATGCAAATGGCGTGGGCTATAGTACACAAAAATATGGGAATCGGGCAAAATTTTAGTTTTATGACACTAAAACGCCAAAAAACGAGGAATGGCCACGGCGAGGCAGTGACTATTGTTTCTTAGTTTGTTTTTGATGGTCCGGCCAAATGTTATACGATCGGAGTCCGAGTGTCTGGGCCCAAACAGATGGCGAAGTCTATAGCACACGAAAATTTGAGAACCGGGTAGAATTCTAGTTTTGATGGCTCTAAAAATCCAAAATAATGAGTAACAGTTATGGCGAGGTGGTGACTATTGTTCTTAAGGTCGTTTTATGGGCCAAAAAATGTTTGGGCGATTCAGGTCCGGGGGTCCGGGCCCATGCAGATGGCGAAGGCTATAACACACGAAAATTTGGGTGTTTGGCGGAATTCCAATTTTATGGCTCATGCCAAAAAACAAGTAACGGTCATGGCGAGGCGGTGACTATTGTTCCTTAGGTTGTTTTTGATCGGTCGAAAAATTATTAGGTTATCCGGGTCTGGGCACCGATGCCCATAAAAATAGCGTGGGCTATAACACATAAAAATCTTAGAATCGGGCGGAATTCTAATTTTATGGCATTGAAAAGCTAAAATAAGGATTGATCATAGTGAGGCAGTACCTATTGTTCCTTAGGTCATTTTTGATGGGCTGACAAAGTTTTAGGTTATCTGGGTCCGGGCCCCCGGGCCCATGCAGATGGCGTAGGCTAGAGCGCACGAAAATCTAGGAATTAGGCAGAATTCCAGTTTTATGACCCTAAAACGCCAAAAAACGAGTAATGGTCATGGTGAGGTGGTGAGCATTGTTTCTTAGGTTGTTTTTTTATGGAATAGCAAAATTTTGGCGATCCGGGTCATGTCGCCCAGGCCTATGCTGATGGCGTGAGCTATAACACACAAATAATAGGAATAGGGCGGAAATTTCGATTTTGTGGCCCTGAAACGCTAAAAAAGAGGAACGGTAATAGCGAGGCGGTGACTATTGTTCCTTAGGTCATTTTTTATGGTTCGGCAGAATATTAGGCTATCCGGGTTTGAGCGCATGAGCCCATGCAGATGGCCTGTGCTATAGCATACGAAATTTGGGAATTGGACGAAATTCCAGTTTTATGGCTCTAAAACGCCAAAAAACGAGTAACGACCATGGCGAGGTGGTGACTATTATTCCTTGGGTCGTTTTTGATGGGCCGAAATCTTTTTAGGCGTTTTGGGTCCGGATGTCCGGGACCATGCAGATGGCATTGTTACAACACACAAAAATCTGGGAATCAAGCAAAATTTCAGTTTTATGGCCCAAAAACGCCAAAAACGAAGAATGGTCATGGCGAGGTAGTGACTATTGTTCCTTAGCTCATTTTTGATGGTCCGGTAAAATTTTAGGCAATCCGCGTCTGAGCACCTGGTCCCATGCAGATGGTGTGGGCTATAACATACGAAATCTGAGAATCGTGCGGAATTCTAGTTTTATGACTCTAGAGCGCCAAAAAACGAGTAACGGTCATGGCGAGGCGGTAATTATTGTTCCTTAGGTCATTTTTATGGGCCGGAAAAATTTATGGTGATTAAGGTTTAGGCACGCGGGTCCAGTTTTATAGCTCTAATGCGCCAAAAAAACGAGTAATGGTCATGGCGAGGCGATGGCTATTTTTCCTTAGGTCGTTTTTATGGCCCGACAATATCTAAGGTGATTGGGTCTGCGCGCCCAGGCCCATTTAAGTGGCATGGGTTATATCAAACAAAAATCTGAAAATCTGGTGGAATTTCAGTTTTTTGGCCCTATCACGCCAAAAACGACTGTCATGGCGAGGAGGTGACTATTGTTCCTTACATCGTTATTGATGGTCTGACAAAACTTTAGGCGATCGAGTCCGTATGCCCCGGCCCATGCAGATGGCTTGGTTAGTACACGCAAATTTGGGAATCAGGGAAAATTCCAGTTTTATGGTTCTGAAATGCCAAAAAATGAGGAACGATCATGGTGAGGTGGTGGCTATTTTTTTAGGTGATTTTTGATGGTCTGGAAAAATTTTAGGCGACCTGGGTTCGGGCATCCGGGCCCATACAAATGGCTTGGGCTATAGCACATGTAAATCTGGGAATCGGGCGGAATTTCATTTTTATGGCCCAAATACTCTAAAAATGAGCAACGGTCATGGTGAGGCAGTGAATTTTTTTCCTTTGGTTCTTTTTGATGGTGAAGAAAATTTTTAGGCGATCCGGATCCGGGGCCCAGGCCCGGGCCCATGCAGTAGGTGTGGTTATAGCACACGAAAATTAGGGAATCAGGCTTAAATTTCAGTTTTATGACCCTAAAACGCCAATAAATGAGGAAAGATCATGGCGAGGCAGTGACTATTGATTCTTAGTTTATTTTTGATTGTCCGACAAAAATACTAGGCGATCCGAGTCCTAGCGCCCGGTACCACGTAGATGGCGTGAGCTATATAGGCATACGAATTTTTTTGAATTGGGCGGAATTTCAGTTTATTGGCCCTAAAACGCCAAACAATGAGAAGTGGTCACGGCGAAGCGGTGACTATTGTTCCTTAGGTCTTCTTTGATGGGTCGGCCAAGTTATAGGAAATAGGGGCCCACGCAGATGGCGTGGACTATAGCACACGAAAATTTGGAAATCGGGCAGAATTTTATGGCCCTAAGACGCCAAAAAATGAGGAATGATCATGACGAGGCGGTGACTATTGTTTCTTATTTTGTTTTTGATGGTTCAGAAAAATATTAGGCGATCCGCGTACGAGCGCCCGGACCCATGCAGATAGTGTGGTCAATAGCATACAAAAATCTAGGAATCATGTGAAATTCTAGTTTTATGGCCCTGAAACGCCAACAAACGAGTACAAGTTACGGCGAAGCGATGACTATTTTTCCTTAGGTTGTTTTATGGGCTAGCAAAATTTTTTGCGATCAAGGTCCGAGCGTCCGGGCCCATGCAGATGGCGAGGGCTATAGCACACAAAAATTTGGATATCAGGCAAAATTTCAACTTTATTGCCCTAAGACGCCATAAAACGAGTAACGATCATGGTGAGTCGGTGATTATTGTTCCTTAGGTCATTTTTATTGCCCATAAAAATATTTAGCAATCCGGGTCCGGGTGCTCGGGCACATGCTGATGGAGTGGGCTATTGCATACGAAAATCTGAGAATCGGGTAAAATTCTAGTTTTGTGGCCCTAAAACGCTAAAAAATAAGGAACGATCATGGAGAGGTGGCGTATATTTTTTCTTAGGTTATTTTTTATTGTTCGGCAAATATAGGCGATCTGGGTCCGGGCACATAAAAATCTGGGAATCTAGTGGAATTCTAGTTTTTATGGCCCTAAACCTTCAAAAAATGAGTGACAGTCATTGCGAGACGGTGAATATTGTTCCTTAGGTTATTTTTGATGGTACAACAAAATTTTAGGGGGTCTAGGTCAGGGCGTCCCGGCCCATGCAGATGGCGTGAGCTATAACACACGTAGATTTGGGAATCGAGCGGAATTCCAATTTTATGGCCTTAAAATACCAAAAAATGAGTAATGGTCGTAGTGAGGAGGTGACATTGTTCCTTAGATCATTTTTGATGGACCGATAAAATTTTTGTCGATCCGAATCCTGGTGCCCAGGTCTATGCAGATGTATGGCCTATAGTACACAAAAATCTGGTAGTCGGACGGATTTCCAGTTTTATGGCGAGGTGGTGATTGTTCTTCCTTAGGTCATTTTTGATGGGCTGGCAAAATTTTAGGCGATCGGGGTCGAGGTGCCCAGGCCCATGCAAATGGCATGGGCTATAGTACATGAAAAACTGGGAATCAGGCAGAATTCCCTTTTTATTGCCCCAAAACGCTACAAAACAAGGAACGATCATGGCGAGTCGGTGAATATTATTTCTTAGGACGTTTTGATGGTCCGGAAAAATATTAGGTGATCCGAGTTCGGTACCCGGGCCCATGCATATGGCATAGGCTACACCACACGAAAATTTGGGAATCGGGTGAAATTCCAATTTTATGGTCCTAAAACGCCAAAAAACAAGTAATGCTCAATGCGAGGTGGTGACTATTGTTTCTTAGGTCATTTTTGATAGACCGCCAAAATTTTAGGTGATCTGGGTCCGGGCGCCCTTGCCCATACAGATGGCGTGATCAATAGCACACTAAAATCTGCGAATCGGGCAAATTCTAGTTTTATGGCCTTATATGGACAAAAAATGAGGAACAGTCCTGGTAAGGTGATGAATATTGCTCCATAAGTTCCTTTTTCTAGGGCGGCAAAATTTTACGCGATTCGGGTTCGAGCATTTGGGCCTATGCAGATGGCGTAGGTTAGCACAGGAAATCTTGAGAATTGAGCGAAATTCTAGTTTTATGGCCTAAAAATGTTTAAAAATAAGTAACAGTCATGGCGAGGTAGTGACTATTGTTCTTTAGGTCTTCTTTGATGAGTCGGCAAAGTTTTAGGTAATTTAGGCCCATGCAGATGGCGTGTGCTTTAGCACAGAAAAATCTGAAAATCGGGTGAAATTTCGGTATTATGGCTCTAAAACGCCAAAAACGAGTAACGGTCATGGTGAGGCGGTGACATTGTTACTTAGATCGTTTCTGTTGGGCCGGTAAAATTTTTGGCGATCTAGGTCCGGACGCCTGGGTCCATGCAGATGGCGAGCATACGAAAATCTGGGAATCGGGCGAATTTCTAATTTCATGGCCTTAAAACGCCAAAAAATGAGGAACTGTCATGTCGATTTGGTGACTTTTGTTACTTAGGTCATTTTTGATGGTATGGAAAATTTTTAGGCGATCCGTGTCCGGCGTCCACGCCTATGCAGTAGGCTGTGCAATAGCACACGAAAATTAGGGAATCGGGCGAAATTCTAATTTTATGGCCTTAAAATTTCAAAAAATGAGGAACGATCATGGCGAGGCAGTGACTATTGTTGCTTAGGTCATTTTTTATTGTCCAACAAAATATTAGGCGATCAGGGTCTTGTGCCTGGGCCCATGCAGATGGCGTGGGCTATAGCCGTAAATTTTTGAATTAGACAGAATTCCAGTTTAATGGCCCTAAAATGCCGAAAAAGGTGAAACGATCACGACGAAGCGGTGACTATTATTCCTAAGGTCTTCGTTGATACTGGCCAAATTTTAGGATATTCGGGCCCATGTAGATGGCGTGGGCTATAGCATATGAAATTTAAAAATGGGGCGGAATTTAAGTTTTATGGCCCTAAAACGCCAAAAACGAGTAATGATCATGGCGAGGCGGTGACTATTGTTCCTTAGGTTGTCTTGTATGGGCTGACAAATTTTAGGCAATCCGCGTTCAGGTGATCGGGCACATGCAGATAGCTTGGGTTATAGCACACGTAAATTTGGGAATCGGGCAGAATTCCAGTTTTAGTGGCTCTAATACACTAACAAATGAGTAACACTCATGGCGAGGCGGTGAATTTTCTTCCTTAGGCTGTTTTTGATAGTGCGGAAAATTTTTAGGCGATCCAGGTCCGGCGCCCGGGTCCATGCAGTAGGCATGGGTATAGCACATGAAAATCAGGGAATCAGGCGAAATTCTAGTTTTATCGCCCTAAAACGCCAAAAAATGAGGAACGATCATGGCGAGGTAGTGAATATTGTTCCATAGGTTATTTTCGATGGTCCAGCAAAATATTAGGCGATCTGGGTCCTGGTGCCTGGACCCATGCAGATGGCATGGGCTATAGCACACGAAAATTTTGAATCGGGAGGAGTTCCAGTTTATTGGCCCTAAAACGCCAAAAGATGAGAAACAGTCACGGCGAAGTGGTGAATATTATTCCTTAGGTCTTCTTTGATGGGCCGGCCAAATTTTAGGCAATCTGGGCCCATGCAGATGGCGTGGGCTATAGCACACGAAAATGTGAAAATTGAGCGGAATTTCAGTTTTATGGTCCTAAAACGCCAAAAAATGAGTAATGATCATGACGAGGCAGTGACTATTGTTTCTTATTTCGTTTTTGATGGTCCGGCAAAATATTAGGCGATTCGGGTACGAGCATCCGGGCCCATGCAGAAGAAGTGGGCAATAACAGACGAAAATCTAAGAATCGGGCAAAATTCCAGTTTTATGGCCTTAAAATGCCAAGAAGTGAGTAAACGTTATGGCGAGGCGGTTACTATTGTTCCTTAGGTCATTTTATGGGCTAATAAAATCTTAGGCGATCAGGGTCCGGGGCGTCCGGGCCCATGCAGATGGCTAGGGTTATATCACACAAAAATTTCGGGCGGAATTCCAATTTTATGGCCCTAAAATGCCATAAAGCGAGTAATGGTCATGGCGAGGCAATGACTATTATTCCTTAGGTCGTTTTGACAGGCCGGAAAAATATTATGCGATCCGGATCCGGGCGCGCAAGCTCATGCAGATGGAGTAGACTATAGCACATGAACATCTGAGAATCGGGCAAAATTCTAGTTTTGTGGCCCTAAAATGCTAAAAAATGAGGAACTATCTTAGCGAGGCAGTGTCTATTGTTCCTTAGATCGTTTTTTATGGTTCTGCAAAATATTAGGCGATCTGGGTCGGGGCACCCGGACCCATGCAGATGACGTGGGCTATATCACACGAAAATTTGAGAATCGGGCAAAATTCCAGTTTTATGGCCTTAAAATACCAAAAAATAGGTAACGGTCATGGCGAGACAATGACTATTGTTCCTTATGGCGTTTTTGATGGGCCTCAAATTTTTAGGCGATCTAAGTCCGGGCATTCGGGCTGATTTTGGTAACGTGGCTATAGTACATGAAAATTTGAGAATCTAGTGGAATTCTAGTTTTTATGGTTCTAAAGCTCCAAAAAATAAGTAACAGTCATAGCGAGGTGGTGACAATTGTTCCTTAGGTCGTTTTTGATGGTACTACAAAAATTTAGACGATTCAGGTCAGGGTGTCCAAGCCCATGCACATGAAAATCTGAGAATCAGGCTTAATTCCAATTTTATGGTCTTAGAACACCAAAAAACGAGTAACGGTCATAGTGAGGCAGTGACATTGTTCCTTTGATCATTTTCTATGAGCCAGTAAAATTTTTGGCGGTCCGGATCCGGCGCCCAGATCTATGCAGGTGATATGGGCTATAGCCCACGAAAATCTAGGAATAGGGCAAATTTCTAGTTTTATGGGTCTAAAATGCCAAAAAATGAGGAGCATTCACGGAAAGGCGGTAACTATTATTTCTTAGGTTGTTTTTTATGGTCCTGTAATATTTTAGGCGATCCGGGTCCGGGCGCCCTAGCCCATGCAGATGGCGCGGGCTATAGCACACGAAAATCTGAGAATTAGGCAAAATTCTTGTTTTATGGCCCTAAAACGCCAAAAAACGAGTAACAGTCATGGCGATGTGGTGATTTTTCTTCCACAGGTCGTTTGTGATAGGCTGGTAAAATTTTAGGCGATTCGGATCCTGGTGCCCGGGCCCATGCAGATGGCGTGATCCATAGCACACGAAAATCTGAGAATAGGGCGGAATTCTAGTTTTATGGCCCTGTATAGCCAAAAAATGAGGAACGGTCATGGTAAGGCGGTGACTATTGTTCCTTAAGTTGTTTTTATGGTCCGGCAAAATTTTAAGTGTTTTGGGTTCGGACGTCCGGCCCATGCATATGGCGTAGGTTAGCATAGGAAAATCTGAGAATCGGGCAGAATTCTAGTTTTATGGCCCAAAAACGTTGAAAAGTAAGTAACGTGGCGAGGCGGTGACTATTGCTCCTTAGGTCTTCTTTGATGGGCGGGCCATATTTTAGGTAATCCAGGCCCATGCAGATGGCATGGGCTATAACATACGAAAATCTGGAAATCGGGCGAAATTTCAATTTTATGGCCCTAAAACAGCATAAAAACAAGTAAAAGTTATGATGAGGCAGTGATATTGTTCCTTAGATCATTTTCATTGTTCCTTAGATCATTTTTGATGGGCCGGTAAAATTTTTGGCGATCTGGGTCCGGGCGCCTGGGTCCATGCAGATGGCGAGCACAAGAAAATTTGGGAAACGGGCGAATTTCTAGTTTTATGGCACTAATATGCCAAAAAATAAGGAACGGTCATCGTGAGGTGGTGGCTATTGTTCCTTAGGTCATTTTGAAGGGCCGACAAAATTTTAGGCAATCCGTGTTAGGGCATCCATGCAGATGGCGTGAGTTATAACACACATAAATCTGGGAATCGGGCGGAATCCAGTTTTTATGGCCCTAATACTCCAAAAATCAGTAACGATCATGGCGAGGCAGTGACTTTTATTCCTTAGGTCATTTTAGATGGTACGAAAAAATTTAAAGCGATTCGGGTCCGGCGCCCGGGCCTATGTAGTAGGCGTGGGATAGCACACGAAAATTAGGGAATCGGGCGAAATTCCAGGTGTATGGCCATAAAACGCCAAAAAATGAGGAACAATCATGGCGAGGCAGTGACTATTATACCTTAGGTCTTCTTTTGATGGGCCAGCTTTTAGGCAATCCGGGTCCATGCAGATGGCGTAGGCTATAACATACGAAAATCTAGAAATCGGGTCAAATTTCAGTTTTATGGCCCTAAAATGCCAAAAACGAGTAGCGGTTATGCCGTGGCGGTGACTATATTTCCTTAGGTTATCTTTGATGGGTCGGTAAATTTTTAGGTGATCTAGGTTGCACATGAAATCTGGGAATCAGTTGGATCTCTTGTTTTATGGGCCTAAAATGCCAAAAAATGAGGAACGGTCAAGGCGTAGCGGTGACTATTGTTCCTTAGGTCAATTTTGATGGGCCGACAAAATTTTAGGCAATTCTAGTCCGGTCGCTTGGATGCATGTAGATTGCGTGGGCTGTAGTAGAAGAAAATCTGCGAATAAGGCAGAATTCTAATTTTATGGACTTAAAACGCCGAAAAACGAGGAACGTCATGGTGAAGCAATACCTATTGTTCCTTAGGTTGTTTTTAATGGGTCGACAAAATTTTAGGCAATTCGGGTCCGATCACCTGAATGCATGCAGATGGGGTGGGCAGCATACGAGAATCTGGGAATTAGACGAGATTCTTGCTTAGAGCCATAAAACGCCAAAAGATGATGAATGGTCATGGCTAAACGATGTTCCTTACGTCGTTTTTAGAGGCCGGCAAAATTTTAGGTAATTCAGGTCCGGTCGCCCGGATGCATGAAGATGGCGCGCGCTATAACACTTGAAAATCTGGGAATCGGGCAGAATTCTAGTTTTATGGCCCTAAAATACCAAAAAACGAGGAACAATAATGGCGAAGCGATGACTAATGTTCCTTAGGTTGATTTTAATGGCCTGACAAAATATACGCGATTCAGTTCCGGCGCGCAAATACATGCATATGTTGTGGGCTATAGCACATGAAAATCTGGGAATCAGACGGAATTTAAGTTTTATGGCCCTCGCCAATAAATGTGAAACAGTTATGGCAAAGCGATGACTATCATTACATAAGTCGTTTTTCCTGAGCTGGCAAAATTTTAGGTTATTAGAGTCTGGTCATCCGGATGCATGTAGATTATGTGGACTATACCACACGAAGATTTGGAGCCTAATATCGTTTTTTATGAGCCGGCAAAGTTTTAGACTATCCAAATTCGGGCGTCCAGGCCTTTGCAGTTGGCGTAGGTTAGCGTAGAAAAATATGAGAATCGGGTAGAACTCTAGTTTTATGGCCCTAAAATAAAAATAAAAAGTAACGATCATGGCGAGACGATGACTATTGTTCCTTATGTCGTTTTTATGGGCCGGCAAAATTTTAGGCGATCTGGACGCCCGGGCCCATGTAGATGGCGTGGGCTATAGCACAAGAAATTCTTGGAATCGGGTGGAATTCCTATTTTATGGCCCTAAAATTCCCAAATACGAGTAACAGTCATGGAGAGGCGGTTTCTATTATTCCGTAGGTCATTTATGGCGGGGCCCATGCAGATGGAGTGGGCTATAGCACACAAAAATCTGGGAATCGGGCGAAATTCCAATTTTATGACCCTAAATGCCAAATAATGAGTAAAAGTCATAGCGAGGTGGTGACTATTGTTCCTTAGGTCATTTTTGATAGATTGGCAAAATTTTAGGCAATCCGGGTCCCGGGGCCCGAGCCCATGCAGATGGCGTGGGCTATAGAACAAGAAAATTTGGGAGCCGGACGAAATTCCAGCTTTATGGCCCTAAAATGCCAAAAAACGAGTAACGGTCATGGAGAGGTGGTGACTTTTGTTCCTTATGTCTTTTTTGATGGGCATATAAAATTTTAGGCGATCCATGTCCGGGCGCCCTGATCTATGTAGATGGTATGAGCTATAGCACAAAAAAATCTGAGAATCGAGCGGATTTCTAGTTTTATAGCCCTAGAACGCCAAAAAATGAGGAATGGTCATGGCTAGGTGGTGACTATTGCTCTATAGGTCATTTTTGATGGTCTGGCAAAATTTTAGGAGATCCAGGTCCGGAAAGCCGGGCCCATGCAGATGGCGTGGGTTATAGCACACGAAAATTTGGGAATTGAGCGTAATTCTAGTTTTATGGCCCTAAAATGCCAAAAAATAAGGAATGGTCATAGCGAGGCGGTGACTATTATTCCTTAGATTATTTTTGAAGCTACAAAATTTTTTTAGGCGATCTGGGTCGGGCGCCCGAGCCCATGTAGATGGCGTGGGCTATAGCACTCGAAAATCTAGAAATCGGACAGAATTCAAGTTTAACGGCCCTAAATCGCCAATAAACAAGTAACAGTCATGGCAAGGCGGTGACTATTGTTCCCTAGGTCATATTTATGAGCCGTCAAACTTTAAGGCGATCCGGATTCGGGAGCTCGGGCCCATGTAAATAGCGTGGGCTATAGCACACGAAAATCTAAAAATCGGGCAGAATTCCAGTTTAATGGCCCTAAATCGCCAAAAACCGAGTAACGGTCATGACGAGGCGGTGACTATTGGTCCTTAGGTCGTATTTATGGGCCGGCAAACTTTAAGGCGATTCGGGTCCGGGCGCCCGAGCCCATTTAGATGGCGTGGGCAATAGCAACCAAAAATACGAGAATGGGGTGGAATTCCAGTTTTATGGTATAACGCCAAAAAACCAGGAACGGTCATGGCGAGGTAGTGGCTATTATTCCTTAGATCGTTATTGATGGTCCAATAAAATTTTAGGCGATCCGGGTCTGGACGCCCGAACCATGCAGATGGCATGGCCTATAGCACACGAAATCACCAAATTTCAAAGGAGCAGGAATTGGAGAAATCCTAATTTGGAATCAGGACAGCACTATCCAGCATTAGTAAAGATAAGGGATCAGGATGGCAGTTGACATGAACATCAAAGAGCTTTTGGTCATAGGGGATTTTGATCTATTGATACATAGAGTTCAAGGGGGAGTGGTCTACCAAGAACGGCAAGATCCTCCCATACCTGCACTATGTAAAAGCGTTATGCATGAAGTTCACAAAGATTGATTTCAAGCACATTCCCAGAATCTAGAATGAGTTTGCTGACGCTCTTGCAACCTTATCATTCATGATTCAACATCCAGATAAGAATTACATCGACCCTATCGAGATAGAAATTAGAGATCAACATGCATATTGTTTTCATGTAGTCGAAGAGCCATATGGAAAACCGTGATACCACGACATCAAAGGGTTCCTCGAAGCAAGAGAGTATCTAGAGAGTGCTACTAATAGTCAAAAGCAAGCTCAGAAGGCTGGCAAATCATTTTTTCCTCAACGGGGAAGTCCTATATAGGAGGATCCCAAGCTTGGGTCTGTTAAGATGTGTGGATGCCAGTGAAGCAACCGGATTTCTAAGAGAAATACATGCAGGAACATGCAGACCCCACATGAATGGCTTCACCTTAGCCAAGAAGATCTTAAGAGCTGGATACTTTTAGATGACCATGGAAAGTGATTATATCTGTTATGCGCAGAAGTGTCGGGTTCGCCTTGGCCTTTTGCCTCTTGGGGCATGGACGTGTGGACCTATTGAGCCTACAACATCAAATGATAACTGTTTCATCTTGGTAGCCATTTACTACTTCACTAACTAGGTTGAAGCATCTACCTACAAGGACGTCACAAAGAAAGTAGTGGCAGATTTCGTCCGTAACAACATCTTCTGCCGATTTGTGATACCCGAGTCGATCATCACTAACAATGCAACTAATCTCAACAGTGATCTCACGAAGGAAATTAGCAAGAAGTTCATACTTGTCCACCGCAAATGTACATCCTACATACCACAAATGAATGGAGCAGTTGAAGCCAACAAAAACATCAAAAGGATTCTGCAGAAGATAGTAGACAATCATAGGCAATGGCATGAGAAGTTATCTTTCACCTTACTATGTTATCGAACCACCATGAGGACGTGTACTGGGGCAACACCATACATGTTGGTATATGGTACTGAAGTTGTGATACCCGCAGGGGTTGAGATACCATCCTTAAGAGTCATCCAAGAAGCCAAGTTAGACGATGCAGAATGGATACGGTTCAGGTAGGAGCAACTCATGCTCATTGACGAGAAGAGAATGGATGCAGTATGCCATGGCCAGCTAATCGAAATAAGATGGCCAGTGCATTTAACAAAAGGGTGAAGCCCCGCCAGTTTATACCGGGGCAGTTGGTTCTAAAGAAAATATTCCCCCGCCAAGAAGAAGCCAAAGGAAAGTTTGCCCCAAATTTGCAAGGTCCTTACGTGGTCCATCAAATGTTGTCGGGAGGAGCTCTGATCTTGGTAGAGATGGACGGAAGAGTCAACACGAAGGCTATCAACTCGGACGCAATCAAGAGATATTACGTTTGAAGATAATAGAGTTAGGGTTTGGATGTAATAGAACTACGCTCAACCTGACTTCCCACGAAGGGATACGTAGGCAACCCACATGGGGTTCGATTTCTCTCTCTCCCCTTTCTTTTGTAAATAGAAAGTTCAAATATCATTTTATATGTTACTCGGAACTACGCCACTACGTGATTTCCTTTGTAAGGAATACGTATGAAATCCTCATTTGATTCAGTCCTTTTTTGTAACTGAACTATGTCCTGGCCTGATTCCATTTGGATACGTAGGCAGTCTGAGTCAGACTCGACTGTTCATTTTCAATCTCATGATTTTTGTATATGTTGTAACCGAACTACGTCTTGACCTGATTCCATTTGGATGCGTGGGCTGCCTGAGTCAGGCTCGGTCATATTCATCATATTTTCTCTATCATTATCCATGAACTACCTTTAGATCCAAAACAACGACATTTTCTATAAAACAAAGATTTTTCAAAAATGTTTTCTAAAAATATCATAATTTGTTCCACCTACTAAACTTCGTGGAATAACCTCATCAAGACTGCGACAAAGCTAGGATTACGGTAGACACAAACCAACACCCCCCTGTTGAGACTTTTTCTTTGAGTGCAGGGCCAATAGTGCATAAGGAAGTGCTAGAAATACACTGGGGCAAATGACGAATCCGCCGCTCTCTCATGACTATCATCTCCCTTTCTCTATTCATATTTTCCTTGTATAACTAAAACTAACTCTTGAATCCTTTGTAGGTATTTCGGAACCAGGCCGTTGACGCGAACAAGGCATATTGTACATAGCAAACCATTTGCTCAACTAAACGGAGCATAGTGTATATAGCGAGCCGCTGGCTTCGCAAATTGGAGCCCTGTATATAGAAAATTGTCAACTTAGTCAATCGGAGCACCTTGTACAAAACGAGCCACTGGCTTTACCAATTGAAGCCTTGTATATAGCAAATCGTCAGCTCAATCGATCGAAGCGCCCTGTACAAATCCAGCATTGGCCTCGCCAATAGAATCCATGTATATAGCAACCTATTCGCTCCGCCGATGGGAGCGATCCGCACTGCCACTCCGTCATATCGGAGATCAGAATAGATAGCTGCAAACCCGTCGCCAACGTTCTCTGCCTGACGATCACAACTTCCCTTGCAGTCAAGAGTATCTTTTGAGTATGCTCTTTTCCTTTATTGTTATCTCGAATGTTTTGATGTTTTTCTCATGCAGCTTACATGTATGACCACATTTTTTGTCAGGAACTCCCATCGTGCGGAGATGCTTTACATTATGATCACTCCCATCGAGCGGAGATACTTTACATTTAAATGCAAACTCTCCCAGCAAGCGAATATGCATTCTACATTATAAGTCAACTACTCCCAACACGAGGAGACTCAATGCTCCGACAACTACAGAGCGGTACAAAAACCGGCTTATAATCGAGTCAAACTCAAGTATCCCATCATCCTGATCCCAAATAACAGTCAGTCGGCATCCTGGCATTTTCATTCCTACATCATTTACATCACATCTGAACATATTCTGCATTGCAATATATGGGTATGTGTGTATTTTTTCTTTTTGCTAGAACAAGCATCGCTACGTGGAACTCCTTCTAAGCAGCAAACCAAGCTACAACTAAATGAGGGACAACAAACTCATTAGCGGGCCAAGGGTCCGAGATCAAACTCAAAACAATCACTAGAACTCTAATTCTTTGAATCTTTCAGGTCAACAATTTAAAGCTATCATGAGTGCCGAATCTTTCGTCTTGCAGTATTGTCTTAATACGATACTGGGCAATTCCTGCGAGCATCGCTTCCTCAAAGTCTTCACTCCAAAAGAACATGAGGCCTGATCCTTGTTAAGCCCGAGGTATGTAAGCAATTCAAAGCCAGAATTCGGCCCCAACTCTCCAAATTCTCCCGAAATCTCCCAGCCTATAATCTCCGTGCCATTCCTGCAATGCACTCCTAAAGTCGGGATAAAATTGGCTTTGGTTCAACTTCTTTGCCCGAGAACTCTTTCATTGTCTCCTGTCAAATAGGGGGTAGCTGTTGACGGTCAATTTTGACCTTCCCTTTTAAAATTAATTTATTTACATTTAATAATTTATAATGAATATTTTGAATAATTTTTCAATCAAAAACACCTATTTTTACAAATTGATTTAGTATTAGTAATTTTGAAATTGATAATTCAATGTTATAATTGTAATTATAAATATATCATACTTACTGTCTTACGTTTATTAATATAACCTTAAATATATTGCATAGGTCCTACAATTAGTTTAATTAGTTATTCTTTGATTTTTAGTAATTGGTCTATCATTTCAATAGTTCGAAACTAATATTATGATTTAGAAAACAAAGTATATTATAATTAATTAAGTACAATAGTTAGTAGTATATTTGATTATTATAATTTTACTATATTTTATCAAAAATAATTAAGTTTACTTAATTTAATTTCAAAAGGGATTAAAAGGGCTAAAGGCTATAATTGCAATTCTCTAATTAAATACAAAATGGCTATCTTTTAAACAAAGTTTGGCCCAAATACAAGCCCATGTCCAAAATACCTAGTCCAAACAATCCTTCCATTCCACTTTGGCAATCCATGCCACTCCGATTAGACCAATCAGAATCCGCCACGTCACCCGTCTCTCATACTCACAAAAGAAGCACGAACCATCCGGGTCGTCCATTCCTTAGATCAATGACCCATAATTTTAACTCCCTTTCCTCTTTAATTTTAAAACACTCAGAAGATTTAATCCTCACTGTCGGATCACAAAGATCCAACGGACACTAAAATTTCCCATCGAAATTATTAAAATCCCTAATTATTAGGACCGTTGACCTTTTAAATCAACGGCCCAGATCAAATCTCTAAAGTTTAACCATTAGAGAAGACCTAAACTCCCCTAACCCTAAATCATTTCCCCCAAGCCCGACAACCGCTCTTTCCCTTTCCTCTCTATACTCACTCAACCTGCCATGAATGAATCAATCATAGACCTTGCACAAATTTGTGCAAGGTCACAAATCTTGACCCAAAATCATTCTTTCTGCTTCCCTATTAGCAAGTCTCACCGAAACTTTTCCCAATTAATCACACGAGTTTGAAATCTTGAGTTCTCTGACCTAGACACAAACATGAAACTTCAGTACTTAAATCCTTCGATGCTGGAACAACGTGTTTTAATATTAAAACACTCAGAAGACTTAATCCTCACTGTCGGATCACAAAGATCCAACGGACACTAAAATTCCTATCAAAATTATTAAATCCCTAAATATCAGGACCGTTGATCTAAAAGATCAACGGCTCAGATCAAATCTCTCAGGTTTAACCATTAGAGAAACCTAAACTCCCTTAGTCCCAAATCATTTCCCCCAAAGCCTCGCCGCCTCTCTTTCCCTTTCCTCTCTATACTCACTCAACCTGCCATGAATGAATCAATCATAGACCTTGCACAAATTTTTACAAGGTCACAAATCTTGAACCATAATCATTCTTTCTGCTTCCCTATCCGCGATTTTGGCCAGAACTTTCCCTGTTTCATCACACGAGTTTGAAATCTAGAGTTCTCTATCCTAGACACAAACATGAAACTTCAGTATTCAAATCCTACGATGCTGCAACAAAGATCTCTCATGCATGATGCATTTCATGATGATTATTCGAAGCTAGAGGTCAAATGCAATTACCTCTGGACCTCCGGTCTTTATCTAATGGTTTTTGGCCTGTAACAGCTATCACACACTCAGGTAAGACTCTCACATATTTTTTTCCCTCTGTTTCACTCTAATTTCACCCTCTTCACTATCATCATCTTCCACCATCGATTTGAATCTGTGAACCCTAGGGCTTCATAGCCACTATAAATTGGGGATTTTAATGTTTTCACCTAACACACAACAAGATATACCTTCCAACTATACCTAGCATCCGAGATTTAATAGTTGTTTGGAAAATTTCGATAAAAGTCAAAGTTCTTGGTCAATTTATGCTTTTCCTTTTCTTTTTGATTCTGAGTGTTATGCTGATTGAGAGCTTGAGCTCTTGGCTTTCCTAAAGAGTAATTTGAAAACTCGTTTGGTGTGCTACTCCAAATAAGGTCAATAAATTTCGACCTTGTTCTTTTTTTTTAGTTCAAGTTACTGAGCATGGACTGCTTTACTACTGAATGATGTTATTAACAAAGTGTCCATGTTTCTAGTGTTTTATGTGTTTATCAGTGACTCTGAATAGATTTTTCAACCATGAAATTCTTTAAATTATTGAAATTAGAATTCCATGCGGATATTGATATGCATATAATGATTCATGTCTACTGTTAACTTTGAAACGACCAAAGAACATTTTAACGTTCCTAATACCTAGTTTCAGACCTCTTTAATGATTCTATTAGCACTATTCTGAATGTTATGCTAATCTGCTTCGAATGTTACTTGTAGTTCCCTTAATAGTCCAGATTTAAACAAAGCATGAATCATTTAGTGTTGAGAACCAGTTTGCTACCTTAGTTTAGAAATACTAGCTCATGACCTTTAAACTTGTTTTATCTCTTTAATGTGCCTATGTGATTCTGTTAATTACTTGATTAAACTCATGACTGTTTATGTAAACCTGTCCCAAGCTAGTTGGATCTTTGTATCATCTTCGTGTATGTTCTGAGATTACTTTACACTTAGTTTAAGCCATGAAGTAAGGATGAGATGTATTTAAATTATGATAACTCATTTTTTTAGCTAAAGTACTGCTGCTAAGTTCTATTATATCTAAAACCCCATCCCAGACATGCTTAACAAATTTTCCCAACATGATGATACCTCTACCCTTTTCCTAAAGCTCATATAGTGATACTGTTAGTAATACTTTCATGACTCGTGCTAAATGTCCTTTGTATGTGTTTGTCATCCTGTACTCATTTTTATTCTCTAATGTCTCTGTTTGTACCTCATGATCCCGCACATGCCACACTGTTATAAAACTTCACTAAGCTCTTTTAAATGAATTAAACATAGTTTGTGAACTCTAAAGAGGATCTCTTGTTGCTACTGCTTTGATATAACATCATGCTTTGTTCTTAATGAGATTAGTGTGAAGTTAAACTCTTAGGAAGAAGTGATTATGTCATTAATTTTAAAGTTGGGCAAGACTGATCACCTGTGACATTGTTAATATCCTTAAAAATTCTAATTGCAGCTTGCTAATTCGTGATCCTGTTTATATTCCTAGAAGTTGTATTCTAGGTTGAGAATCTATAACCCTGTTAATGTTTTTTAGAAACTCTGATTGTAGTTTGGCATCTCTGGTAATCTTTGTAGGAATCCTAACTGTGGATTGCTATTCTGAATCTCTGGCAATACTCCTTCAATGTTCTAATTAAAGTTATCAACCTATGTCTCTTAATCGAGGCTACTGATCTGCATTTCTAATTGAAGTTGCTGACCCATGTTTGTATTAGCACTCTTAGAAAGTACCAGTTATAGTGTTTAATCTATAATGTTGTTAATATCTTTATAAGCTCTAACTATAGTTGTTAATTTGCCCTCACCTAAGGCTCCTAAGATGTTTAGTTGAAACTGTTAGTCCACATCTTTGCACACTTTTTAGGACTGTTAACCTAAGTGTGTGCTAGAGGGCAAGACTTAAGTTAAAATCAATCTCTGTTTAGTCTAATTGAAGACTATTAAGGCATATGTATTTGCGCTCATAAACTATTGCAGACTTGAACTATGTACTCTATCTATCCTTAAGATATATGATCTCAGGTGTTTGGTTCTTTAACAGTAGTATGATAATGTCCCTGTCTCTATATATGTTTGAAGCTGATTTCTTTTGAACATGCTTAACATGTTACTCATAGTGAATCATCTATTTAGCTTTTGAAATATGATTATGATAATGTAGATAGATTGTCTTATAATCTTATAATGTTCTGCTTTGGCCATATGAGAAAGACATATACTTCTGTGGTATGATATTACTGTGGTGATTGCAATTTACATTGAAAATGCCTCATTGGTACTTAAACCTGCGGGGAAGAGTGAGTGTGAGTGGTTAGGGGTATTTGGGAGTAGATCTTAGCTCTTGGTTGGGCTACTCTCCCTGACACAAGCACTGCCCTGGGCCTTGAGACTCTTGGGAACTTTGAAGTGTCAGGGATCCAAAGAGAGCCTTGGCTTTGAATGGAACTCTACCCTTAGCCTCTAATGTATTGACATTCATTACCCCTTTTAGGTTTAGTGTTTAATGACCACGAAAGATTTTCAATGTGAATCACTTTACCATATGCGACCCCACATTAGTATAGCTTTCATAATTCAAATTACTATTGGTTGTTAAAATGTATTCAACTCATTTACCTATATATTTCATGTATGATTGTATGTATAGAGTATTATATCTAATGACCTTCTCTTTTTTTTTTAACATGTATAATTATTTGGCATGCCTCGAAAGAACTCAGGCCCAAATTCTGTACCAGCGCTCTTAGGAGTTTGAAGCCCACTACTGTCTATTCCTACTGTTTTCCGGACCTAGCTCTTTCAGGCTCAAACCGGATTCTTTTCTTACCCTTTACTGCTTTATTACATTCTGCTATTCGTATTTCTTACATGTATGTGGCACTATTCGTATCATATCTGATTAAAGGTCTTACTTTTCCCTTTGAATCATGAAAGAAACTTAGGCAAGCCCTAAAGGACATAGAATTAAAGAAGTGTTAAGCTTAATAGTAATTAGTTTTAATTCACTATTTATATATTGCTCATGCTATTTACTCTTATATTTTGCCAACATTCCATGAAAACTTTGAAGCCAAAAATAGCTTAGCACGGACGACAGTCCCTCTTTTCGGAAAAGAACTAGAAGGGGAACCCAAAATCGGCCTTTAAAGATCAAATCTTCTAAAACAAAGTGCTTCCGCATAATGAAAGATTTTTAAATGATTTCCTCAAGTCTAAGAATTAAGATTTTGAAAGCCAAGGTACGTCTTAGGATCACTTTCTTACAACATCTTTATTTTATTAGAGTTACATGAATAGCCATATTCCTTAAATACAACGTGTTTTTATAACTTATCCCCTTTTACATGTTTCATAAATATAAACCATTCATATACATATTTTAAAACTTTTTCAATTATATATACATACAAACGTTATCTTCAAAGGCCCTTCTTAAACATATATCCTTTCAAAGCTACACATCCTCTTATCAAATAGCAAGTTGTAATTTAGATATATATAGTAAGCCATACCCTTTAACACTAGTTGAGTAGAATACAAACAACTAATCCTTTAAACCTAGTCTAAATCCTATGGAGCTACCTCAGGTAGATTTTAAGGTGTGCCTAACACCTTTCCCTTAGAAGAACAAGAACCCTTAACCACAATCTCTCTAGTTAGTAGACTAATAAAGAAATGACCTTCAATAATTAAATAGGTATCCTAGTATACCTTTAAATATTAGTTGGCGACTTTCTTATCATCAACAAGGAAATCACAAGTTGAATATTGTTTTGACTCGTGCAAAATAGGATGCAACAGCGAGGCGGTAACTATTGTTCCTTAGGTCATTTATTATGGGACGGCAAAATTTTAGACAATCGGGGTTTGACGGGTCCATGCAGATGGCGTGGGCTATAGCACGCGAAAATTTAAGAGTCGGGCAAAATTCTAAATTTATGGCCCTACAACGCCAAAAAACGAGTAACGGTCATGGGAGGTGAAGACTATTGTTCCTAAGGTTGTTTTCATGCTTTGGCAAAATTTTGGGCTATCCGGGTTTTGGGTTCGGGGTTCGGGCTTCCCGGCTCGTGTAGATGTCGTGGCCTATAGCACATGAAAATTTAAGAGTCGAGCGAAATTTCAATTTATGGCCCTATAACGGCAAAAAATAAGTAACGGTCATGGATAGGCGGTGAATATTGTTCCTTATGTCGTTTTTAATGGTGCAGCAAAATTTTAGGCTATCCAGGTCAGAGCACCGAGGCCCGTGTAGATGGCGTGGGCTATAGCACACAAAAACCTACGAATCGGGCGGAATTACAATTTTATGGCCCCAAAATGCCAAAAAATGAGTAACGGTCATGGCGAGGCGATGACTATTGTTCCTTAAGTTGTGTTTAATGGGCCGGCAAAATTTTAGGTGATCCGGATCGCACACGAAAATTTAGAAATCGGGTGGAATTCTAGTTTTATGGCCCTAAAACGCCAAAAAATGAGGAACAGTCATGGCGAAGCGGTGACTATTGTTCCTTAGGTCAATTTTGATGGGCCAGCAAAATTTTAGGCTATTCGGGTCCTGTAGCTCGGATGCATGCAGATGGCGTGGGTCATAGTAGACGAAAATCTGAGAATCAGGCGGAATTCTAATTTTATCGACCTAAAATGAGGAATGTCATGGTGAAGCAATACCTATTGTTCCTTAGGCCATTTTTGATGGGGTGACAAAATCTTAGGCAATTCGAGTTCGATCATCGGGATGCATGCAGATGGCGTGAGTTATAGGGCACGAAAATTTGGGAATCAGGCAAAATTCCAATTAGTGCCCTAAAACGCCAAAAATGGATGAATGGTCATAGCTAAACGATGACTATTGTTACTTAGGTCGTTATTGAGGGGCCAACAAAATTTTAGGCAATTCGGATCCGGTCGCCCAGATGCATGGAGATGTAGCACATGAAAATCTGGGAATCGGGCTAAATTTCGATTTGATGGCCCTAAAATACCAAAAAACAAGAAACGATCACGGAGAAGCAGTTACTAATGCTCCTTAGGTCGATTTTAATAGACCGACAAAATTTTATGCGATTTAGGTCCTATCGCCCAAATGCATGCTGATGTGTGGGTTATAGCACACGAAAATCTAGGAATCAGACAGAATTCAAGTTTTATGGCCCTAGCCAATAATCAAGGAACAATCATGGCGAAGCGATGACTATCGTTATAGGTTGTTTTTGAGCCGGCAAAATTTAGGCGATTAGGGTCTGGTCGTCCGGATGCATGCAGATGGCGTGTACTATCCACATGAAAATTCAAAAATCATGCTAAATTCTTTTTTTATGGCCTTAAAATTTTAAGCGATTCGGAGCATAACACGGGAAAAGAAAATAATGCTAAATTCTTGTTTTATGGCCCCTAAAATGCCAAAAATCGAGGCGATGACTATTGTTCATTAGGTCGTTTGTGATGGCCCGCAAAATTTTAGGTATTTCGGAGCCAGTCGCTCGAGTTCATACAGATGGCCATGAAAAATCGAAATCATGCTGAATTCCTGTTTTATGGCCTTAAAATGCCATAAAATAACATGGAAAAGCGATGACTATTGTTCATTAGATTGTTTCTGATGGGCCCGTAAAACTTTAGGAGATTCATAGCTAGGCATCCGAGTTCATGCTGATGGCATGGA
The DNA here is from genome assembly GCA_002018475.1 of Nicotiana obtusifolia. NCBI lineage: Eukaryota > Viridiplantae > Streptophyta > Magnoliopsida > Solanales > Solanaceae > Nicotiana > Nicotiana obtusifolia. The sequence goes on from MCJB01005636.1 coordinate 226,604, forward strand.
CAATAGCATACAAAAATTGAAACATCATGCTGAAATTCAGTTTTATGGCCCTAAAATGCCCAAAAACGAGGAACGATCACAACAAAGTGATGATTATTGTTCATTCGGTCATTTTTGATGGGACCGCAAAATTTTAGGCGATTCAAAGTCGGTCGCCCGAGTTTATGAAGATGGCGTGAACTATAGCATGCGAAAACTCGAAAATCATGATAAATTCCTGTTTTATGGCCCTAAGACGCCAAAAATGAGGCACGATCATGGAGAAGTGATGATTATATTTTTTAGGTTATTTCTGATGGGCCCGTACAATTTTAGGCGATCATGAGTAGGTCGCCCGTGTTCATGCAGATGGCGTGGACTATAGCATACGAAAAATCGAAAATTGTCTCGAATTCCTATTTCATGGTCCTAAAATGCGAAAAAGGAGGAACGGTCATGGCTAAGCTTGAGTATTATTCATTAGGTCATTTATGATGGGCCCGTAAAATTTTTGGCAATTTGGATCCGGTTACTCGAGTTCATGCAAATGGAATAGACTATACCACTCGAAAAATTAGAAATCTTGATGACTTCCTACTTTATGGCCTAAAAGGCCAAAAAACGAGGAACAGTTATGGCCAAGCAATGATTATTGTTCATTAGGTCGTTTCTGATGGGCCCATAAAATTTTCGCCGGAGTTCATATAGATAGCGTAGATATAACACACGAAAAATCAAAAATTATGTTGAATTCCTGTTTTATAGACCTAAAACGCTAAAAAGAGAGGAATAATCATGGCAAAAAGATGACTATTTTTTATTAGATCGTATCTAATGGACCGATAAGATTTTAGGCGATTGGGAGCTGGTCAATCGAGACATGTAGATGGCATGGACTATAGCACACGAAAATTTGGAATCTTGCTGAATTGATGTTTTATGGCCCTAAAATGCCAAAAATGAGGAACGATCATGGAAAATCGATGAATATTGTTCATTAGCTCGTTACTGATTGGCCCACAAAAATTAAGTTGATTCAGAGCCGGTCACCCAAGTTCATGCAGATGGCGTGGACTATAGCACATGAAAAATTAGAAAATCATGTTGAATTCCTATTTTATGGCTCTAAAACACCAAAAACAAGGAATAGTCATGGCGAAGTGATGAATATTGTTCATTAGGTCATTTCTGATGGGCCCGCAAAATTATAAGCGATTTGGAGACAATCACCCGAGTTCATGCAGCTGGTGTGGACTATAATACACGAAAAAATAGAAATCGTGCTGAATTCCTGTTTTATGGCCATAAAATGACAAGCAAACAAGGAATGGTCTTGGAAAAGCAATGAATATTGTTCGTTAGATCATTTCTTATGGCCCCCCAAAATTTTACGTGATTCATAGCTTGTCGTCCGAGTTCATGTAGATGGTATGGACTATATCATATGAAATATTGAAAATCATGCTGAATTCTTATTTTATGGCGAAGTGATTACTATTGTTCATAGGTAGTTTCTAATGCGCCCGCAAAATTTTAGGCAATCGGAGCTAGTCGCTCGAGTTCATGCAGATGGCATGAACTAATGAACTATTGCGCACGAAAATTGGGAAATCTTGTCGAATTCCTGTATTATGGCCCTAAAATACCAAAAACGAGGAAAGGTGAGGGAGAAACAATGTATTAGGTCGTTTCTGATGGGCCCGCAAAATTTTAGGATATTCAAAATCGGTCGCCCGAGTTCATGCAGATGGCGTGGACTAATAGTACATGAAAATTTGAAAATCAAACTGAGCTCCTATTTTATGGCCCTAAATTGTCAAAAATGAGGAACGTTCATGACAAAACAATTATTATTGTTCATTAGGTAGTTTCTAATAGGCCCACAAAATGTTTGGCGACTCTGAGCCGGTCGCCCGGGTTCATGCAAATAGCATGGACTATTGCACACGAAAATTCAAAAATTGTGCTAAATTCAAGTTTTATAGCCCTAAAACGCCACTAATTGTTGAACGATCATGGTGAAGCGATAAATATTGATCATTAGGTCATTTTGCATGGACCCACAAAATTTTAGGCGCTTCAGAGCTGGTCGCCCGAGTTCATGCAGATGGCGTGGACTATAGCACACAAAAAATTGAAAATCGTGTTGAATTCCTTGTCTATGGAACTAAAACACCAAAAATGAGAAACAATTATGGAAAAACAAGGAATATTGTTGATTAGGTCATTTCTGATGGGCCTGCAAAATTTTAGGCGATTCGAACTCGGTTTCCTGAGTTCATGCAGATAGCGTGGAATATAGCACACCAAAAATCGAAAATTGTGCTAAGTTCCTGTTTCATGGCCCTAAAGCGCCAAAAAGCGAGGAACGATCATGGCGAAGTGATGAATATTTTTCCATTAGGCCGTTACTGATGGACCAGCAAAACTTTAGGCGATTCAGAGCTGGTCGCACGAGTTTATGACGATGGTATGGACTATATCACACGAAAATTTAGAAATCGTCCTGAATTCCAGTTTTATGACCCTAAAACGCCAAAAGTGAGGAACGATCATGGTGAAGCGATGACTATTCTTTATTGGGTCATTTCTGATGGACCCAAAAAATTTAAGGTGATTCAGAGCGTGTCGCCCGAGTTCATACAGATGGCGTGGACTATAGCACATGGAAAATTAGAAATCATGCTTAATTCCTATTTTTGCATGTGTTTTGGTTGCTCTAGTTCATAGCTGTTATTAATGCTTTCTTGACCTTTATACTACTGTATTTGTTTTTTCCTATACTGTTGTGATTTGCATGCTTGTCTGGAGCCGAGGTTTATCGGAAACAACCTCTCTACCTGCATAAAGTAGGGGTAAGACTGTGTACATAATACCCTCCCCAGACCCCCTATTTGTGGGATACTGATTTTGTTATTGTTGTTGTTGTGCTTAATTCCTATATTATGGCCCTAGAAAAACGGTCATGGCGAAGCGATGACTATTTTTATTAGGTCGTGTCTGATAAGACAACAATATTCGATTGAGAGCTAGTCGCGTGAGTTTATGCAGATGATGTGGACTCTAGCACATGAAAATTCAGAAATTATCCAGAATTCCGATTTTATGGACCTAAAACGACAAAAAATGAGGATTTGTCCTAGCAAAGCTATGACTAATGTTTGTTAGGTCATTTCGGATAGGCCAACAAATTTTAGGCGATTCGGAGCCGGTCACCCGAGTTCACGTAAATGGTATGAGCTATAGCACACGAAAAATTAAAAATCATGTTGAATTCTTTTTTGTGACCCTAAAATGCCAAAAAATGAGGAACCATCACGGAGAAACAATGACTATTATTATTAGGTAGTTTTTGATTGGCCCAGAATATTTTAGGTGATTCAGATTCGGTCGCTCAAGTTCATGTGGATGGCGTGGACTATAGCACACGAAAAATCAAAAATCGTGTCGGCCTCCTATTTTATGGCCCATAAAAGCCAAAAAATGTGGAACAATCATGGCGAAGTGATGAATATTTTTCAATACGTCGTCTCCGATGGCTCGCAAATTTTAAGTGATTCGTAACCATTCGCCTGAGTTCATGTACATGGCGGGGACTATGCACACGAAAAATCAGAAATCATGTTGAATTCCTATTTTAAGGCCCTAAAACACTAAGAAATAAGGAATGATCATGGGAAGTGATAAATATTATTCATTAGGCCGTTTCTGATGGGACCGCAAAATTGCAGGCGATATGGAGCTGGTCGCTTGAGTTCATGCAGCTGGCGTGGACTATAGCACAAGAAAAATCAAAAATCGTGTTGAATTCCTATTTTATGGCTCTAGAATGCCTAAAAAAGAGGAACGATCATGGAAAAGCGATGAGTATTGTTCATTAGGACGTTTTGTTGGGCCCACAAAATTTAAGGCGATAGAGCCGGTTGCCCGAGTTCATGCAAATAGCGTGCACTATAGCACACGAAAAATCAAAAATCGTATTGAATTCTTATTTTATGGCCCTAAAACACAAACAGGAACGGTCATGGCGAAGTGGTGAATATTGTTTATTAGGTCGTTTCTGATGGGCCCGCAAATATTCCAAGCGATTCGGAGCCTGTCGCCCGAGTTCATGCAGATGGCATGGACTATAGCATACACAAATTCAAAAATCGTGTTGAATTCCTATTTTTTAGCGCTACAATGCCGAAAAATGAGGAACGGTCATGGCAAAGCTATGACTATTGTTCATTAGGTCGTTTCTGATTGGCCCACAAAATATAAGGCGATTCGAAGCCGGTCACTCAAGTTCATGTAGATAAGCATGGACTATAGCATACGAAAATTCAGAATTTGTGATGACTTCCCATTTTACGGCCCAAAAACACCAAATAACAAGGATCAATCATGGAGAAGCAATGTGTATTGCTCGTTAGGTTGTTTCTGGTGGGCCGGCCGATCGCAAAATTTTGAGGCGATTCGGAGCCAATCTCCCGAGTTCATGTAGATGATGTGAACTATAACACACGAAAAATAAGAAATCATGTTAAATTCTTGTTTTATGGCCCTAAAACGCCAAAAAACGAGGAACGGACATGGCTAAACGATAACTATTATTCATTAGATCGTTTCGGATAGGTCCGCACAATTTTAGGCGATTCAGAGCTGATCTCCTGAGTTCATGCAAAATTGCAAATCGTCCTAAATTTGTGTTTTATGGCCCTAAAAAGTCAAAAAAATGATGAACAGTCATGGAAAAGCTATGAGTATTGTTCATAAGGTCATTGCTAATGGGCCCACAAAATTTTAGATGAATCCGAGCCGATCGCCCCAGTTCATGCAGATGGAATAGACTATTGTGCTGAATTACTATTTTATGGCCCTAAAAGCCAAAAAATGAGGAACAATTGTAGCAATTTGGAACTGGTCGCCCGAGTTCATGCAGCTGGGGTGGACTATTGCACACGAAAAATCAAAAATCCTGTTGAATTCCTATTTTATGGTCCTAGAACGCCTTAAAACTAGAAACGGTCATGGCAAACCAATGAGTATTGTTCCCTAGGATGTTTTGATGGTCCCACAAAATTTAAGGCGATGGAGCCGATCACCCGAGTTCATGCAGATAGTGTGGACTATAGCACACGAAAAATGAAAAATCGTATTGAATTCTTACTTATGGCCCTAAAAAGCCTAAAAACGAGGAATGGTTATGGAAAGATGATGATTATTTTTCATTAGGATGTTTTGATGGCCCCACAACATTTAAGGCGATGGAGTCGGTCGTCCGAGTTCATGCAGATAGCGTGGATAGCACATGAAAAATCAGAAATCGTGTTAAATTCTTATTTTATGACCCTAAAACGGGGAAAAAAACACAAGAAACATTCATGGTGAAATGGTGAATATGGTTTATTAGGTCGTTTCTGATGGGCTCGCAAAATTCCAAGCGATTCGGAACCGGTCGCCCGAGTTCATGCAGATGGCGTGGACTATAACACACACAAATTCAAAAATCGTGTTGAATTCTTGTTTTATGGCCCTAAAATACTGAAAAATGAGGAATGGTCATGACGAAGCGATGACTATTATTCATTAAGTCATTTCTAATTAGCCCACAAAATATAAGGCGATTCGAAGGGTAGACTATACCACATGAAAACTCAGAAATCGTGTTGAATTCTTGTTTTATGGCCCAAAAACACCAAAAAATAAGGAACGATCATGGTGAAGTGAGTATTGTTCGTTAGGTTGTTTCCGAAGGGCCGGTCGACCGCAAAATTTTTAGCCGATTCGGAGCCAATCGCCCGAGTTCATGCAGATGGCGTGGACAATAACACACAAAAAATCAAATATCATGCCAAATTCTTGTTTTATGGCCCTAAACGCCAAAACACGAGGAATGGACATGGCAAAATGATGACTATTGTTTATTAGATCATTTCTAATAGGCACCGACAATTTTAGGCGATTAGGAGCTGATCTCCCGAGTTCATGCAGATGGCGTAGATTATTTGCACAAAAAAAATCAAAAATCATCCGGAATTTCTATTTTATAGCCCTAAATCACCAAAAAATAAGGAACGGTCATGGAAAAGTGATGAGTATTGTTCATAAGGTCATTTTTTATGGGCCCGCAAAATTTTAGACGAATCTGAGCTGGTCGCCCGAGTTCATTCAGATGGCATGGACTATCGTGTTGAATTTCTGTTTTATGAACCTAAAATGCCAAAAAACGAGAAACGATCTTAGCAAAGTGATGACTATTTTTCATTTTGACGATTCTAATGGGCTCACAAAATTTTAGCGATCGGAGCCAGTTGCCCGAGCTCATGCATATGACGTGGTCTATAGCACACGAAAAATCGAAAATCATCTTGAATTCTTTTTTTATTGCCCTACAATATCAAAAAAGCGAGAAACGGTCATGGAAAACTAATTACTATGGTTCATTATTGATGGGCCGTCAAGATTTTAGACGATTCGAGGCCTATTGTTTGAGTTTATGTAGATGGCGTGGACTATAGCGCACGAAAAATTAAAGATCGTCCTAAATTCCTATTTTATGGCCCTTACACGCCAAAAAATGAGGAACGGTCATGGCGAAGTGATGACTAATGTTCATTAGGGCATTTCTGATGGGCCCGAAAAATTTTAGGCGATTCAGAGCCGGTCGCCCGAGTTCATGCAGATGGCATGGACTATAGCACACTAAAACTTGTAAAATCATCCTCAATTCCTGTTTTATGGTCCTATAACGCCACAAAACGAGGAACGATCACGACGAAGCGATGACTATTATTCCTTGGGATGTTTTAGATGGGACAGTAAAATTTTAGGCAATTCATGGCCAGTCACCCGAGTTCATACGGGTGGATTGGACTACAACACACGATAAATCGAAAATCGTGCTGAATTCCTGTTTTATGGATTAGGGTCCCGTTCGCCTGAGTTTATTCAAATGGTATGGACTATAGCACACGAATAATCAGAAATGGCCTTGAATTCCTGTTTTATGGCCATAAAACATCAAAGTATGAGGAACGGTCATGGCGAAGCGATGACCATTATTCATTAGGTAGTTTCTGATAGGCCGGAAAATTTTTAGGCGATTTAGAGCGGGCGCTCGAATCCATGCAGATAGCGTGGACTATCAACATGAAAATTCAGAAATCCTACAAAATTCCGTTTTTATGGCCCTAAAATGCCAAAAATGAGGAACAATCATAGCGAAGTGATGAGTATTCTTCATTAGGTTTAAGGCAATTCAGAGTCGGTCACCCGAGTTCATGCAAATGGCGTGGACTATAGCACACAAAAATTTGGAATCGTGCTGAATTCCTGTTTTATGGCCTTAAAATGCCAAAAAGTGAGGAATGGTTGTGGCAGAGTGATGAGTATTTTTCATTAGGTTATTTTTTATGGACACCAAAAAATTTAGGCGATTCGGAGCCAGATGCCCGAGTTCATGTAGATGGCATGAACTATAGTACAGGAAAAATAAAAAATCGAGCTAAATTCTTGTTTTATGGACCTAAAACGCCAAAAATGAAGAATGGTCATAGAAAAACGATGACTATTATACATTTGGTCATTTTTTATGGACCCGCAAAATTTTAGGCAATTCGGAGCCAATCGCCCGAGTTCATGTAGATAGTGTGAACTATAGCACACGAAAAATCGGAAATCATCTTGAATTCCTATTTTTATGGTCCAAAAATGCCAAAAAACAAGGAACGGTCATGGCAAAGTGATGCATATTATTCATTAGGTTGTTTCTAATGGGCCCGCAAAATTTTAGGCAATTCGGAGCCGATCACTCGAGTTCATGCAGATGGCATGGACGCATACGAAAAATCAGAAAATCGTCCTGAATTCCTATTTTATGGCCCTAAAATGCCAAAAAGCGAGGAACGCTCATGGCAAATCTATGAATATTGTTCATAAGGTCGTTTCTAATGGGTCCGCTAAATTTTAGACGATTCCGACTCGGTCGCCCGAGTTCATGCAAATGGCTGGACTATATTTCGAAAATCATACCGAATTCCTATTTTATGGCCCTTAAACGTCAAAAAATGAGGAACGGTCATGGAAAAACAATGACTATTTTTCATTATGAATGTTCTAATGGGGTTGCAAAATTTTAGGCAATTCGGAGTCGGTCGCCTGAGTTCATGCAAATGGCATGGATTATAGCACACAAAAAATTAGAAATCGTGCTGAATTCCTATTTTATTACCCTAAAACATCAAAATATGAGGAAAGGACATGGTAAAGCGATGTGTATCTTTCATTAGGTCATTTTTTATGGGCTAGCAAAATTTTTGGCGATTCAGACACGATCACCCTAGTTCATGTAGATGGTGTGGACAGTAATGCACAAATAATCGGAAATCATCCTGAATTCCTGTTTTATTTCCTTAAAAAATGAGGAATGATAATGGCAAAGTGATGGCTAATATTTATTAGGTCGTTTTGATGGACCCAGCAATTTTAAGTGATTATGAGTTGGTTGCCCGAGTTCATGTAGACGCCGTGAACTATAACATACGAAAATCGAAAATCGTACTGAATTCCTATTTTATGGCCCTAAAACGCTAAAAACAAGGAATGGTCGGGGCGAAGAGACGAATTTCATTCATTAGGACATTTCTGAAGGGCCTACAAAACTTTAGGCGATTCGGAGTGGGTCAGCCGAATTCATGCAGATGTAGTGTACTATAGCACACGAAAAATTAAAAATCATGTTGAATTCTTGTTTAATGGCCTCAAACCACCAAAAAACGAGGAATGAACATGGAAAAGTGATGAGTATTTTTCATTAGATCGTTTCTGATGAGCTCGCAAAATTTTAGGCGATTTGGTGTCAGTCGCCCAAATTCATGCAGATAGTGTGGACTATAGCACATGAAAAATCGGAAATCGTGATTGATTCCTGGTTTATGGTCCTGAAATGCCAAAAAATGAGGAACGGTCATGGAGAAGCGATGAGTATTGTTCATTAGGCACTTTCTGATGGGCTCGCAAAATTTTAAGCGATTCGAAGCCGGTCACCCGAGTTCATGCATATGGTGTGGACTATAGCACATGAAAATTCGAATATCATCTTGAGTTCCGGTTTATGGCTCTAAAATGCGAAAAATAAGGAATGGTCATGGCGAAGCGATGACTATTCTTTAGTAGGCCATTTCTGATGGGCCCGCAAAATTTTAGGCGTTTTGGAGCCGGTCGCCCGAGTTTATGCAGATGGCAGTGGACCATAGCACATGAAAATTCAGAAATCATCTTGAATTCCTATTTTATGGCCCAAAAATTTCAAAAAGAAAGAGGAACAGTCAAAGCAAGGCGATGAGCATTGTTCATTAGGTCGTTTCTTATTGGCTCGCAAAGTTTTAGATGATTCGAAGCCGGTCTCCCGAGTTCATGTAGATGGCATGGACTATAGCATACGAAAAATCGAAATTTTCTTGTAGTCTTGTTTTATGGCCTTAAAATACCAAAAAATGATGAATAGTCATGGCAAAGCGATGACTACTGTTCAGTAGGCCGTTTATGATGGGCCCGCAAAATTTTAGGCGATTCGGAGCTGGTAGCCCGAATTCATGCAGATGGTATAGACTACTGTCACACGAAAAATCAAAAATCATGCTAAATTCCTCTTTTGTGGCTCAAAACGCCAAAAAACAAGGAATGATAATGGCAAAGAGATGAATATTTTTCATTAGGTCAATTCTGATGGGCGCACAAAATTTTAGGCGATTCAGAGTCGGTCGCCCTAATTCATGCAGATGGCGTGGACTATAGCACACAAAAAAATTGAAAATCATGCTGAATTCCTGTTTTATGGCCCTAAAATGCCAAAACACGAGAAACAATCATGGCGAAGCAATGACTAATCTTCATTAGGCCTTTTCTAATCGGCCCGATAAATTATAGGCGATTTCGAGCCGGTCACCCGAGTTCATGCGGGACTATAGAACACGAAAAATTGGAAATCATTTGAATTCCTGCTTTATGGTCCTAAAATGCCAAAAATAAGGAACAGTCATGGCGAAGCAAAAAGTATTGTTCATTAGATCGTTTTTTATGGGCCCGCAATATTTTAGGCGATTTGGAGCCTGTCACCCGAATTCATGCAGATGACGTGGACCATAGCACCAAAAAAATGAAATTCGTGCTGAATTCCTGTTTTATGGCGCTAAAACGCCAAATAAATAGGAAGGTCATGGCGAAGCGATGAGTATTGTTGATTAGGTCGTTTCTGATGGATTGAACAATTTTAGGCGATTCGGAGCCGATCGCCAGAGTTTATGCAGACAGCTTGAACTATAGCACATGAAAATTCTAAAATCGTGCCGAATTCTTGTTTTATGACCCTAAAATGCCAAAAAAATGAGAAAGGGTCATGGCGAAGTGATTACTGTTCTTGATTAGGCCATTTCTGATAGGCCTGCAAAAGTATAGGCGATTCGGAGCCGGTCGCCCGAGTTCATGCAGATGACGTACACAATAGCACACAAAACATCGAAAATCATGATAAATTCCTATTTTATGGCCCTAAAACACCAAAAGATATGGAACAATCATGGGGAAGCGATGAATATTATTCGTTACATTGTTTTTATTGGGCCCGCATAATTTTAGGCAATTCGGAGCTGGTCGTTCAAGTTCATGCATATGGCGTGGACTATAGCATACAAAATATCAGAAGTCATACTGAATTCTTATTTATTGCTCTAATGCTAAAAAGACGAGGAACGGTCATGGCGAAGCGATAACCAATGTTCATGAGGTCGTTTCTGATGTGCCCGCAAAATTTTAGGCGATTCGCAGCCGGTCGCTCGAGTTCATGCAGATCGCATGAACTATAGCGCACGAAAAGTTAAAAATAGTCCTAAATTCTTGTTTTATGGCCCTAATACGGCAAAAAACAAGGAACGGTCATGAAAAAATGATGACTATTGTTCATTAGTTTGTTTCTGTTGGGCCCACAAAATTTTAGGTAATTTGGAGCAGGTCGCCTGACTTCATGAAAATGTTGTGGATTATAGCACATGATGACTATTTTACATTAGGTCATTTCTGATTGGTCCGTAATATTGTTGGTGATTCGGAGCTGGTCGCCCAATTTCATGCAGATAGCATGGACTATAGCACACGAAAAATCGAAAATCATCATGAACTGTTGTTTTGTGGCCCTAAAATACCAAAAATAAGGAAGATCATGGTAAAGCAATGAATATTGTTCATTAGGTCGTTTCTAATGGACCGGTAAAATTTTAGGCAATTCGAAGCCGGTCGCCCGAGTTCATGCAGATAACGTGGATTATAGCATATGAAAAATCAGAAAATGTTCTGAATTCATGTTTTATGGCCTTAAAATGCCAAACACCGAGGAATGGTCATGGAAAAGTGATGAGTATTGTTCATAAGGTCGTTCTATTGGGCCCGCTAAATTTTAGCCGATTCCGAGCCGGTCGCCCTAGTTCATGCAGATGGTTGAACTATAACACACAAAAATTCAAAAATCGTGTTGAATCCCTATTTTATGGCCTTAAAACGCCAAAAAATAAGAAACAGTCATGGAAAAGAGATGACTATTCTTCATTAGGTCATTTCTAAAGGACCCGCAAAATTTTAGGGATTCGGAGCCGATCTCCACAGTTCATGCAGATGGCACGGATAATAGCACATGAAAAATCAGAAATCGTGCTGCATTCTTGTTTTATGTCCCTAAAATGCCAAAAAATGAGGGTCGATCAAGGCGAAGCAATGAGTGTTATTCATTACGTCATTTCTGACGAGCTCGCAATATTTTAGGCGATTCGGAGTTGGTCGCCCTAGTTCATATAGATAGCGTAGACTATAACACATGAAAATTTAAAAAATCCTCCTGAATCTGAAATGCCAATAAATAAGGAACGATCATAGCGAACTAATGACTATTCTTCATTAGGCCAATTCTAATGGGTCCGCAAAAAATTTAGGCATTTTGGAGCCGGTCGCCTGAGTTCATGGAGATGGCATTGACTATAGCACACAAAAAATCAAAATCGTGCTGAATTCTTATTTTATGGCCCTAAAATGCTATAAAACAAGGAACAACCATTGCAAAGCGATAAATAATTTTCTTTAGGTCGTTTCTGATGGACACGCAAAATTTTAGGCGATTCGAAAATCATGCCGAATTCCTATTTATGGCCCTAAAACATCAAAAAATGAGGAATGTCCATGACACAGCAATGACTATTCTTTAATATGTCATTTTTTATGGGTTTACAAAATTTTAGGAGATTTGAAGCCGGTCGGCGGAGTTCATGCATATGACATGGACTATAGCATAAGAAAAATCAGAAATCATGCTGAATTCCTATTTTATGGTCCTAAAGCGCTAAAAATAGTCATGACAAAGAGATGACTATTGTTCATTAGGTCATTTCTGATGGGCCCGAAAAACTTTAGGCGATTAGGAGTTGGTCGCCAGAGTTCATGTAGATGGCGTTATAGCATACAAAAATTCCGAAATCATCCTGAATTCTTGTTTTATGGCTCTAAAAACGCCAAAAAATGAGGAATAATTATGGTGTAGTGATGACTATTTTTCATTAGGTCTTTTTTTATGGGCCCACAAAATTTTAGTCGATTCGGAGCCGGTCGCCTAAGTTTATTTAGATAGCAGGGACTATAGCACACGAAAAATCAAAAATCATCCTGAATTCTTGTTTTATGGCCCTAAAACTCCAAAAATGAGGAATGGTCATGGTGAAGTGATGACTATTCTTCATTAGGTAGTTTCTGATGGGCTCGTAAAATTTTAGGCGATTTGCAGCCGGTGCCCGATCTCATACAGAGGACGTGGACTATAGCACACGAAAATTCGATAATTGTGCTGAATTCATATTTTATTTCCCTAAAACGCCAGCAAACAAGGAATGGTCATGGAAATGCAATGATTATTGTTCGTTAGGTCATTTCTGATGGGCACGCAAAATTTTAGGCTATTCGGAGTTGGTCGACCGAGTTCATGTAGATGGGCTTGACGATAGCACATAAAAAATCAGAAATCGTCCTGAATTCATGTTTTATTGCCCTAAAATGCCAAACAAATAATGAACGGACATGGCATAACGTGAATATTGGTCATTAAATCATTTTTATGGGCCCACAAAAATTTAGGCAATTCGGAGCCCGTTGTCCGAGTTCATGCAGATGGTGTAGACTATAGCGTACCAAAAATCGCAAATCATCCTGAATTCCTATCTTATGGCCCTAAAATGCCAAAAAATAAGGAAAGGTCATGACGAAGCGATGATTATTGTTCGTTAGGTCATTTCGGATAGGCATGAAAATTTTTAGGCTATTCGGAGCCGGTCGCTCGAGTTCATGTAGATGTCGTGGACTATAGCACACGAAAAATCAGAAATCGTCCTGAATTCCTGTTTTATTGCCCTAAAATGCCAAAAAATAATGAATGGACATGGCATAGAGATAACTATTATTCATTAGATAGTTTTTGATGGGCCCGCAAAATTTTAGGCAATTTGGAGCCTGTTGTCTGAGTTCATGCAGTTGGCGTGGACTATAGCATACGAAAAATTGCAAATCATCCTGAATTCCTGTTTTATAGTACTAAAACGCCAAGAAATAAGGAAAGGTCATGGTGAAGCAATTACTATTTTTCATTAGGTAATTTCTAATAGGCCCAAAAGCATTTAGGCGATTCGGAGCCGGTCGCCCGAGTTCATACAGATGGCGTGGATTATAGCACGCGAATATTTGGAAATCGTGTTAAGTTCCTATTTATGGCCCTAAAATATCAAAAAATGAGGAACACTCATGGAAAAGTGATGACTATTCTTTAATATGTCATTTTGGGAGCCGGTTGGCGGAGTTCACATAGATGGCATAGATTATAGCACAAGAAAAATCAAAAATCGTGTCGAATTCCTATTTTATGGTCCTAAAACGCTAAAAAATAGGGAACAATTATGGCAAAGCGATAATTATTGTTCATTCGGACTTTTTAGATCGGCCCGCAAAATTTAGGCAATTCGGAGCCGGTCGCCCGAGTTCATGTAGATGGCATTGACTAGTACACGAAAATTCAGAAATCGTGCTGGATTCCTGTTTTATGGCCCTGTAACGTCAAAAAACGAGGAACGATCATGGCAAAGCGATGAGTATTGTTCATTAGGTCGTTTCTAATGGGCCCGTAAAATTTTTAGGCGATTTAGAGCCGGTTTCCTGAGTTCATGCGGATGGCGTGGACTATAGCATACAAAAAATCGAAAATTATGCTGAATTCCTATTTTATGATCCTAAAATGCCAAAAAACGAAAAACAATCATGACGGGAAGAACCCTAACCCTTCATTCTATTCCATACAGCCTTGGTAGGACATCTATTTCTCAATTCCATAAACCCTCATGTCGATAAGCTCCATTTTTTTATAGGACCTGAAGGCTAGGCTAAAGCGATAAACAATCAAGTTTTGTGGATGTTATTATGGATAATCAAATTCCATATGAACAATCAAGGCATTTTTTCACGAAGCGAGTTCGGATCAGTATGCAATCCAAATTTGTTGCTAATCGGTTGTCTATGGTTCGTAATAGTGAGTCATGTTCTGTTTTCCTTTTTATTGAAGATCCCTCAAGCTCAAGAATGATGCAAGAGTTGAAGCATTTCAAGGTAGTAAGAGTACTAGGTCTCGCTTGGCAAGCATTGCATGCTTTTCCCAGTTGTATAGTTGAACTATTTCACTTGCGATACCTAGCTTTGAGTGCTTACTCGTACACTAATGATCAAGATATTTACATACCTCCATCAATAGCTAGCCTTCTATATTTGCAAACTTTAATACTTAAGTCTCCAATATCTATCGTCTGGAAGTATTATCGACCTTTCATATAACCATCAGAAATTTTCAAGATTTCGCAATTGAGACACCTCTCTTTAGACTAAAATTACTTGAATCAACATGAGTCTAGAGAGAGAGGTTGGATCCTGAGAAATTCGCAGTGTCTGTCTAGGTGGAATCAACATGAGTCTAGAGAAAGTTGGATTCTAAGAAATTTGCAGTGTTTGTCCCGGTGGAATCCTTTATCTTGTACTGTGTCAGTCGTTAGACGACTTCCCAACGTAAAGAAGCTGCAGATATTTGGTGTCCAAGAAGACTACATAAGAAGTAACGAGGGCAACGGCTAGTAGTGATCACTTTCCACGCTTTGAACGACTAGTGGTTAACCGTTTTTGGAGCATGTATCCGATCCCCCTTGATTTTGCAGAAATAACCACACTTCAGCTAATTGATATTAGCGACAATGCAAAATCTGTTGGGAACTCCGCTAAGAAGATTCAGCAGGAAATGGAAGATACCTACGGAAGTTATGCTGAGGTCCTTATCAATTAGTCCTTTCAGTTTAAGCCTGTCTTTTTACTTGATTTACTTTTGTTACTATTATTATTACTTATATAAAGTCACCTAAAGGGGGGAAGTAGTTTGGTTCTGAGAAATCTGCAGGGAGAGAAGGATGGAATTCATGTGCCCAATTAATCGATGTTGGTACATAAATTTCCGCCAAGCGGATTCAACAGTACATTGGAGACAACTATGCAAAGATCTGTTGAGATCCATATCTTTAGACCTGTAAAGCATCTTTTCAGCTCAGTGTTGTTATGTGTATTCATGTATGCTTTCTATGAGATAAGTAAAAACATGTGACTGTCCTGTGCTATTTAGTGGTCTTTAATTTCAAAGTTACCCACCATCCATAATCACATACCTATCCTCAATCACAACCGCCATCGTCGAATTACCGCAATCAACAATCATCAGCACTAGCCGTATGTCACAATTCATCATCACTAACCACCGTTATCACATAGCCACAGTCATAACGACAGTCACCACATCATTCATCATTATATATCGCCAACCATAGCTATCAGCGACCACCACTATTAGCTATTACTATCATCCATCGTAATTATTAGTTGCCACCACCAATGACCGCCATCAACCACCATTATTAATTGTTATTGCTAGCCCCCGCCATTACTAGCGACTATCCACAACCAGCACCACCACACCACCACCCCAGTCGACACCCACAACCACCATCAATTATCATATTATTTTTTAAAAATATTTTATTGATATAATATTAGATTAAATAGTATTTTAGGTGAATTTTATATTTAATTTTTTAAATATAGACAAGTTTCATATAGACGTGTAATTGTCTAGTATTCAAATTTTGATACATATCTTAATATTTATATGTGTATATCGATTTAAATATTTTAATTATAATACAAATAAATGAAGCCAAGTCTGATCACTCTGACTTTATTGAGGATAAGGTAGTTATTAGGGATGTTAATGGATATTTAATAACCGACTAAATCGACTGAACCATGCTGCACCGAACCGATTTTTATGTTTTTAATAAAATCGTAAGTTCTTATGTAAATTTATAACTGTATCGATAATTAGAGTAAGTTTTTTATCTTATGAAAATAAACCGAAAAAATACCAAACCGTACTAAATAAATTTATATGGAAAAAATATACTTATATATTAAGGTTAAAAATAATAAAGCATTAAATTTTCCTTGGGCCTTGGAATTATGAAAACGGTTACAAGCCAACAAGTAACTAAACTCAAAATCCTAATTCCCAAACCTATTATACTACTTCTATTGAAACTAAATTATTTCTAGCATATTCACTAGCAAGGCACAAGGTATTCTAGCAATTATGAGTAGTAAACTACAATGTATAAATATATTTTCTTTCGTATGATTTAGATTTAGATTTTCGAATATTTAATCTTGTATAGACTTTATTCTTGAGTCCCAACTTGCTTAACATCTTTCCACTCGTGTGATTTGTATTTTTATTAGCTTTGCTTAGTTTCTTTTATGCTGTTGTTGAATAGTTGATGGATCTATACTATCTTTCATGTTTTCTTGATTCATTACCACTTAAATAGTAAAAATGTCTAGAGAGTTTCGCTAATTCCTATAAAAGTAGATGTTATTGCATTCTACTTCTACTAGTGACTTTTAAATGATATTTAAAATATATCAAAAATTAACCGAACCGTATTATGCCGAAGAGAAATTGACACGATAGATACAGTCTGTAAAAGTCTAGTTTTGGTTATACGCAAAATAGAATAACCAAAAAATTAGTATAGTACAAATTTTATAAAATAATCGGCTAAACCGAACCATTGACATCCCTAGTAGTTATACTCTTGGTGACAACGTCACGCGCCATGTCAACGCTTTATTACAACCATAATTCCACGTAAAAAGATAAGGATAATACAAGAGTTACCACATATATTTCTTGGCCAGCGCTGGAGCTGAGCAGAAAATAGGATAGTAAACATTTTAACTTTTGGCAGAATGGCAGAAAAAAGGATAGTAAAGTAACTTGTTAATTTTGACAGTACATTTAAAATATTAACTTTAAACTTTTCAATTTACCTACTTTACCCTTAATGAGAAATTTTTATAACTACACAAATGTCATGGGCACATAGAGCTTTTGCCCCTTAAACTTTTAGGACCACATTTTTCAAAAGTTAGTTTTTTTCTCTTTAACTTTGTGCCAAATCAAACTATATCACATGAACCGAGAGAGTATATTTTTTGGGACTATTCAGATTACTAAGTATAAAACTAAAACTAGAGCTGGGCTTCCAGCTGGTTGATAGAGACAAGAGAGTGGACCAAGCTGGAGATGTGAGGGAAGCTAACTTGTGATCTCAAGAAACAAAAGAAAGACCTTTCCACTTTCTCTTTTAAATTGAGAAATTAGGAACTGTCACACAATTAGATTCTACCCACCCTATTGTTATCACACACATACGAGAGAAAGAGAGAAACTGAGACATGGCTTATACTGCTATTACTTCCCTCATGAGCACCACACAACAATCAATGCAAGTTACTGGACTTAACCTGCAATCGTTCTATGAAAAGCTTGAATCCTTGATAGCTATTACGGAGAAACCTTGCAAAATGATAGGCAATCTTGGTACATTGACAAGATTGGAAGCTGCAGTGATAGAGCTAGCATGCAGCACAGAAGATATGGTTGACTCGGAATCAAGAAATGTCTTAAACATAATTTTACGAACAATAGCCTTTTGGAGACTTCGTTCCCTCTTGAAATAAGCAATACGAGACATTGATTCCACCACGAAGAAGTGGATAGGAACACAGACCAGCCAAGATCTGAAAGCACAAAATCCGGTTCTTGCCTCTACATCTGAACGTGCTTTGGAGCCCGAGAATATAATGGTCGGCCATGAAAATGAATTCGAGATGATGCAGGTCCAGCTTGCTAGAACAACTAGTGAACTTGAAGTTGTCTCAATTGTAGGTATGGGGGGCATTGGCAAAACAACTCCGCTTAACAAAATCTTCAGTGATCCATTCATTATGTATCACTTTGACATTCGTGCAAAAGATACTATTTCACCAGAGTATTGTGCGAGAAATGGACTCCTAGGTCTTCTCTCTTCTATCACTGGAAAGACCGATAAACCTTATGAGCAACAAGATGATAGCAACTAAAGGACCGACTTCAAAAGCTTCTAAAAGGTAGGAGATATTTGATAGTCATTGATCACATATGGAAGGAAGCAGCTTGGATGATATAAAACTATGCTTCCCAGACTGTAACAATATGAATCAAATACTCTTGACCACTCGAAATGTGGAAGTGGCTGAATAAGCTAGCTCAGGTAAGCCTCCTTATCAAATACGCCTTTTGAATTGCCATGAAAATTGGGATTTACTGCACAAAAGGGTCTTTCTGAATGAATGTTTTACCCCTGAATTTGAACAACTTGGAAAACAAATTGCATTAAAGTGCAGATGATTACCTCTAGCAATTATTGTAATTGCTGGACTTTTCTCCAAAGTCGGTAAGACGTTGGATGAGTGGCAAATGATTGGGGAGAATGTAAGTTCATTAGTAAGCACAGACGTGTGGAATGCATGATTTGATCCGTGAACTCTGCTTGAGGGAAGCTCATAACATGAATTTTGTGAATGTTATTGGAGAAGAGAATGATCCAAATCCATATGCAGTTCATGCATTTTTCTAGGAGTCGAAGTCGGATCAATATCCAATTGTATATGTTAAGGCTAAGCCTTGTTTGGTCAAGAATATTTTACTTTGTTTAATCTATGTTCAGTTTGATTAAAATACCGTTGTATGGAATATTGATTTTTAGAGCTATTCCATGTGATATATCGCGATGTTGGAGATGTGCCAGTTTGTTGGAGATAGAAATCAACTGATGAATTTGCTGTGTGAAAAGTTAATCTCAGCTTTAGAGAGGCTTGAACTGCTAAGCGAGGTATGCTCCTCTCCTCTCCCCGGCAACCACAACCTACTCAGATAGAAGAAAACAACATAAATAAACAAAAACCAACTTCTTTTTGTACTTTCATATGGTTCACTTGTGATTAGCATACTGCTTTATTTCTTTAGAAGGACAATTATGTGCAGTTGGTGTGAAAACTTCCTTTGTGATAGAAAGTGGAAAGACATAGCATCTCAAGAGAAAATTCCACTTAATTTCATATGCTTTGGATGCTTATAGTAGTTGAAATATAGGAGCCAGACACCATTTATTTGCTGCTTTCTTGTGTGTTTCTTAAGTTCTTACTGTTTTGCATTCTCTTGTGTCTATTATTCTTAGTATGTTGTCCCGGTAGTGAGCAATATGTAAAATTTTCATACATGCATGCCAATGCTTGTTATAATTTTCTCTTGTTTAGAGATACAACAACAACATACACAGTAAGTATTTCCACAAGTTGGGTATGGAGAGGATAGTTAGTACACAATCTTACCCCTACGTTATGTAGGTAGCGAGGCTGTTTCGGATAGATTATCGGCTAAAGACAAGCATGCATAATTACAACAGTATATAGAAAGAAAATGAAGTAGTATTAAAGTCACGGAAGGAGTAACAACAAGAAGATACTAGAAAAACCAAAACACAAGCAACATCATATAGTAATAGCTCTTGTTAAGAGATATGTAAGCTTTTTATACATGTATGGCAATGCTTGTTATAATTTTCTACTGTTATTTAATTTTGGGGACATGCTTTGATTTTTATTTTTTTATTTGTCTGCAGGATAAACCGGTCATGACATCAAGGTGTTTCGAAGATTAGCTATTCTTTGAATGAAATATCGATTAGCAAGTATAATCAAATTTTAATTTTATTAATCCTGAGAAAGATCAAAGCAACTGTACCAATGACATTTTCACTTGATATTTCAATTCCTCAAGCTGATCAAATTTTCTTCGTCTTCATCTTCGTCTTCGTCTTCGTCTTCGTCTTCGTCTTCTTCATTATCTTCCTCTTCGTCGTCTTTCTCTTCCTCTTCCTCTTCCTCTTCCTCTTCCTCTTCCTCTTTATGCTTGAGCACGGACTCCTGTTATATAAGAAAACTTTTTAATCCAAAATTTCAATATCTCGAGCTGATTTAAGTAGCAAAAATCATGAAGGATGTTTTTCTACTTATCTGATGTTTTTCCTTTTTAAGGAAAAAAAGAAGAAAATGCCATGAACGATAGCACCAAGTACAGTTACGTTAACTTGGTCAAAAAAATTGAAAGATCATCTTCGAAATTAAAATATAAAAAGTTTAATAAAATTCACATCACACCCTGTTACACTGTGACCTAATAAATAAAATTTAATTTCATTACAACTCACATCATTTAACACGACTTCTGATTGAAATGGTTACAGAAAGTTCAGTTATTGAATGAATACATGACTTAAGGAGATCGAACGAATACAAACATTATTAAGAATAGTTTCCCTAATACGTACTAGTTCCTCTGTTTCAATTTAGATGGCACGCTTTCCGTATTAGTCCGTATAAAAAAGAACGACACATTTCTACAATTGGAAAAAAAATCAACTTTAAATTTTTTATTTTACTTATTTTACCCTTAATGCGAAACTTTTATAACCACACAAATGTCATGGCTCCTCAAAGTTTTACTCCTTAAACTTTTAAGACCACAAATTTAAAAGTCTTCTTTTTTTTTTTAAACTCTGTGCCGAGTCAAACTACCTCTTCTAAATTGAAATGGATGGAGTACTACTTATTAAGGAGATCCAACTAATTAGTGAGATTCCTATCTTAATTTGGACAGAAAACAAAAAAGATCTCAATATATGGTAATCTAAATGGAGTAATAGCTTAAAGTAAATGAATGATATAAGAATTAAATTTAAGGAAGAAGATGTCTTACTATATGGACCACAAGGGAGGAAGTACCATAGTTGTCTTGCATGTCCTGTTGAATTTGCTTGGCAGAATTCCCAACAGATTCTGCACACCCGCTTATATCGATGAGATCAAGAGTGGTTATATCTGCAAAATCTCGAGGGATTGAATCCAAATAACAACAATGTCGAATTACTAGTCGTTCAAGGCAGGGAAAGTGATGACAACTGGCTCTCCAGTACTCAAAAAGCACTTCTTCCAGGTACAAGAACTTCAAGCGAGGAAAACCGTGGTCCACTACTTGCCACTCTTTGCCTTTACAGGCACCACCTATTAGTTTAAGAACCTCGAGTTTGGGCAATTTACCAACAATGCTCAAATCCTTCCACCACAAAAAAGTCCTATAAAAAGTTAATGTCTTGAGGTTTTGTGGAAAAGCATGTGGAGGAGGTAGGAGCAAAGGTGGAACAACATGTGTAGGAGTTGGACCTGGCATTTTCAGAAACCTCAGAGGATCTTGTGGAGTATTAGCACCTGAAGGTGTAATGCTTTCTAAAAAGCAAGCATGATAATGTAGATGAGACATAAGAAACTCCAATTCCTCGAGTTGATCTAAGCAGCGAAAATCATAGAGGTCCTTGCGAATACGAAAGTCTTCTTCAACACCCCATACTTGCAACTTCTTTAAATTGGGAAATAGTCTGAAGAAAGATCCAGTACAATACCAAGGATTCCAACACGAGAGACACTGCAAATTTTTAAGTCCCAAACTCTTCTCTGTAAGCTCATGATAATGCAAGTAATTCCAGCCCAAACGGAGGTTCCTCAGTTGTGGCATTGTCAAAATTTCCGATGGTAATATCAGAGGATGTCGTGGGGCCTCATGATGTGGCTGACCAAGAATAAATGTTTCCAAATAACATAGTCTAGATATGGAAGGAGGAATGTCTATTGATGACGGAGTCTCTTTTCCTAGAGAGTAATGCACAGTAGGAGAAAGACGCAAAGCTAGGTATCTCAAGTGAATTAGATCAAGTATCCCACTGGGAAAAACAATAAAGTTCATTAAAGCAAGATCTAGTACTCTTACTAGCTTGAAAGGCAACAACTCTGACATGAACCCTGACTTACTATTGAAAAAGAAAATAGAACGAGCCTCGTTATTAGGATATCTAGCCACTTTTTTCACAATAATACGGTAGTTCAATTGGGTACCAATTCGACCTCGGCTATTTGAGGAAAAATGCATGGAATTTGCACATGGATTTTGATCATTCCTTTCTCCGATAAAATTCACAATATTCATGTTTCGAGCTTCTTTCAAGCAGATTTCCCGGATCACATCATGCATTCTACAAAGCTTGATACGTCCATCACCTGTAAAATAGTGGATGGAAATTAAACTTCTATCTATTAGATCTTTTAGACATTTTTCTGCCACTTCTTCTATGCTTTTCATCTCTTCTACCTTCAAAAATCCCTCCGCTGCCCATAATACCAAGAGTTTATGGACATAAATCTCAGCATCCTCCGGGAAGATTGCAAAATACAGAAAACATGATTTTAGGTGATGTGGCAAGTGATGGTAACTCAAAGCAAGCACTCTCATGCATTGGACGTGAACATCAGTGCTTACCATTGAACTTACTTTCTGGGCAACACTTTGCCACTCATCCAATGCTTTACCAATTTTGGAGAGAAGTCCAGCAATCACAGTAATTGCTAGAGGTAATCCTCCGCATTTTAGTGCAATTTGTTTCCCAATCTTTTCAAATTCAGGAGAGAACCAATCTTTCTCAAAGACCTTTCTGTGCAGTAAATCCCAACTTTCATTAAAATCTAAAAGGCGCATTTGACAAGGAGGGTTACCTGAGCTAGCATATTCAGCCACTTCCACATTCCGAGTGGTCAAGAGTATTCGGCTTCCATTGGTGTAATCCGGAAAACATAACTTTATATCATCCCAAGCTTCTGTAGTCCATATGTCATCAATAACGATCAAGTATCTCCTACCTTTTAGAAGCTTTTGCAGTTGATCTGCTAGTTGGCCATCATCTTGCTCAAAATATTCATTAGTCCTTCCACTTATAGAAGAAAGAAGGCCTAGTAGTACATTTCTCACGCAATACTCTTGTGAGATAGTAACTTTTGCACGAATGTCGAAGCGAGACATAATAAATGGATCACAGCAAATTTTATTAGCTAAAGTTGTCTTGCCGATGCCACCCATCCCTATAATGGAGAAAACTTCTAGTTCACTTGATCCTCTTGCAAGTTGATCCTGCATCATCTCGAACTCACTTTCATGACCAACCATAATATTCTCGGGCTCTACAGCACGTTCAGGTATACTGGCTAGAGAAAATTTCTGTGCTTTCAAACCTTTGGTGTTGGTGTACCAGTCCCGTATTGCCATCCACTTATTCATGATGGAATCAATGCATTCTACCGCTTGTTCCAAGCAACAACAGAGTTTCCAGAAAGCGTTGCTTCGTAAAGTTGGTGTTTTTGAACAAAGAACTTTTATTGATCTCGAGTCAACCTTTTCTTCTGCGTTGAATGCTACCTCTACGATTTCAGCTTCCAAGCTTGTTAGTGCTTCAATATCCTCTGTTATATTACAAGGTTTCTCCATAATAGATCTCAAGGATTCAAGCTTCTCATAGAACGACTGCAAATTACATCCAGTAAGTTGCATTGATTGCTTTATGTTGCTCATAAGAGAAGTAATAGCAGCATAAGCCATGAGTATATGTATGATGCAATTTGGAGTTTGTGCATAAAGAGAAAAGGTAGAACCTCTTTTTTTTATTTCCAAAAGTTTGTAGTTTCTCAATTTAAAAAAAACAGAAAGCGCAAAGGTCTTTCTTGTTTGAATTTCTTGAGACAAGTTAGCTTCCATCACATTTCCAGCTTGGTCCAGTCCCCTCTACTCTCTATCAACCAGCTGGAAAATCCAGCTCCAGCTTTAGTTCCAAAACTAAAAGATTAAAGTATTAATACTCTCTTTTTGTTCCAAGATGTTTGTCACTTTTCACTCCTGAAGAGTCATGCAAAGTAAACTTTAATTAATATTTTAAATTGCATTGTTTCACCGTTTTGACATGAATAAAATTCTCTTTTTTCAGTATCCATTTTGTAATTTCTAGAAAGAAAAAAAAGAGGCAGCTCGACGCATGAAGCATTTCACGTTTATACAGGGTCCGGGGAAGGGCCGTAAATTAAGGAGTATGATATAGATAGCCTACCCTGATGCAAGTATCAGTGACTGATTTCATGACTCGAACGCAAAATTCTCTTTTTCAGGAACAAAGGTCCCTTTTTTCCTAACTTCATTAAGAAGAGAGTTTCTATGAGATCATTAATTAGGTAGGGACGTTTGATTTATATTCGTTTGAAATACCAAAGAACTTCTAAGAAAAGAGGTAAAGAATTTAGCAAAGGAAATCCTATATTCACATTACAAGTGGTCTTGACTTTATTTTTGGTAAGTGGTACTTCCTATATATCTCAATATATGTGATGTTTTTTGCTTTTTGAAATCCAAACTTATTAATTTTGACCGTATATTAAATATAGAATCTTTAAGTTTTTTAAAATAAAATTTATATTTATTTGAAAACTACATAAAAAGTAATATAGATTGTAATAATTAAATGATTCATTTTAATGTATTAAAGAACAACTTATTGAACTCTTGTAATTCGAACATTTTCACGTAAATGAGGAAGGAGGGAGTATTTTCCTTTGACATATAAAGCAAATATATGAAAAGTATCAGCATTCAACTTCAAACGAGTTGCGGTGAAAATTCCACATCTTCTTTTTCCTTGAGACAAGTTGCCAACATGGCAAACGAAAAGCATCAAAGAAGGTAGTTAGAAGTAATAAATTGAAGTCTGTCAACAAACAAAATTAAGGCCATCGATCTTCTTTGACTGCTTCTCAAAGTCAGGGGCGGAGCTAGTGAGTTTGTTACGGGTTCGGTCGAACTCATCAGTTTTGGTTCAAATTTTGTATTTATTTGATGAAATTTATTGAATATATATAAAAATTATTACTAATTTAGAAACCACACAACTTTAATTCGAAACCATAAACTTCAAATCTTGACTCGACCTCTGTTTAAAGTGAGTAGTTGATTTGTGTACCTGTAGATATTATTGGAGTAAAATTGGAGGAGGGGAAGGGGGAAGAGGGGGACGTAAACTCCCGTTCTGCCAAAAGTTACAATACTTACTATCCTATTTTCTGCTAGCTCCTACGCTGGCCAAGAAATCAGCACAAAAACTTGAGGTGGATATATGTGGTAATTCTTGTATTATCCTTTTTTATTTTAAGTGGAATTATGATAGTAATAAAGCGTTGATGTGGCACGTGAGGTTGCCACCAAGAGTATAACCACCTTATAACTCAAGCGGACAAATATATAGACTCATTGAATCAGTAAAAAAATAGCATGTCTCATTTACTGCAATTTACTTTATTTTACTTTCTATACTTGCTTGAATCCGAAAATCTAACAAGTTTTGTGCGGTAATTAAATTATGTCTGAAGATTCAATTAAGTCGAGCGATCTGACTAGACCTCATTTGTTTTTATTAAAACTAAAACGTAATAATAAAATGTATATTAAAATATGAATATTCTATAATTAAGCATTTGAATATACAAAAATTGTCTTTATTTACATTAAAAATAAAACTCACCTAAAATACTAATAATGTAATACTATCAATCAAATACTTTTAATTATATGGTTGATGGTGCCAACTGAAGAGGTGGTTGGTGGTGTTGGTTGTGGATAGTAGCTAGTAGTGACAATGGCTAGCGATAGCTGTTAATGTTGGTATTTGATATGGTCGTTGGTGGTGGCAGCTAATAATTGTGGTGGATGATAGTAATCGCTAATGGTGGTGGTGACTGATAGCTACGGTTTACGATATATATTGATGGCTAATGTGGTGATTGTCATTGTGAGTGTGGCTGTATGATAATGGTGATTGGTGATGATGAGTTGTAACATGTGGCTAGTGGTGGTGATTGTTGATTGTAGTGATTCGGTGGTAGTGCTTGTGATTAAGGATGGTATGTGATTATGGCCGGTGGTGGTAATTGTTGATTAATGATAGATGGTGGCAACAATTAGTAGTAAAAATGGATGATAGCATCTTAATGATTATATATATTAAAATTTTGTTATAAATTATAATCACTAGCCTGCTGTGTGTTTTACAATATGTACAACAGACTAGAAGATAAAAAATTATATAGGACAGACACTATATAAAAGATACTCCTAATATACAATTGAATTACAGGCCATCCAGTTAAATTCATCCTACCCCATGCTAAAAGTTTAGAATGGAAAAAAAAGGAAGGAGATGGCCACTCAAACATGGATGTGGCTTTTGAATCGATATTTCTTTCGAAAAAATTAGCTAATCTTTGAAACACCTTAAGGTCATGACCCGTTTTATACTGCAGACAAAGGATAAAAAATGAAATCAAATTTCCAAAATTATGGAACGGTAGAAAATTATAACAAGCATTGCCATACAAGTATAAAAAGTTTACATGTCTCTTAACAAGAGCTATTACTATCCAATGCTGCTTGTGTTTTAGTTTTTCTACTATCTTGTTATTGTTATTGCTTCCCCGACTTTCATACTACTGCATTTTCTTTCTATTACTATATGATTATGCATGTTTGTCTTGAGCCGAAGGTCTATTAGAAACAGCTTATCTACCATATGAAATTAACAAGTACAAAAAGGAGTTGGTTTTTGTTTATTTATGTTGTTTTCTTCTATCGTAGTAGGTTGTGGTTTCAGGGGAGTGGAGAGGAGTATCCTCGCTTAGCAGTTCAAGCCTCTCTAAAGCTGAGATTAACTTTCCATTAAGCAAATTCAAGTAGTCTTTTGAATATGGTTTGGTGCCACATTCGAAGGAACTGCAATGCCTAATTGAAGTTAAGCAAGCAGAATTTGCACAACCATGAAAGAAATAAAAATGTATTAACAATCATACCTGTCCTGAAAATGGACAAGGATAATATTCATCACGTTTTCCGCCAGTAAAAGTAATAGTGTCATCACTTAATTTCTATCTCCAACAATCTGCCGCATCTCCAACGATATATCTACTGGAATATAAAATGATGTAAGCAGAGGGACCAAATCAGACAATTTATCTGATTCGCACACTAAAGGGATTTGAGGCATGATAATCATTCACTTCTGAGCAATTTAGACCATCTAGTAAGTTAGTGGCGGAGGCAGAATTTTCGCTAGGGGTTAAAAAAAAAGAAAAAGTTAAAAATAATTGAGTGAGAATTTAGCCAGTGACCTTACAAAAAATTTTAACCCCCTTGACCACTAAGCTATGCCTTTGGATTATGTCAAGGAGATTCAAAGTATAATATATAGAGGTACAAGCACGATTTTGCCTTATACTTACACTGTAATTTTCCGGCGAATGGGTTGGGTAAGCCGCCTTCTGCTCCCCTAAACAAAACCTTTACTCAGTAGCCAAAACACAGTTCTTTCTGTTGGTTTTGGCAAAAGTCCCACATCGGTGGGTAGAGAAAATGTTGGATGGAATTTTCCCTATAAAAGGAGGCCTAATGTTTAGGATTTATACACACCTCTCATTTGCCTTTATATCTTCTTAAGGCATTTGTATCTTCTCTCTTTAGTATTATTTCACTTGTATTTTTGGAGTGGAATAAAATATTGGTTGTGTCCGAGGAAGTAGGCAAAATTGGCCGAACCTCGTAAATTCTGGTGTTCCTTTTGTTGTTGCTTTATTGTCTATTTATTATTTGGTGGCTGTCATAATTTTGGTATAGTAGTTGTGACTTATTCACACTATATACATTTGGCTTCCGCAACAATTGGTATCAGAGCCAAGGTACTGTCTAAGTATGCTCTGTGGTTGCAGTATAGTCTGATCTTCCACATCAGAAAAGATTTATCTTGGTAACTGAGTCAAGGTTCTGTCTGAGTATGCTCTGTGGTTGCAACTTAGTTTGATCTTCCACACCAGAAAGGAAATAATCTTGATTTGTGTCGTCAGCTATTAAATAATATTTTGTGTCAAAAATGGGAGACAATAAACAAGAAGAAGCTACATCAAGTG
>MCJB01005647.1:6907-21284 GCA_002018475.1 Nicotiana obtusifolia
CAGCCCAATCCAGTTCTTCTTCTTTATTTCTTTTAATTCCTTTTTCAATTTTTTTATGACTAGGCCACTTAACAATTACAATCTTAATCTACCTAAATGTGCAATAAAAATAAAATAACTATTTATAAAATAATGCTAGATTCTAGGAATTAAACATTAAAACTAAAAAGTGTAAAATGAATTATTTTTTAATTTTCAGTTTTTATAAAATCAACAATTACTAATTCGATCTAAAAAATGTGAAAAATAAATCCTAAATGCATGCATGATATTTTTTTGAGTATTTTCATTAATTAATTTCCTACAATTAAGTGTAAGTAATAAAAAAATCTGATTAATTATTAAGACGGCTAATATTTAACTAAAAGCTATTTTATTTATTTATAGGAGTATTTCGGACAGGGCAAAAATCACGTGCTCACACTAGCTATCTATTGTCAAAATAGCTATTGTTAAAATAGCTATTGTCTCACAAAAGAGATTAATCCTCCGCAAGAAACGCTCGAAAAGGTTTTGTGTAAGTGAAACTTGGAAACAGTACTACTGTAATATATGTAATTTGTCTGTAAAGACCGACAGTCGTTGAACTGTTGGCTAATGACGTATTAAAATTTAAGCACATGAGAATTGCAATGTTAATTACTTAACTGTTACGGGTGAAGCACTTCGTATAGTAACCACTTTATTTCAGCAGTCCCATTTCAAGCTACACCATAGAGAAGAAAACAGTAAAATCATTTCTTGTAAATCTTTTGATCATATTTTTGTGTAATTAAGTACTATTTCCATGCCTCTTTATCTTCAAAAATTTTATGTTATCGTGTTGTCGTCATAGGGTTATGGGTGGCTCGATTATAAGGCCAGTAAAGCAATCACTTGATGCTCTAATTTTTTGGAGGCTTTATTTTTCCTTAAAGATGTAACGTATATGTATTATCAAAAAATATGTGTACATTTAAATTAAAATTTTTTTTTGGAGCGAACGTACAATGACTTTAATGTGAGAATCATTGTAATAATTAGATAATGGAATATTTTTTAGTGAATTGTTTCCTTACATGGGTAGGGTAGCTTTTTTTCTTTTTTTGCCTCATATATATCCTAACAACTAATACAAGCCCACATTATTATTTATATATTTACCTTTTTCATTCTCTCTTTTACTATTCTTATTTTCAATATTAAAAACTCTCTTAATCAGCAACTTGCCGTGGCTTACAAGTTGTCTTATTCAAAGCATTAATACAAGCAATCATTATATTGAAGCAATGCAACACTTTTCGATATCATTGTATCAACTTGTCTTGCTTTATAGTATCTTACCCTTTGATTTCTGCTATTATCTATTGTTTCTTGTACTTTGATTATCTTATTTATCTGTGACAGCTGTTGCTCCTTTTTAGACTACTTTATTATGACTTATAAACTTTCGTTACTTTCATTTTCATACTGCATTGAATTGATTGTCCTTATCTAACCTTTTCTTTTGCCAAGCTTTCTCTTGAGCCGAGGGTCTTTCTGAAACAACATCTCTATCTCCCAAGGTAGAGGTAAGTAGGGATATACATGGACCGGTTTGGTTCGATTTTTATCCAACCAAACTAAACCAACTATATCGGTTTGGATTGGTACGATTTTGTCGGATTTTTGGGATTTTTTTTGTTACATGAATATTATTTCGATCTTACTTTGTTAAATTTTTAATAATTAAATATATGTTTAGTAAAAAATGAAAAAAATTGACAAACATATGATCTATCAACATATTTTTATGGGAGAATTTTCCTAGTAATATATGATAGTTATTTTTTTAATCGTCTAAAAATAATTTTTCGTTGACGTACGCTTTCAAAGTTAATGAATTTAATAATTAAATATAAAAATCAATATGATACCTATACAATGATATGTGCTATTTGATTTTAAATTATCGAAATATCACTTCAAATTCGAAAAAGATATAAGAATTTAATAGATACTGACTTATGAATATGGAAGAACAAAGAGATTTACGTATTTCCCTAGCACTTGATAAGAAAGTGATCATACAACCTATCTAAAGTTGATAAAAATAGAGCACTTCATATTTAACTAAATATTACATCCCATAAGAGAATCACAAATATTTCTAGACATTTCTTAAAGAAAATTCTATAAAAAGTGTTAAAAACATATATAAAAATTATATATTTATATATCAGTATGGTTCGGATTTTTTTACTCAATACCAAACCAAATCAAACCAAATCTAATCGGTTTGGTTTGA
Organism: Nicotiana obtusifolia; assembly: GCA_002018475.1. Lineage (NCBI taxonomy): Eukaryota > Viridiplantae > Streptophyta > Magnoliopsida > Solanales > Solanaceae > Nicotiana > Nicotiana obtusifolia. Next base: position 9,174 of record MCJB01005647.1, read on the forward strand.
TTTTCAGTTTGGTGTGATTTTTCTATTCGGTTTGTACATCCCTAAAGGTAAGGTCTGTATACACTCTGCCTCCCTAGACTCCACTTTTACCTCTCTAGAATCCACTTTGTAGGTTTTCACTGGATATGTTATTGTTGTATATCAACTTATCAAAATCTTGAGCCGACTTTATTAATTTACCTTTATTTTATACTTTATTATTGCAAATTTGTCGTTGATACTTAGGGCCTCTCTGAAATTTGGCTTTAGGCCCCCAATCTTGTTGAGATGGCCTGCATAAGATAAAGTTAAGTGGACCAAGCTAATCTTTTATTAAAAGATATATTAACCACTCAAGAAAAATTAAGCCTAAAATCTAAATCTCTTAATTAAAAGCACTACGAACTCTTTCATGTGGCTTGTTTTATTTTCCTCGACGTTTTCACACTTATTTACATGAATGGACCCTCCCCCTTCCCTACCAAAAGAAGAGCCCACCTCTCACATTATATAGTTTCTTCTTCATTTGCTAACCTTTACTTTACAGTTGTTATGCGTTAATGGGTAGTCGATTTATTTACATATATAAGAGTACTGGTAGTTATATACAACTAATATAATACGGAGATCGTTGTCGAATGATGATTATATCAGACCGGGATTGTACATGGTGATACGGATGTAACGATTTTTATACAAGTAGTTAAAATAGTACTTACATAAATTGTGATAAACGTATCCTTTACTTTAAGGGCATTTTTATCTTTATATAATCTTATTTCATATTAAATTCAGCAAAAAATAATACATAAACTACTATATAAACTGTGCTTCTATTACTAATGCAGAGTTTAATATTGAATACCAATCACTCGATTAATAGAGCAGAGTTTATAGCAAATCTCATATATTTATTTACGCAAAGAGCATCTTCTACATAATTTTGTCCTGGTCAATGCATCTAGAACAGAGGTGGATCCAGGATGTGATGGTTACGGGTGCTACTGTCTGTAATGTAAACTTACCTCTAGTCAAGAAGATCAAATTAGGGTGTACATTTGGCTAGTTCGCTCAGTTTTAAATTAATTCGATTCATTTCATAAGATTTTTGGTGCATAAATACACACCTAATAACCAAACAAAAACTGTTGGTCCTTGAAGAAAAAAATAACATTAACCAAATCAAAAGAAAAATGATTAAAACATATAGAAATTTCAAATTTTGAAATTTAGAAAAGGAAAATAGAAATAAATATACTTTTATAATCTAAATAACTAATAAAAATGGAACTGTATAAAGAGAGAATACAAAGATGAAAATAAATAATTAAGAGAAAGAGAAGAAAAGAAAAATGGAAAAAGAGGGAATAAGGAAAAGTAAAATAGGCTTTGTTAAAAACAAAGTGAGAGGAGATCCAAACCTAGGTCGCAAGCCTGGAAGGAAGCACTTGGACCATGGAACCTACCATAACTTTGTTACTTGGGGTGTCACAATATTTTACACCTGTTTTACATGAAATATCAATGGAATACCATTACTAATATGAAATTCTACCGAAACGACCAGATGGTGTACCACCCCTTCCCTTTACATAGATCCGCCCCTCATCTAGAATATTACTTTTAAAAAATGACCATCGGCTTTATTTAATTGAGTCTTTTTTTTATTGATGAGAACAATAGTGATAGAAAAATGCCAATAGATGATATAATCATTGGTTTTGGCATTTGATTAGTGTCCTCGTAAGTAAACAGTGGCGTAGCCACCCTATGTCAAGGGTGGTCAAGCGTACACCTTTCGCAGAAAAATTATACTGAATATATAAGTTAAATACTACTTTATATAATTATATGCTATTAGATTTCGATCACCCTTAATATAGTTGAGTGAGGCAGTCCAGCGGTTCAGGGTGTAACGACCCGACCGGTCGTTTTGCTCTCTAGAATCCCGTTTCCCTAAAAAAAGACTCTCCGTATGTGCTCTTATTGTTTTATGACTTGCGGGGATGATTAGTTCGCGATTTGGAAGGGTTGGGGTTGAAATTGGAACACTTGGTTCCTTAGATTGGCCTTAAAATGCTAAGTTTGACTTCGGTCAATGTTTAGAGTAAACGACCTCGAAATCGGGATTTGACGGTTCCAATAGGTTCGTATGATGATTTCGGCCTTGGGCGTATGTTCGAATCGGGTTTTGGATGACCCGGGAACATTACGGCGCCCAATATTAAAAATTGGCATTTTGGGTGAATATTATAAGTTTGGGTTGAAGTGGATTTTTACGTTATAGATGTCTGTTTGAGATTCTAAGCCTAGGAATACCTCAGTATGGTAATTATGGACTTAGGAGCGCGTTCGGATGTAGATTTGGAGGTCCGTAGGTCGTTTCGGGGTCATTTGGCGAAAGTTGAAAATTTGAAGGTTTTTGACAAGTTTGACCGAGAGTGGACTTTTTGATATCGGGTTTGGATTCCAATTCCAGAAGTTGGAGTAGGTCCGTAATGTCATTTAGGACTTGTGTGCAAAATTTGAGGTCAATCGGACGTGATTTGATAGGAATCGAACGTGCGGATGTGTTTTTAGAAGTTTTGAGTTTTTCATGATTTGATTCATGTATTTTGGCGTCTGATTCGTGCTTTTAGATGTTATTCCGGCGTTTCGATCGCGTGAGCAAGTTCGTATGATATTTTTTAGAATTGTGTGGTTGTTTGGTCACGCGTCCGGATGGATGAGAAGACTTCAGTTTTCTGGGTTTTTTTTGCTGGTGTCTCAGGTATCGCAAATGCGAAATTTTGTTCGCATTTGCGAGATAGGCTTCGCAAATTGCGAAGAAGCCTGGCCAAGGCAAGACTCGCATTTGCGAGATGTCCAGTCGCTTTTGCGATCAACCTCCCTTCGTATTTGCGACGCTGTGATCGCAAATGCGACCTTGAATGTGGAGGCTCAGCTTCGCATTTGCGACCTTTGCATTTGCGAACAATTGCGACACCTCCGACCTGAGCAACAGCTTTTATTGCGGACTTAGCCTTATTTTTTCCATTTCCCACTCGGTCTTAGACGATTTTGAGAGCATTTTTGGGAGAGGTTCCATCAACATCAAGAGGTAAGTGATCCCTATCAATTCTTTAGCTAAATACACGAATCATAAGTATATTTAACATGAAAAATGGTACGATTTATGGTATTTTTGAGGAAAACCTAGGGTTTCGATAAAAATGAGGTTTAACCACGAAAATGATTATGGAATGGGGTGAAAATTACATATTTGAGTTCGTGAGGTTATGGGTAACAACTTTCTTCAAAAATTTCCAGAATCCGGCCACGTGGGCCCTGGGGTGAATTATAAGAGTTCTTCAATCAGGGTTGGGAAATCACTTTAATAGTTAGGATATGAACTTTTGAACATGTATTGATTATTTTATATAACATTTGACTAGTTTCGAGTCGTCTGGCATCGAGTTGAGGGTTTAAAGCACACTTGTGGACCGAAAGTTAACTTGAAAACGAGGTAAGTCTCTCTTCTAACCTTGTAAGAGGGAATTAACCTCATAGGTGAATTTAATTAATATGTATTTCTATTTGTGGGGGCTACATACGCACGAAGTGAAGAGACTATGTGCGTAGCTACTAATTATGCTTATGTCCGGGTAGTTTAGGACCCCAAATCATGTTATGCTTGCGATGTTTGCACCCAACTTGTTAATTTAAGTGCTTAAATCATATTGGAACTTGATAGAGAAACCGTAAAAGGTCGAATTCCATTTACTTGAGTTTTGGAGGGGTTACTTGACCGTTAATAAGAATTGGTGCTTCTTTGAATATTAGCCACTTAATAATCTTTGAATCGGGTGTTTACAAAGTATTTTCTGTTCTTGTGGAGCAAGCTTAACGTCTCGGCAGTAGAATAGATGCATCTATGGTTCGTGCCTTTCGACCCTCGACGGTGCACAGTATATATGTTTATATTTTGGATCGGACCGTACGACCTCGGCATAATTCGTGCGCAATAATACTTGGAGCCCAATTATACTTGATATTGATTTATAAAAGTATAGTTCTATGAATTTTTTTTTTATTGTTTAGCTAAATGTTGCATGATTTGATCTAAAAAATTTATTAACTATGTATCGATAAAATTTTTTTTATTAATTTGTTTAAAATTTGAACAACCTTGACGGAGTTTTTAACTACACCACTGTAAGTAAAGGTCTTCGACATCAATTCATAGTGAAAGTTCATTACATACCCATTACCCTCAATCTTTCTATTGGCTAATATTATAGCAGAATTTTGACTTTGGTCCTTTGAATAATGGAATATCAATCCCTATAGTAAAACAATACTTCGAAAAAAAAACAAATGTAATAGTTGAGACTAATCCTTTATTCAATCTTAGTATGCTCCAAAAAATGCTACTTGGTCTTTTCTTTAATTCTTTTGCTAGGAGATTATTTGGATTTAAGGCATTTATAAAGAACTATTATTCTGCAACTAGTTTAATCTGATTTTACACAAATGATTTTGTATGGGCTAAGCACGTAATGTGATCCATTTGTTGTTATAGTGAAAAGATTCACAAGTTAATTTTATGATATGAATAAACATGTAACAGAAGAAAAATATAATCTTAATTAGTCTTTTGAAGTATTTATTAAAATCTTAATTTTATCTGTACTTTAAAGCTAATACGTACACTACTACTTAATAATAGTAAACTAGTGTACTTTAGTATAAATATCGGTGTATTTCTTTCTTTTTTTTTGGCTGCGAAATGGTGGGAGGTGTAGCTACCTGGGGTAGGATATATTTGATAGGATAGGTCTCTAAGCTCCAAGCATAAGTACAAATGATTCAGGTTATAGAAGCACTAGCTAGGGAAGAAGTCATAGGGGTAAAAGTGCTAACAATAATTCTTACTATGCTTGATAGCCAAGGAAAAATGGTGATAATGCGTGGAATGTTCTCATTATAACTGTCATCATTTTCCTTAACTTCATGGAACCAACTATAATTCTGAAAAATCATGTCTATGACAAAGTTTCCTTTTTTTACCAGCATACATAATGAGTTAACCAAGAAATTAGTACTTGCAATATTTCAAGCATGACTCGTAAAGAGCACAAAATAGCGAAAGAATAATTACCTACAAATGTCCTTTTTAAAAAAAGCTTTTTGAATTTTGCACCATTATTTATGCATATAATATTCCTTAATATTTGCATTATATTTTCTTATTTTGTGCGGAGCATTTATTTAGTACATCTTCAAACATGCGTATTTAATGCATCTTTGCTATAACGACGTATATCAGTGTCGCAGTAATTATGCATGTAAAGCCGCTTTGGTAAAGTCTATGTTACAGTAGGGCAGCTCACAAAGCGAATCGAAATCGTTAATTGAATCGAACCGATAACTTATTAGCTTATTAGTATCGGATTATCGGGATAATGAACGGTAAACAGTTTGAGATTTTATAATTAACAGTTTAACGATTTGGGAGTGGATTACTCAATTTTCTTATCGGATAAACCGTTAACCCGTTAAGAATTTTTACAATTACACTTTCCTATAGATCTTGAAGTAATAGAACTCCTAACACTCGATGTCCATTCCAATTTATAATTTTCCCACTCGAATCAATTCTATTCAGCTCATCAGACCTGTTAGGATGTGTACAGGAAGTCAGTCAACAAAATCACCCATAAAAAAGAATCCATTTCAATATTATACCAAATTTTTTTATTTAGATTAGCCGATAAATCGCCCGATAACCGCTAATCCGATACCAATCCGCCTGTTGCCTTATTGGATGGCAAGCGGATTATTACATTTATAATCCATGTAATCGATAAGTCGAACCGTTAAGCGTAATTATCCGCCCGATCTGCCCGATAATCACCCCGATGTTATAGTTAGAGCACTGTTAAACAACAATACTAATATGGCCCTACAATTTTTCCTCCAAAACAGAATATTAAATAATGGGGAGCTTCTTCCTATTCCCAAGCATTGAGCAGCGTGAAATCATTCATGTTCACATACGGAGGAAGCTGAAAAGTCTTTACATCATATTGTATTTCCATTATATTTTGTGTGTATAACAAATTATTGTATTTTAAAAAAAAATACGATATAAAATTTAGTAGGAGGAAGAAAATTTAAATTCACTAGATTTAGTAGTATCAATACCTCCTCCTTATCAAACCAAGTCAAAGTGGACACTTCCCTCGTATCTAAAAATGGATTCAAACCAAGAAAATTTGGCGGTGCAAGATAATATTAATCCAAATAAATATAAGACAAATACAACAACCATGAATATGAACCAAAATAACAGGTTTGATCAAGTTAGGGACGAGTCGTACAAATCTTTAGGGATGACTTCGACGACAGTTTGGTGAATGAATACGAGTGGGTCGATGTTAATTCTCATGGTAGTTTCAATAACGTTGTGCACTTAGATGATGATGATGAAGAACGTGATGGAGAATATTATGGAGAACCTTACGATGATGAGGAGCAGTTTTTAGGAAATGAGTTAGAGTTATATGATGTTGGCTAGGAAATGGAGAATGGTTTCATTGAAGATGATGTAGTTGTAGGTCCAATCTCCGGAATACGATATAGAGATAAAGATTCTTTGTTTGCATTCTACAAAGAACATGCACGATTGAAAGGATTCTCCGCCGTCAAAAGAAATTCCAACAAGAAGGGTGGTGACCTGCCAGGTACATAACTTACTGTTGTGATAGGCTTAGGATTCGCAAAACTAAGTTTACCACCAAGAGTGACAATTGTAAAGCTAGACTCACTGCTGTTTTAGATGATTCAGGTTGTTGGCGCGTCTCTAAGGTCGTTCACGATCACAATCATGATTTGCTCCCTTCCATATCGCGCCTGATGGCTGGACATAGGTCCGTTGTGATTCTTTGAAGAGGAATCTTGTAGCTCACATTTTGATTTGGCATTAAACCCTCCAAGAATATTAGACTTGCTGAGGTTCAACAAGGTGGACCATAAAATTTGGGTTTCTCTCCAGAAGATCGTAGAAATTTTATTTTAAAGAGTAAGAATTTCTAAATACAAGAAGGGGACGTACAGTGATTGCTCAACTTTTTTCGTGAAATACAGGTAAAGGATAGAGAGTTTTTCTATTCAATAGACGTTGATAATATTGGTAGAATGCAAAATATGGTCTGAGTGTATTCACCCTGTAAGGCGGCGTATGAGCAATTCCATGATGCGATATACTTTGATACGACGTACTTTGTGGCTCGATATAATATGCCATGTACCACATTTATCGGCATCAATCACCATAGACAGTCCATCTTACTGGGATGCGCTCTCATATCTCATGAAGATATCGATAGTTACAAATTGATTTTTAGTACTTGGCTTGAGGCCATAGGAAGTATTCATCCAGATGCTATCATAACTAACCAGTGTCTGAGCATTAAGCCAGCCATTGCTGAAGTGATGCCACATACAACACATAAGTATTGTATTTGGCATATATTTTCAAAGTTGCCTCTTTACTTAAGTGGTGTTCGTCATTCTAAAATTGCATGTGGAGAATTTAAATCCATGGTCCTTGACAGCATTACTATTGAAGTTTTTGAGAGAAAATGGACAGAATATATTGCAAAGTATAATTTGCATACAAGGAATTGGTTCAACAAGCTTTACTCTGTGAAGGAAAAATGGGTTCATATGTACCTTGATGTGTATTTTGGGCTGGTATGCTATTTATGCAAAGAAGTGAGGGGATACATGCGTTCTTTTTGGATGTTTGTTCACCGGTATGAGTTAGCTATAAGAGCTAAGCATGAGAAAGAGTTAGCAGCGGAATACAGGTCAAAGGGCTTTCAAATTATGTGAATCATTGTTCAAGTGGGAGGAGTAGGTATTCAGTGTTATACGCATACAATGTATGAGTTTTTCAAGACACAACTAAGGAAATTGTATCATTGTGAAGTTAGCAGCTCCGACGATCATCAAGTTGTCCCTAGTGTTGAGAAATTCATCGTTAGTAATTATTCAGTCGTATAAGAAAATGGTAGAAATCCAGTAGAGTACATTATTGAATATGCAACTGTAAGTTATTTTAGTTGCAACTGCAAATGGTTTGAGTCTAGAGGATACTTTGTTGCCATATAGTCAAGATCTTGTCGCGCAATAAGATTGATAAAATTTATGAAAGGTATTTACTGAAAAGGTGGAGATGCGATGTTATTCGGCCACACTTTAATCTGTTCCATCAAGTTGATTACACAAACATGACTCTTGAGTACAAGCATACAGGGGGATATTGAAGTATTTTGACGTGGCTTGTCATATGGCACTGGGCACCAGTGTGAAGGTTCAATATGTTAAGCATAATGCGAAGATTATGGTGCATGTCTTCAAAACTGGGACGACGAAATGATCGTTCCAAACCCCGACCAGGATGACTCAGATGAAACTGAAGGCACAACTTTACGAGATCCCCAAGTACACTCGTTCACGTGGCAGGCCGCGTTTGAATCAATCTAGAGGAAGAATTGAATACTACTTTACAAGTTCACAGCCGCGTGGTGTATTTGGATCTAGTAATGGCGGAAGAACTGGTGTTAGAGGGGGTTTCAAGGGTGGTGCCAAGATTGGTGGCAGTGGTAGTGGCAATCGTGGTGGTAGAGGTGACAGTAGAAGTGGTGGACGCAGGGGTAGGGGTAATGGGCAAGGCAGACATACAAATATTGATCATGATGGTTCTCCAGGTGAGAATGAGGTATAATTTATTAACTACATTTGATTTATTTTCTTTTAGTGTTTGTTTGATTTTAATTGCAGCAAATTGACGCTACACAATAGCAATCAAGAGTTATTTTATCTCAATGCTGAGCCAGACTTGGAACTATAATATTTGATAAAGAACATTGCTGAAACTTGGAATTCTCAATAGGCCTAATTGCATTGTTGTTTTATTTGGTCCAGGATTTTTTGTTTTTGAAGAAATTTTGCTTGTTTTGCATTAACTTTGTTGTTTAATGATTTATGAAACTTATGCATGCTTAGTTTGTTTTAACAGTTTAATCACAATGAATTCTCCAACGTTTATGCCTTATGGATGGTATATTAGCTGCTGCATATTGATTCCAACCAGAAATGCTGATAGACCCCCTGGTTGATCAACTCTCTAAGTTCTTCCTTACATATGCTGCCAAGGTTCGAAACATGGCTGCAACATTTTTCTTTCCGAAATTGTTCTTTCCCTTATTAGTTCGTTTTCATCCAAAGAGTCTAGGTGGTTGAATTGTATTTGATATTTCGGTCTCTAAAACTTTGAATCACTAATTAATACATTTTCGTTATTCGTGTTGACTTTTCCAATTCTCTATGGCCAAATTAATTTTGATTTTCAAGAGTTTTTTTTAAAGCTTCTCAGTCTTGTTCTGGGTTCTATTATATCCAAAAAAAGAGGGGGACTTGTAATTTTCAGTCTTCTTCCCAGTAGTTTAGGGTTTAGTCGTTTTTTTCCTTATACTAGATGTATAAAATAGTTTTCATAAACATAAAAAAAGTATAACAGGAAAAATCACACACAATATTTTTAGTCTTCTTAAAATGAATAAATATAACAATAATACAAGAAAAAATAATAGACAATATTATAAGAAAATCATATTAATCCATAAACATTTTAATGACAAGGGTAGAACACAGTTACTACATGACTTTAATGAGAAAATCGAAAAAGCTAGCATTAGATGTTCCTAGCACTTTAACATCGAATATCACAGCCCTTGATGTAGCCTCAACAAGTTCAAAAAGAAGGACACTCCCTTTCTTCAGATTGTTGTCGACAAAAAGTTATTTTCACCCCTTAACAAGTCTTGTTCGAACAACACCTATTAGAGTCATAGTCCACTATTCTCATTACATCGAAGTATTATTTTAACCGAACTAGGAGGAAGATAGTCACAGATACTCTTTGGAAGAAACTGCACAAATCATAATGGAAAGATAGGGTAAAAAATCATATGATTTAAACTAAAAAGAAGTGAATTTACTAGATCATCGTGCTTAATGTAAGATCTGGACACATTTTTCCTAAACCATGGATAGAAATCGTCTTCAATCGATCTGTTAGCATTCATGTTAGAGTATGTATTTTATTTGTAAAGTAGGAAATGTAGGTTAACTTATGTTTAGAGGATATATATAAAGAGTTAAAAACTTTTAATATCCCTCCAATCATATTTTTAAGAGTCCCCTTTTGTTTTCCTCCAAATATTTTATTTGACATTTTAGTCAAAAACCTTAATTATGTTTTCCCTATAAATAAAAGAAGCTAGAATTCATTTTAGTCCTAAAATTTAATCATGTTTTTCCATTTATTATAATTAAGCTTAACTAATAAAATATAGTATACTGAGATTCTACAATAATATTGTAAAATATTAGCCAAGAATTTTGTTGTTATGAAAAACTAGTGGTCGATACATATGACCTTAATGAATGAAATTATATATTGATTATATAAACGGTCAATATAACTACGAATAGCAATAATGCAATTAACATAGGTTATATGACAACAACCTTAGCTAATGGACTTATATGGTTGCAGAGAATAACTTGTGGCCGATACGTATGACCTTAATGAATGAAAATATATATTGGCTATATAAACGGTCAATATAACTATGAATCCTAATGATGTAATTAACATAGGTTATATGACAATAACCTTAGTCAATTGACTTATATGGTTGCGATGAAAAACTAGTGGCCTATACGTATGACCTTAATGAATGAAATTATATATTGCCTATTATATAAACGGTCAATATAACTATGAATCACAATGATGTAATTAACATAAGTTATATGACTACAACCTTAGTCAATGGACTTAATATTGTTGCAATAAAAACTAGTGGATGATACGTATGGCCTTAATGAATGAAATTATATATTGGCTATTATATAAACGGTCACTATAACTATGAATTGCAACGATGTAATTAACATAGGTTGTATGACTACAACCTTAGTCAATGGACTTATATTGTTGCTATGAAAAACTAGCGGCATACGTATGACCTTAATGAATGAAATTATATATTAGCGATTATATAAACGGTCAATATAACTATGAATTGCAACGATGTAATTAACATAGGTTATATGACCACAACATTAGTCAATGGATTTATATGGTTGCTATGAAAAACTAGTGGCCTATACATATGACCTTAATGAATAGAATTATATATTGGCTATTATATAGATGGCCAATATAACTATGAATCGTAATGATGTAATTAATATAGGTTATATGACTACAACCTTAGTCAGTGGATTTATATTGTTGCTATGAATAACTAGTGGTCGATACGTATGACCTTAATGAATGAAATTATATATTGGCTATTATATAAATGGTCAATGTAACTACGAATCGCAACGATGTAATTAACATAGGTTATATGACTACAACCTTAGTAAGTGGATTTATATGGTTGCTATGAATAACTAGCGGCCGATATGTATAACCTTAATGAATAGAATTATACATTGTCTATTATATAAACGGTCGATTGAATTAAGTATATTTATTATGGTTTGAGTCAAATAATTTAACAATTGAGGTCAAAATGAACATTACACAGGGACTAAATATGCAAAATACAAAACATAATTCATTAATATTTCATAATTAAAGTGCTAATTAGGTCCCAAATCTAACAACTGATGTCAAAATTAACATTACAAGAGGACTAAATATGCAAAATACATATTTTAATTAGATTTCAAATATGCATTTTACTAAACTTTATGGTCAAATATGCCTTTTTGAATGGTTGGCCGTGTATATATACACATTCACCCACACAACCGTAAAGACATAAACACACACTCTTACACAAACCCTAGAAAACCAACTATGGACGTCTCTCCAAGCTCTGCCAAACGATCCCTATCTTACTCATCTTCTAATGATAACGAAGAAGAGCATAATCCAACATTTGAAGTGCTTATGAAAGATTCATACATCAATCACGATGATTTGGTAAATGTATTTTTTTTAATAATTAAATCATTAACCTCCGACAATGTGGCTTTGTTTATGTGGGGGGGGGGGGGGGG
>MCJB01005647.1:21304-96829 GCA_002018475.1 Nicotiana obtusifolia
GGGGGGGGGGGGAGGGGTCGGGCTAAATGAGTTTCTTACTATTATTTTTTCCGCTTTAATTCCAGAAAAATATATGCATCGGTATATTTTTGATACCTCCGGCAGTGTGGCTTTGTGCTTTATAATTTGGCCTTAAAAGTTATTACTAATGATTTTTTCTTCTATTTGCAGTATATTCCAAAATGAATCTACGAGCATCTTCCTGAAAAAACTAACACCACGATTCTTCAATATGGTTGCAAAGATTGGTTTATAGGATTGACCATTGGTGAACGACGAAGGCTCAAAGAAGGCTAGAAAAATTTTGTGCTGGAGAATGATATCAAGCAAGGTTGGGTCGTTAAATTTGAGTTGGTTGATATTGCACCATTGTTTGTTGCTTCAAAGTGCAAGTGAAATGACAAGGAACTTCTAAAGATCCAGTTGAAATTGATTAGTTTTTAGGTTATGTTTGTGTGTTTTATCCTCTTTTTTTAGCTTTTATTTTTAAATTCATCCAGTTATGGTATGTGTGCTTTTATTTTCTATTGAACTGTAAATGATATCAAATTTCTATCTTCATCCAGCTCTCGTGTATTTTTTGTTATAACAATATCTTTTTTTATCATTTTTTATATCATTTCAAAAGACTTTTTTTTTAAAAATCAATTCTTCCATATGAATTATAAATGGAAAAGAGGCAGACTTAAGTCTTCTCACCAGAAGACTTCGTCCTAATTCTATATACTACTAAAACAGTCTTGAATTCGAAAGAGTTAGAAAGAGTAAATAAGAGGTATAAATGCTCATTGAGAAATTAAATGATTGGTATGTGAATAGTTATGTTAGTAGACAGGAATTCAATATCTACACGGGGATTCAAAAATTATAGTAATCAATGCAATTTTGGTAACCGGAAAAATTAATACAATTCAACTAACCCCATTAATTTCGACAACAATTTTATTCAAATCAAACTAGATTGTCGCACTACTAATATGTTGTTCGTTCACTGACAGGATTCCTTAGGCTAACTAAAATGGAGGATTCTTTAGGCTAACTAAAATGTAAATAATTACAGTGGTTAAATTATTAGGCTAATTAAGATTCTTTTTTTCAAATACTGAAAAAATACTGGTAAACTTGATAGAGATTAAGCCTCTTTGGATGGAACATTGGTCTTACTATGTCCCAAGAAAATTCATACGAAATGGTTGTATTGAAAACCATATCTCAAACCAGATATTCTCACTGGTCGGATCAAGAGTTCATGCGTAGAATTTTCGGTAAACGAAATGGATGTATTGAAAACTGTAAATCTATAAATATAGCTACATTATTAGTTTCATTCATCCAAATCATCTACTGTGTTTTAAATTCTGCAAAAATAACAATAGAAAGAACTCTAACGAAGGAAATCATTGATGAACCTCTTCATGGTTCTCCAATTAACCACAATATCCTGTACAAAGATGTAAGAAACCAATTGAAAAAGCCGAAGACTGAGGCCAACTTGCTGCTGGATAACGGGTAAAATTGGCGCCGACTATGTAAAAAGACTTTTACTTGATTCATACCCTCTTACCTGCTGTTACGACATGTTGGAGGAACTGCTCGCTGACCAAAATGAAGATAACGACAATCCTGTTATCGTTATAAGTAGTGACACCGAAGCCGCCTCTAAGGCATCAAAATCTGTCAATCAAAAGATATAGTAGAGTTATTTTAAGAAGATTGGTATTTTAAGTCATATTGTTGTTGCATGCCATGTTTGTAGCATTGTATACAAAAATTATCTTATGTCAGGTGATAAATTCCAAATATTATTTGGAATATGTTAAAGAGTGTCAATTAATCAATGGAAATTATGCTTATTTCGTATTTCTTTACCCACTGCTTCCTTTAATTTTAGTTCTTATTTTTTTCTACATGTTAAAAAATATTTTTGCTTCCTGTATCCCCTGGTTCTAAATATTATCGAGCCAAAAGCAATACGCATTTTTGATGTATAAATATAGTGAAGTTCTTCTACTTTCTCTCTCTCTCTCTCTCTCTCTCTCTCTCTCTCTCCTTCTTGAATCATTTAATAGGAATCTTTCCAATATTCCATATTATATTTATGACAAACGAAACTAGTACTATTTGTGATCTTTCCTTTGAAGATTTTGTTGGTACAGGATGTTGGAATTTAGCTTCTGAGCAATAAATAAATAAAAACAGCAGTGCTAATTGAATAAAAAAAATTAAGAAATAATGCATTGTACCCCATTTGAAATACAATGCATGTACAACACTGGCGACATGCAAATGTCACGACCCAAAAATTCAACTAGCCATGATGGCACCTAATCCAACCTGCTAGGTAAGCCAGTTAACAACAAACCAATTCAAATGACATTTATTAAAGAGAAGAAATGATAATACAACTGAACTGTTATACGAGAATTCTCATGGTGTAACGACCCGACCGGTCGTTTTGAGAGTATTAGCCCCGATCCCCTACTTACTGCTTCCCTTGTTTCAATTTATGCTTATGTGACTTGCCAGGAGGATTTGTATTTGGTTTTGGGTGAAATGGGGCACTTAGTCCCTAAAATGGAAGATTAAGTTCTAGGAATTTGACCGTCGTTTTATGTAAAGACGACTCCGGAATGGAGTTTCGTCGGTTCTGTTAGCTCCGTTGGGTGATTTAGGACTTAGGAGCATGTCCGAATTGTGATTTGGAGATCCGTAACTAAATTAGGCTTGAAATGGCGAAAGTTGAATTTTTAGGAAGTTTGACCGGGAGCGGACTTTAGGTCCGCAATGTCAAATGTGACTTATGTGCAAAATATGGGTTCAATCGGACGTGATTTGATAGGTTTCGGCGTCGGTTATAGAAGTTTGAAGTTTCAAAGTTCATTAAGCTTCAATTGGGGTGCGATTCGTGTTTTTAGCGTTGTTTGATGTGATTTGAAGGCTCGGCTAAGTTCGTACGATGTTTTAGGGCTTACTGGTAGGTTTGGTTGAGTTGCCGAGGGCTGCGGGTGGATTCCGGGTGGTTAACGGACTAGAATTTGACTTGTGAGGATTGCCGAAGCTTGGCATCATCTGGTGTAATCGCACCTGCGGATCCCCCATCGCAGGTGCGAGCTCGCAGAAGCGAGCAATAGGGCACAGGTGCGGTTTGGAGAAAAGGCCAGAGATTGCAGGTGCGATATGGAGACCGCAGGTGTGATGTGGCTCCTACGGAAGATGGAACGCAAAAGCGAAAGACCATGAAGGTCGTTGATCGTAGAAGCGCAAGTATTCCGCTGAAGCGGGCGTGCAGATGCGGCCCTTTTGCTCGCAAAAGCGGGATTTTGGACTTAAGTGAAGTCTGCACCTGGAAAGCTCGGATTGAGGAGGAAAATTGAGGGATTTTCAGGAAAACATTTGGGTAAGGATTCTACACTAATTTTTGATTAATATCCACTAATCCAAGTTAATTTCATCATTTAATTAAGGATTTGGATTGATAAATTTGGGAAAAAGTTGGAAAGTTCTTCAACCGAATTTTGGGGTTTTGATTGAGGTTTTGGTATCGGATTTGAGTAAACTCGTGGTTAAATGGGTGTTCGTATTTCGTGACTTTTACCCGATTCTGAGACGTGGGCCATTGTCGACTTTTTGGGGCAATTTTTTAATTTCATGTTAAAGTCATGATTCAATTAATTAGATTAGTTTCTTATAGCTATATTTATGGTATGTAATTTCTTTTGGCTAGATTTGGGCCATACGGAGTCGGAAAGTCGAGGAAACGGCATTCTTATTGATTGATTGAGCTTGACTTGAGGTAAGTGGCTTGCTTAACCTTGTGTGGGGGAAATCCTCTTAGGATTGGTACTATTGTCACAAATTCTGTGATATGTGAGTGTTGTATACGGGAGGTGACGAGTGCCTACACATGCTAATTATTAAAAATACGATTTTTACTGAGCAGTAACTTGTTATATCTTAAATGAGATATCCCAGCATGTGTAGTTATCATGTTTAGCCTAATATCACATGTCTACGTGTCTTAAATGTTTATTTGAAATCTGTGCAGCATGCTTAGTTGAATTCCTATTTTTTTCCTTGATTTTGTATTTAGTCTTTAACTGTAGGATTTCTTGCTGTAAATTCGTTGATCCTTAATTTATGAGTTGTGTATTTACTTTTGGGACTACGAGGCACTACTTGGGGAGATCCCCTGTTGAGTATTTACTTTTGGGGCTACGAGGTGGTACCTTGGGAGATCCCCTGTTGCATATTTACTTTTCGGACTACGAGGCGGTACCTCGGGAGCTTCCCAATGCATATTTACTTTTAGGACTACGAGGCGGTACCCTGGTAGATTCCCTGTTGAGTATTTACTTTTGGGACTACGAGGCAGTACCTCAGGAGATCCCCTGTTGAGTATTTACTTTTGGGACTAAGAGGCAGTACCTCAGGAGCGCCTCTGTTGTTATCTCTATGTGTTGTGCTGTTACCTCTCTTTAACTTATCATTGTTAACTTCTCCGTCTTTTCATTATATTGCTCTATCTTCTGCCTTAAATTATTATATCCCAGTAAGGCCCTGACTTGACCTCGTCACTACTCTACCGCGGTTAGGCTTGGCATTTACTGGTACTGTTGTGGTGTACTCATGCTACTCTTCTGCACATGTTTTGTGTGCAGACCCAGGTACCTCCCACCAGCACCGCTATTAGTAGAGAGTCATGTTGCTGCTACGAAGACTTCAAGGTATATCTGTCAGCGTCCGTAGATCTCGGAATCCCCCTCTATCCTTTTATGTTCTTCTTCTTTACTTTTCTTACATACTGATGTATAGAGACAGTTAGAAAAATTCCTTGGAGCTTGTGACTTGTGACTACCGAGTCTTTGGGAGATGTTATACTCATAGTCATTAGTTTTACTTGAATATGCCGAGCGGCAGTTTTCCAGCTTTATCTATATGTATATACTTATTTGTTAAGGTTTAGCAGTTATTTCTGTAATTATTTCAGTTATTCCGCAACTGTTAGGCTTACCTAGTCTTAGAGACTAGGTGCCGTCACGACATCTTACGGAGGTAGAATTGGGTCGTGACAAGTTGTTATCAGAGCTCTAGGTTCATAGGTGTTATGAGTCACAAGCAGGTTTAGTAGAGTCTCGCGGACAGGTACGGAGACGTCTGTACTTATCTTCGCGAGGCTATGGAACTGTTAGAAAAAGCTTCGCTTTTTTGATTCCTTATCGTGTGAGATTTTCACTTCGGATTCTAAAATTTTTGCCTTTCTATTCTCTCATGGTGAGGACACATATAGCTGGATCAGATGACCAGACACCCATGCCCCTTGCTAGAGCCGCGCGAAGCCGGGGCCGGGGCCGGGGTAGAGGCCGAGGACGTCAACGTGGTGCAGCTTGGGCACCTGCACGAGCTGCTATGGAGGAGCCACCAGTAGCTCCAGTTGGAGGGCAGGCACTTGAGACACCTGTTGCTGCACCAACCCTCCAGGAGACTCTAGCCCAGTTTCTGAGCATTTTCAGCACCTTGGCTAAGGCTGGATTAATCCCACTTGCTCTAGCCACATCTAAGGCCGGGGGAGGAGCACAGACTCCCGCCACCCTTACCCCAGAGCAGCGGGTTCAGGACGACCAGGTTCCAAAGATCATACCTATTGACAGCCGGTAGCTCTAGTTCAACCCGAGGTTAGGGCAACAGTTTCTACGGCGGAGCAACTCAGGCTTGAGAGGTACAAGAAGTACCACCCTCCTACTTTCAGTGGCTTGGCGTTAGAGGATGCATAGGGTTTTCATGAGGAGTGTCACCGTATCCTCCGTACAATGGGTGTAGCGGAGTCAAGCGGGGTTTCTTTCAGCACGTTCCATCTTAGAGGAACGGCCTATCAGTGGTGGCGTGCATATGAGTTGAGTAGTCCGGCTGAGGCAGCTTCGCTCACTTGGATTCGGTTTTCGGATATGTTCTTGAGGGAGTTTGTTCCCTAGAGTCTCAGAGATGCATGGCGCACAAACTTTGAGCAGTTGCACCAGGGTATACGGTTCGCTTCAGTGATTTGGCTAGACATGCACCAGCCTTGCTTGCTACAGTTTGAGAGAAGGTCCGTCAATTTATCGAGGGGCTCAACCCCAGTGTCAGGCTTATCCTGGCCCGAGAGTTGGAGATGGATATTTCATACCAACAGGTTGCTGGGATTGCTAGGAGATTGGAGGGTATGCTGACTCGGGAGAGAGAGGAGAGAGAGACCAAGAGGTCTCGAGAGTCTGGCACTTGTAGTGGTACCCGTGCCCCAATGGGAGTGTCATGGTAGAGGTTATGTGAGTCGACATGTTCATACAACACTTCCTGCCACTAACGGTATTCCGGCCCCTTCTAGGCCCCAGGATCCTTATTATGCACCGCCAGTGTCTAGTGTGCCTCCTGTATGGGGTACTTCCAGTGGTCAGTCCAGCCGACCTGGCCCGAGCCAGTCACAGTAACCACGCCCTCCGAGAGCTTGTTTTGAGTGTGGCGACACTCCCCATATGATGAGGATTTTCCCCAGACTTCACCTCCACAGACTACTCAGACACCACGTGCTCCACCGGATCCCCAGGCTATGATTACCGCACCAGCTACCACTCCACCTGCCAGCTCGAGGTCACCCTAGAGGGGGAGGTCAGGCTAGATATTATGCTCTTCCTGCTCGTACAGAGGTAGCCGCATCCGACTCTGTCATTACAGGTATTGTTCTGGTATGTCATAGAGATGCATTAGTCTTATTTCATCCAGGCTCCAATTATTCCTATGTGTCATATTATTTTGCCCCGTATTAGGGCGTATCCCATGATTCTTTGAGTTCCCATGTTTATGTGTCTACACCTATGGGAGATTATATTGTTGTTGACCGTGTACATCGGTCGTGTTTGGTTGTTCTTAGTGGTTTTGAGACCAGAGCCGATTTATTATTACTCAGTATGATAGATTTTAATATTATTTTATGCATGGACTGCTTGTCGCCCCATTTATGCTGTTCTTGATTGTCACGCTAAGACTGTGACACTAGCTATGCCATGATTACCACAGTTAGAGAGTGGAGAGGTACCTTAGATTACACTCCTAGCAGAGCTATTTCATCTCTAAAGGCTCCGCGAATGGTTGAGAAGGGGTGTGAAATGTATCTAGCTTATGTGAGAGATGTCAGTATTGATACCCCTACCGTTGAGTCAGTTCCGGTAGTAAGGGATTATCCAGATGTATTTCCAGCTGATCTTCTGGGCATGCCGCCTGACAGGGATATCGACTTTGGCATTGATTTATTACCGGGCACTCAGCCCATCTCTATTCATCCATATCGTATAGCTCCTCCTGAGTAGAAGGATTTGAAGGAGCAATTACAGGAGTTGCTTGATAAAGGATTTATTCCACCAGTGTGTCACCTTGAGGTGCTCCGGTCTTGTTTGTGAAGAAGAAGGATGGTTCTATGCGCATGTGCATTGATTACCGCTAGTTGAACAAAGTTACAGTGAAGAACAGGAATCCTTTGCCTCGCATTGACGACCTATTTGATCAGTTACAGGGTGCCAGAGTGTTTTCCAAGATTGACTTGCGTTCAGGCTATCATCAGTTCAAGATTCGGGAGCCAGATATCTCAAAGACTACTTTCAGGACTCGGTATGGTCACTACGAGTTCCTTGTGATGTCATTTGGGATGACCAACTCCCAGAAGCATTCATGCACTTGAAGCACAGTGTATTCCGGCTCTATCACTCGGTCCTCCCAGTCACTCAGTCCTCACAGTCACTCAGATCTCACAGTCACTTAGTTATCCCGATCATTCGGCAATCGCTCTCGGCACTCGCACTCAATAAGTATATGCGCTCACTGGGGTGTGCAGACTCCGGAGAGGCTCCTTCAGCCCAAGCGCTATAACAAGCCAATCATGGCAAAATAAATAAAATATGTTGCGGCATGCAGCCCGATCCCATCATAAATCAATAATACCTGCTGCGACGTGTAGCCCGATCCCATCAATATCCTCACCATCAGGCCCTCGGCCTCACTTAGTTATCAATCTCTCCAGTCTCTCGAGCTCACAATGTCATGAAAATCAGTCCAACATGATGATATGATGTATCAATAAATAGTAACAGAGACTGAGATATGATATGCCAATGAATGCGTATGACTGAGTATGTAATTGCAATATAAGCAAATAACTCAACAGCAGAAATGACCTCAGTGGGTCCCAACAGGATAAGCATATAGACTAAAAATGATTTCCAACATAGATCACAAAAAAATTACTCAAGCACGTAGAGATTTCATTGATATAAATAAGATTAGGTAACTACATAGTACCACAGAAATAACCGAGTCATAATTTACACGGTGCACGCCCACATACCCGTCACCTAGCATGTGTGTCACCTCAACACCAAACACATATGAAGTTTATTCAGGGATTCATACTCTCAGCACCAAGTTTTGAAGTGTTACTAACCTCGAACAAGCCAAATCCAATACCGAGCAAGCCATGGGATGCTTTAAAAATGCCATCCTGCGCGTACCAACCTTCGAACGGCTCGAAACTAGCCAAAAGTAACTCAAATACATCAAATAATGCCAAAGAAAACAAACCCAATCGATAAAGGTTGAAAATTTAATTAAAGCCGAAAATCACCCCAAAAGTCCAACCCGAGCCCGCGCCTCGGAACCTGATGAGACTTATAAAATCCAACAATCCATTCAATTACGAGTCCAACCATACTAGTTTCATCTAATTCCGACTCCGAATCGATGTCAAAACTCAAAAACTCATTTTATGAAATTTTAGGCTAAAACCCCTAATTTTCTCTTTCAAATTTATAATCCAATTACCAAAAACGAAAATAGAATCACGAAATAAAATTACAAGTGAGTCAATAATGCTTACCCCCAAGTCACATGGTGAATTTTCCCTCCAAAGTCGTCCAGACCGAGCTCCAAAATCCAAAAAATGAGAATAAAACGACCAACCCTCGAACATATAGCTTCTGCCCAGCGATTTTCGCTTTTGCGAAAAAAGGACCGCTTCAGCGGCGTTACTTTAGCGACAAAATTCCCGCTTCTGCGATCACAACTAACCAGCCAACTCCTCGCACCTGCAGAACAGTATCCGTTTCTGCGACATCGCAGGTGCGAGCTCCTCTTTGCTCCTGTGCAAGACCCCGCTTCTGCGCCAAATTCACCGCATTTGCGCCGCGCAGATGCGAAGAAACTTCTGCTTCGATGGACTCCTACTCCCAGCAGCACTCCCACCTCTACGATTCCACTACTGCTTTTGTGGCTCCGCATTTGCGCCCATAGCTCCGCACAACCTAGCCAAAAATGATCCCAACGAACCGAACCTCGTCCGAAATTCCTCCGAGCCACTCTGGACCCTGTTCGAATATACAAACAAGTTCTGAAACATAACATGGACCTACTCGAGGCCTCAAATCAAACTTAAATAAACTTTCAACTTTCAACTTCAAAAACTAGCGTCGAAGCACATTAAATCAACCCGGAATGAACTCAAATTACACAAGTCTCAAATGACATAACGAAGCTATTCCAATTCTCGGAACTACGATCCAAATCCGATATCATCAATGTCAACCCTCTATCAAACTTATGAACTTTCCAAACCCTCAAACTTATGAACTTTTCAAACCCAAGTCCAAAATCACCATCCGGACCTAACGGATCCATCAAAACTCTGTTCCGGGATCAAATTCACCAAAGTTAAACTTGGTCAACTCTTCAACTTGAAGCTTCAACTATGAAATTCATTCTTCTAAATCAATTTCGAATAACCTGAAAACCAAAACCAACGATTCACACAAGTCATAATATATCATACGGAGCTACATATGCTCCAAAACTACCGAACGAAGTGTTAATCCTCAAAACGACTGGCCAGATCGTTACAGCAAATTACTACTAAATGTACAAAATGCAGATTTTTCCTTGGAATAATTTACCTAAAACAAGATCGAATTGCTAAAGAAGTCATAAAATTCGAACTTCATAAATAATGAACAAAGTAAACATGAAATAATCATGGCCAACTTCATACAATACTTGATATTCAATTTGCAAAACAAAGTCTAAATCTCTTGCACACCAAAATTTATTGCAAACACTTTTCTAATATAGGAGAAAATAAGAAATAAAAGTGACATAATTAATTTGCAATATTTTCTGATAACTTCATCCCAATAAATATTCCCTCTAACATAGCAGATGAAGTAGCACTTGCTGCATTGTCATTTATTACCACTTCTTCACTTTCTTCAATAGCCGAGCTTGAAGATGGCTCTTCCTTTAAACAACTTGTTGTTTGAAATTTGTTGAAGGCTTATAAGGCTTCATCATAACATTGGAAAGCTTAGAAGTAGCTACCCTCAATTCCAACAATTATACTAACACACTCAGACCAACATTTGTATAATCCCGGCTTCTTACCAATAAATACAACAAAAACTATCGATTTGAGAATTTTTTTACCTTCAATTGATTTTTCAAATTCGTTGAATGCAGATATAGCCGCATCATGAGATTTTAAAGACTAGAAGATGCAATGCTTAACCCCGATAACCATAGGAGAATATTCACTATTTGAGTAGTATATTCCTGGGCCTTTACCAGAAAATATAACATACATTTTTTAAGCACTATTCTTCTTCGACTGCACCATTGTTGATTCCTTAATCTATTCACTCACACTTAGAAGAACATAAGAGAGTATGAGAGGAAGAAACAATCAAGTATTAGATTTGTTTAAATACTAGGGCTTTGAAGAGGGAAAAAGTTATACCTTAGGGTTTTGTGTTCGGACATCTAGAGTTGTTTAAATGTTAGGGCTCTGAAGACCTTATTATACGAAAGATATTAGAAATACACAATCAAGTATATGTATATAAATGAATAAATTCGAAATATATGCGCGTATATTATTAAAAAAAAAAAGATGAAAAAATACGTTTATGAGAAAGAGGGTTTTCATGCTTGATGTTTTCTATGTATTGGGAAGACAAGCACTGAATGGATGAGAGAAAATCAAAGAGAGAAATTCAAACCATAAGGGGAAGGGTAGTTTTGGTATAAAATAAGTGCAGAAACCCTAATTTTGGTGTGATTTTATATTAATAACCCCATTTGGGCCATTGTGAAAAAAAAGAGTGTGGCAGAAAGAAATTTTCTTCATAGTTAAGCTTCTTGAATTAATTATCTATAGTTCCTAGTCCAAAGATATAATTTCTATTTTGTCCTAAGTGGAGATAGATTTAGATATATGGTGGCAAAAAGGGACCATTTTCCTTTCTAATACGTATATTTGTGCGAGTATTTGAGGGTTCTAAATATATATGCGCATACAACAGATGATAATAACAACAACAATAATTGTATCAATAATAACAATGATATTAATGGTTGTTAGTAGGCCAAATACATAGACATGTACTCAAACTTGACACTAGTTATCCTTTTGGCACTTTATCTTAGTCTTGTTTCACTCAAACACTTAAATTGGACTCACAGTGTGTCATTTAAACACGTACTTGCTGACCTGTTATAACGCGTGAACACACTTCAATCAAATGCGTATAAGCCCAAAATACATGATTTCCTTTGCTGATTTGGCCAATGCTAACTAAAAAGTGGCCCGTTTTCCATCACTACTAAAAAGCCCTAAAATTTCCTTTCTCCTTCAGCGTTCTTCTTCCATTCTCTTCAATCTTTCATCTTAGTTTCTCCATCTCAGTTGGCTTTTCACATCCAGGTTTTCTAGAAGGTCTCTTTTTTCTTTATCTTCTTCAAATCTCTCCTAGTTTGCTCGATTGAAAAAGACTGTCAATGCAATGTCGAAAAGAGCATTGGGCTCTCAGAATTTTACTTCTATTTACTGATATGATAAAAATGCTCATATGAAAATATCTTGGACAGAGGCAAACCCAGATAGCAGGTTTATTGACTGCAAAATCGATCGAGTTAGTGTTTTCACTAATTTTCTTCATCGCTATATAAACTAGATCCAATTGCAATTTTAAAATAGTGCTTACTTACAGTTTATGAGTATGTGAATATCACTAAGAACAATTCCGCGAAGATTCTGTCACTCCACCGATGACAAAAAGAAATTTTAATACCACCAATCGACAAACTTTAAAACCACCAGGAACTAAGGGTGGCTAACGGTCCGGTTCACACCGGACCGGACTGGTTTTGGACCAGAATCCGGCCTGCACCGGACCGGACCGGTGTGAACCGGGCCATTTATTCGCTTGGGGGGCCGGTCCCGGTAGCGGGACGGTTTGGCGTTTTGAAACCGGACGAATAGGTATAAAAATGGCTCGGAACCCGCCGGAACCAAACCGGAAAAAAGAAAGAAAAAAAAGATGCTGCCAGTTTAAAAACTAGCCGTTGACAACGGCTCTAATGAGCAAATAGCCGTTGTCAACGGTCAAAAACGGCCATTTTACCCTATAACTACCCCTAACTATTTTTTCCTATAAATACCCCATTATTTCATCATATTTTTCACACAAATCATCCAATTCTCTCAAATTCTCTACAATATTGGTATTTTGCTACTTTGGCTATTTGTGTAAATTATACAATTTTGATTCTTTATCAAGTTTTAATTGTAGTTGCTATCAAGTGAAGGTTCAAGTTTCAACTTCACCTCAATTATACGGTTATATTTGGTTGGTCCTTCCTACTTCTACTCTTTTTTTATATTTTTGTCATATATTTATTTTATTTGCTATAATTATGTCTCAAAGAGGTTCAATTGGAACTAGTAGTGGGGGGAGGGCACGTGGTCGTTGGGAAAATAGAGGTAAAGGAATTGCTGGTAGTTCTAGTCAACACATAAATGAAAAACAATATTATCATGATTTTAGCTCTAATTATCCACTTGATTCTCAACACATTGAAGCGCAATATAACTATGAAACTGGGGTTAATTTAGAAGAACCACATGAATTTCAAGCTAGTCCACCTGAAGTTCAGTCCGACTTGCCTCCTGTACCTCCTACTAGAGTCCCGGTTAAACGTACGGAAAGATCTGAGGTGTGAAAATTTGTGCAAAAAAAAGTTAAAAATCAGACGGCTGTTTGTGGTCTTTGTGGAATGGAGTGAATTTTTAAAACTAGGGGTAATGAAGGTGGGACGGGTAAAATTAGGACTCACATAAGAAATAAACATCCTAAGGAATGGTCAATGCGGGCGGGGGGGTATTTATTTAGGAACCGAACATGGGGGCCAGTACATGATGAATCCTCGGGTATCCAAGCGAAAATTAACCAAACAACAGAGGGATTCTTACTTATGATAAACAAAGGTATAGGGAAAATATTGCTAAACTAGTTGCGATAGAGGGTTTACCTTATAGTTTTTCTTCTTCTCCTGGTTTTGTTCGTTATATTCAAGCTACATATAATCCTTCTTTTAAAGGTTTTCCAAGAACTACTGTTAAAAATGATATTATTAAATTTAAGAACGAATATAGAGATTATTTGCGATATTTATTTGATAGCTTTGACACTAGAAAATGCCTTACTACGGATATGAGTCGTTCTACAAATAACTGTGATTATATTACAGTTACTATTCATTGGATAGATCCTGATTGGGTATTTCAAAAACGTATTATTGCTTATAAAGTTATTGATGAACCACACACGGGTAATTATATTTCCAAAACAGTTTCATCAATTTGTCGTGCATATTGTTTAACTAACAAAGTTTTTAGTATTACAGTAGATAATGCTACAAACAATACAAAAGCACTTAGAAACTTGAGACCTATTTTAAACCCCCCTTTTGAGAAATTTTTCATGTTAGATGTGCATGTCATATTTACAAATTAGTAATAAAAGATGGTCTTGACTTGTTTAACCACATTATTGAAAAGGTTAAAGTAGCTATTGCTTTGATATTTTGAAATAAAAATCAAGAAAGAAAACGAGAATGGGAAAGAAAATGTATAGAATTAGGAATGCTGATTAGGAGAGTCCCAAAAGAAGTTTGTACTAGGTGGAACACTTTATATGAAGCATTAATTGTTGCTTATGATAGAGAGCCTATTACTCAAATGTATGATAAGTATTTTATGGAACTTTATCACCTTAAAGAGGACGATTGGAACCTTGTTCAACATCTCCTTCAATTTTTACAAAAATTCTATCATGCTACTTTAGAATTTTCCGGACAATATTATTCAACTACTCCCACCATGTTATATTATATAGCTAGAATATCTGAATTATTAAAATTATATAGGCAATACGAAGAATATAAAATGGCTGTAGAGGCTATTATTGAAAAATTTTAAAAATATTTTTTCCCAATTCCCCAACTTTTTTACATTGCTTCTGTGTTACATCCTGCATTTAAACTTAAGCTAACTGAACGACTTGATACAGAAATATATGCAAATTTAGATATTTCACCTGTTGAAATTGCGACTAATAAATATCCAAGTGTAGAACATGCTTGTGCTAAAGTTTTTTCAGATACCATGGTTGTTTTCGCAAAGTATAGAGCTTGGGCGGACAATGCCACACCAACTGCACCAATACTATCAACCGGTGAAAGTTCTTCTCAAATAGGCAAAAGGCATGCGGGGATGATCACTTTTGGAGGACTTGATCAAAAGTTGCTTTCAGAACAAGACGAGTACGGGGAGGAATAAAGCGAGTTCCAAGTCTATTTAATTTAATATCCAAAGAAACTTACAAGTTTTGGAACTCATAATTTATTAGATTATTGGAAGAGTCAAGAATGCAGTTTTCAATACTTACAAAAATGGCCCGGGATATATTAATAATTCAAGATTCATCAGTTGCGTCGGAGAACGCTTTTAGCCAAAGAAGATTTCAAATTGGAGATCACAGACATTCATTGAGAGAAGAGGCAATGGAGACAGGAGTTTTATTCAGGGATTGGATCAGAGCAGAGCTAAGAAACTTTGGAATACCAGAATATTCGCAGAAAAAAGACAAAGCGTATCTTAATCAAATTTTGAGCGACGGAACAAGTGAAGAAGGGAGTCAAACAGGCAATGACGTAGAAGATGAAGAAGAACAAGACGAAGATGATGAACCGGAACAACAACAACCAGTTCCTAAAGAAAAGCCTACGGCTATCTTAAAAAAATTAGCCAGTATGTTTAAAAGAATGTAATTTTCTACATTAGAATACACTACAATAAAATTGCTCCAAATTTTGGAATTCCATCACAAGTTCACAACTCTTGTCTTCTTTTTTTTTTTTAATTTATTCTTTGCGCAAAAATACTACAATTAATTACTAGTTTCTAATTGATTCAAATTTCAAGGTTTGAATCTAATTATAAACTTTGAAACTAATTCAAAGTTTGAAAGAATATAATAAGTTTTTTAATTCTAAGTTCGGACTTTGAAGCATACTAAACATTTCAAATATATATACAAAGTTAGTAATATTTTGTTGTTATATTTTCAAAAACTTAAAATTATCTATCACTACAATAAAATTGCTCCAAATCTTGGAATTCCATCACAAGTTCACAACTCTTGTCTTCTTATTTTTTTTAAATTTATTCTTTGCGCAAAAATACTACAATTAATTACTAGTTTCTAATTGATTCAAATTTCAAGGTTTGAATCTAATTATAAACTTTGAAACTAATTCAAAGTTTGAAAGAATTTTATAAGTTTTTTAATTCTAAGTTTGAACTTTGAAACAAACTAATCATTTCAAATATATATACAAAGTTAGTAATATTTTTGTTATATTTTCATAAACTTAAAATTATCTATCACTACAATAAAATTGCTCCAAATCTTGGAATTCCATCACAAGTTCACAACTCTTGTCTTCTCTTTATTTTTTTTTTAATTTATTCTTTGCGCAAAAATACTACAATTAATCTAATTGATTCAAATTTCAAGGTTTGAATCTAATTATAAACTTTGAAACTAATTCAAAGTTTGAAAGAATATTATAAGTTTTTTAATTCTAAGTTTGAACTTTGAAACATACTAAACATTTCAAATATATATATACAAAGTTAATAAAAGACAAACTAAAAAAAAAAAAAAATAACCGACCGGACAGGAAAAACCGGTCTACCGGTAGCCGATGCCGGTTACGATCCGGCTTGCATCATTTAGGACCGGCAGACTGGGCCGGTAAGATCGATTTGGTCCGGTTTTGACGTCTCTCCGATATCGGACCGGACCGAAATCGAAAAAAAATTCGGTCCGTAACCAGACCGGACCACAGGCGACCCTTACCAGGAACGCTTCGATTCACCTTCGCTCGCATCGAACTTAATAGCCCGTGAACATTGGAAACTAAATCAGCTCCAGCATTTTAATCAATAGCAAATTTTGTATTTGACATCAGACTGGGAATGTATAGGCACAAATACAAGGGCTTGAATAGCAGCCACGTGTTATGTTCTGATTTGTGGCTTTTCCGACGTGTAAGGCGCTTGTTCACACGCACTCTCTTTTTTGTAAAGAATACGAAGTGGGTGTTTAAATAACAGAGTCTACGACCACTTTAAGGGTTCGTTTGGTACGAACACAAGTAATGCAGGGATTAGTAGTGTAGGGATTAGTAATGCAGAGATTAGTAATGCAGGGATTGTAGTGTTGGGATTATTTTTTATCAAGTGTTTGGTTCATTGTATTAAAAATTAATTATGCAATGTATAAGTTTGGATTTAGTAATTTTAAGTCTTATCCATGTATAGCTAATCCATGGATTAGTAATCCCTTCCTTTCCATGGTATTAGTTAATCCCTCATATGAGGTATAACTAATCCATGTATTAGGTAGGAGTAAATTGAATTGACCAACCAAACATGGTATTGGACGGATTAAATTTTTATACGGGGATTATTTTGCTTAATACGGCCTACCAAACGACCCCTAAGTGTTTAAATGGAACGAAAATAAGATAAGGTGTCAAAATGAAAAATTGTGTCAAATTTAAGTGTCTGTGTATGCAATTGGCCTTCTTATTATTATTGTGTCCAAATACATGTTTGTTTCTATTAAAAAAGGGACAATTTCAACGGAAATTGTGTAAGTTTTCTATATGAGGACGTCGTTTAATTTCAAATCGGACACCTTCTAAAGACAACTGATTGATAATAAGCTTGTTGTATCAGTC
This sequence comes from Nicotiana obtusifolia, assembly GCA_002018475.1. NCBI lineage: Eukaryota > Viridiplantae > Streptophyta > Magnoliopsida > Solanales > Solanaceae > Nicotiana > Nicotiana obtusifolia. The sequence continues at coordinate 38,459 of MCJB01005647.1, forward strand.
CGACCCGTATAATATACCCACAGACGTCCTTTAATATATTTTTTTTCTTCAAACATTAAGCAAAGTCAAGTTTTAAAATCTATGCTAGCTGATTTTGTTCATTAATTGGTATTACTACATTTAACAAAACAAAACAGAACAGAGAACAGCACGCATGACTAAAACAAGAGAATACAATCCCTGTCTAGCCCCATTCATGTTTCAGTTTATTGCAATTTCCAATACAATTCCCAAACAACTATATTTTTAATGCATAGCAGTTTCCGGACAAAAAAATTCCCAAAAACGATATGTTAAGTTGAGTATATCCGATCACTTGTCTCAGTGACCTTTCTGCGTTCATGTAAAAGCTCATTTAATGTCAACGAAAGAATTTCACCAATTGTCATTGAAAATAGCAAGTGCATGGGGTGAATTTTTTCTTTACTTTCACAAGGAAAGGTTTAAAGTTCTTGTTCATATGTCTAAAACTTCAATGCACATTGTAGGGTACTCCATAATATATAGGGCCACCCCATCAAAAGTTGTTTTTGCTCTATTCATTAGGCATATTGGAGGATCTCTACTTTTTCGATCTATAGTAAGTGATTTTTTTATTTTTTTATTTTGATTCAAAATAAGTGATTTTTCACCTAATCAAGAAAGAATTAATTTTATTTTTTTAAACTTTATCCTTGTTTATAAATTCCGATATATCAAGTTAACAATATGCTAATTTTAATTAAAGATAATTTAATCAAAATATTTTTTTTCTTCTAAAAGTTAGTATTTTCTTAAAAAGATTTCTCACAAATTGTGTTTAGTGTGTACACCATGGCAAAGGAATAAGCTTGCCCAGCATGGGTATCCTTCTTGGAATAAACAAATCAGTATCCCAATATCTTCCTTACAACAAGAATCAAGAATGGGCACAGCACCTCCAACTTTATAATTACTTTTTCCCTTTCGATAAAAAAAATAAAGTTGAAACATATATGAAGGTTTAACATACAATTTTTAGTATTAATTCGTACATCAACTCATTTATTTTTAAAACCAAATTACATAAAATGAAACGTAAAAGTACAATCTAATGATTGAATAACTGCCCTTTCTCCCTCAACGGTGAGTATTAAACTAAACCTCTCAAGAGATTGTAATTAGTATATTCTTCGTTTCAATTAATGTGAACCATTTTTATCGGATACTCAAATTAAGGAGAAAAAGAAAATTTAAATTTTTTATAATTTTAAACATGTTATAATATTTATTTGGCTATAAGCCTTCAGACTTATAATTTTAAACATATAATAATATTATTGTGGTTATAAAAATTTATCACTGATGATAAAATATATCTTTATATTAAATTGTTTAAAGATTTAGAAAATGAATCTTTCTTCAGAATAAACTAAAAGAAGAAATGAACATATAAAGTGAAATAGTGAGAGTACATGTTAACAATTTAAACAAGAGTTTAGTAGAAAATTGGAAAGAAGTTGTTTGTCTAGTTAAGGCTATAAAGGTCCTTGAATTAAAAGGACTTAAAGCAAGAGCCTTCCACAATTGAATTAATTCTTAAAAAGAAGCAGTAAATGGAAAAGTAGAATGAATGCTATGATTTATGATTTTGGCAGCTCATCAAAAATCCTACAAGGATTGGGAGAGATATGTACAAGGAGGAAAGAGATCTCTTTGGGACCCCATGATCAAACCTTTTACAAACTTTGAGGCAAGATCCAAACCCTACTTCAATAAATAATATCAAGAAAAAGGAAAAAAAAAAAAAAACCTTCAATAGTTTTAAGATTTAAAAGAGGCACAAAAAGGCACTAGTGTCAACAACCCATTTGAGTTTGTTCCTCACCACATTCATGATTGTCATCTTATGGTTCAACCCCACAGTACTACAATATCTCTCTTCAATTCAATCTTTAATATTTCCCCAAAACCCTATGGGGAAAAAGGACTGTGCCATTTGCTTTCTTTTCTTTTTGTCACTCACTTTTTAGTGTAAAAAAAGAAAAAAGCTGAACTACGTCACTACTGCTTGTGGGAATAGCTTATAGTACTGTATTGCCCCAATCTTGAATAGCTTTCTCTTCTTTTGTTACAGAAAGAGTTCCTTTTTGCTTGCTACCAATGCTTTGTGAATGATTACTTTGTGCTGGACTTTTGGGACCTAGGGATTATGTTAATCAAACAAAACTTCTTTTTTTCTTCTTCCCGTTTTGAATTTTTGGCACTTCAAATTTGGATTTTAATACATGTTTAAATACTTAACATGTTTGCAAGTATAAATCTACAACTACTTATGAGCCTTTTAAGTTAAAGAAAACCGTTGTACTAAATATTATGCAGCAATCTCGAATTATTTTCCTAGTACTACTATAGTAGGCGTTTGGACATAAGAATAGTAAACTTCCAAAAAAATATGGAATTTTTTTTCAAGTGAAAATGGTATTTGAAAATTAGAGTTGTGCTTGGACATGAATATAATTTTGAGTTGTTTTTTAATTTTTGTGAGTAATATGAGTGAAAATTTTAAAAAATAATTTTTTGAAATTTTTTAAAATTTCAAAAAATTTTAAAATTTATCTTCAAGTTAAAATTAAAAATTTTATGGCCAAAGAACTAATTTCGAAAAAATAAAAAGAATATCGAAAAAAAATTTCATGATCAAACGGGCTCCTAATCTTTCAGGTTGGAAAATCCCAGAGCTAAATCCATCAAACTATACATAATATTGGATTGCACAATCACGTGGAATTGAGTCGAGATGACTGATGTATGGGACCCTTAGGTTTTACCTAATGTTTTAAATATATTAACATAACATTGTGGAAGCTTTCTTGTGGTTGCAAATCAAATCCAAACCAAACTTAATTGGCATGATCACAATAATGGTACAAATCATCCTATCATCTCCAAAAGATCCAAAATTACGTTGACAGAGAGTCTTAAACCCCATGTACGTACAAATTAGTTTTCAAAAGGAAATAAAATTGTCAAAATCAATTAAATCATATATATAACTCAGAAATAGGGAACGACTCAAAACGGGGAGAGAAAGAGAGAGAAAGAATTTAACGAGTTATAGCATATTATTACTTTATTTTTTATGTTCCGGTTCAACTTAACCTGATGATGATATAAAAAAATTAAATATTAATCAATGCGCAGAACTTAAACTCATTTATTTATTTGTTTGAGTAAGCAAAGATTGATGAGCTAGTCTTGTTTTAATGCCTACTAGATCTTCGCTTGAAAATAATACCAAAGAAAATAAACAAGAGCCTTAGAAGGGTAATAATGAACAGTGATTTGATGGAAAGGATCACTCTGGCATGGGTTTTTGTTGCTTCTGGTTGTAATTTCTTTGGTTTTTCCTGGCAAAAAATACAAGCGTTATAGAAATAATAAAAAAAACAACGGATGAGCTAAAAGTTATACATAGGATAAGCCTAGTGCCCAGCTTTTGGCATTTACGTAATAATGATATAGGGAAAAAGAAAACGAGACAAAATATATAGGAGATTGCAGAATAAAGAAAGAAGTTCAATAATAGTATGTTGATGATCCCTGATAATTTTAGATTTTTCTTGCTTCATGCAACTTTACAGGGATGCAATGTATTTGGCTAGGTTTATATAGATGCAGCTTGGGTTTGAACAAACGTACTGAAATACACTATTGTTATAATAGGTTAATAACTATATATTTTTAAGTTATTAGATATTCTTTTTTGCTGTAATGTTAGATAATAGCAAGCTCTAGTATTTTCTTGTACCAGCCATGATGATGGCATATATTGTCATGATTGACACCTTCAGCTTTCAACTCATAAAAGGAAAACTGAAAAATAAACACAGTAATTTTCATGCTGCATACTTATTAAGCATGGAGAAAAAGATTTATCACTATTCGAGTGCTAAAGAAGAATTACTACATTTTCTACCAACATGCTTCCATACTTCTTTGACGTGCAAATTAGTTTCTCGCTTAGGATTAAAGCTAAGCAAATCTTCATTCACCTTTTTTGGGTTGATTTTTTTTTTACATATAACTAATAAATATGCATCATTAGAAATGACAATTATATTAGGAGCATTAGAGACCGTATTGGATGCGATAGTTAATCTAACAGAAGAAGTTCTTATACGTTTGTTTGTCCAACTGCTCCTAGCTAATACAAAAAATAAAAAAGTTACTAAGTAGACAAAATGATTATATAATTTATATTGTTGCAGTTGTGCCCCAATTCATTCACTTTCACTTTGACATGTTTTGATCAATGCTTTTTTGTCATATATTTGGTGTGGCTTCCCTTTCAATATTTCAGTTCATTTCCACGGTATATATGCGTGATCACTTGTCTTTATTACTGGGTCCAAGTTAACAAAGGTGTTTTGAGACAAACAAATAATGGGTTTCAATTGAATCGAATAAAATCTCAGTAGAACCAAGCTCAACCGCATTATTAGATGTGGGCGCAGAGTCCTTAAATGTCCTAAAATCAATGAAATTAATCTCAATGTGTCTGTCATAGTTGACGTAAAATGCTAGATGTTGGGCTGAGATGTTTTAAGAGCTAAGAGTTGTTGCCCACACAGGCACACACATTCAACTAAGAAATCAGCAATCAAAAGATGTATGCTTTTGAGTTTTGATTTTCATCTCCTATAGGAATTTCAACTCACAAAAAACATCATCAAACTACTTACATTTTCACCTAATAGCTCTTCAAAGTTTAACCACAACTTCAAAATGACATTTCCAGCTAACCCTAATCATCAATTTATCAAAAAATTCAATACAGCAAATCACAAAACTCATTTATGAGGTTTCAAGCTTTTAAAACCCCCAATAATGATGTTTTTAATCTTCATTTTAATTCATCCAACAATTAATGTTTAAATTTGGATCAGTGTCTAATCAGTTTATTACACAAATCTTCTTAATACCCTATTAATGGTTGAAAATAAAATTTAAATTATATAAAAATAGGCTAAATTAGGTTAGAAAAATAGAATGTAGGCTACAATCGGTTGAGGGATTACCCCACCTGTTCGTTCCCGTAATTGTTCCGAGTATATATATAAATCTTATTTCATGCATTTCATGCGATGAAACATAGGTCAATAGAATTTTGTCCTTTTTTTTTTTTTTTTGTGTGATGAGTAGTAACTTTATTCATATAAATTTTTCCTCGCTTTAAACCACAGAATTCTTGCCTCCAACCAGTGAACAAATACCTAACCCAAAAGGGTCCAGTCAAGCTTCTTAATTCTGTATGTTTAAACATTTTAAAGATCACAGAATTAAACACCAATTATTACTATTATATATATGGTGTTTAATAGACAACATAATGACCTTATCTACTCGTGGACCTCATTTTTTCACTTTTCTTCTTCTTTTTTCTATGATGTTGCATCACCTTTAAAATTTGTGATATCAGACGTCTACCATTATGTCTAAATAATGTGGAAGTTTTATTAATAAATCCTGTAAAGGTCTTTGGACATAACTAGTAGTTTTTCTGAAATATTTAGTTGGCTACTGTCACTTTTTAGAGTGTTATTTATGTCTTTTAAAATGTTCAATTTTGATAGATTAATTGGTCCCTAATCATTATCAAACATGACATTTAACCACTACGTTTGAACTGATACTTTTTGACTTGGCTGCAGATTTAGACCGAAATTTGTTGGAGATGAGTATAAAAATGTCTTAGTTTAATTCGCGAAAGTAATTCTTTATTTAATAGTGGATAGAGAGTGGAGAGTGGGTAGGGGAGCTTAGAAAATGTTATGTCATTGAGCTAATTGATTAGATTCAATTTCTTTCAGGACTTGATATTTCCATTAAAGTACATTGCATATAATTCTCACGTCGTTCTACTATTATTTTGCAAAACACTCACCCAAAATTGTTTAACAAATAAAAAGAGAAACACTAACGAAACACAAGACGATAAGAAGTAAACATTTTAACCTAGTGACAGAATTTACAGTAATAAAATCTAAACCGGCTAAAAAAGAAAATATTAAATCAATCTGTTTGTGTAACAATCCCTTAATTATTTAGTAAAGCGAACATGAAAACCAAGAGAAGTCACATTCAAAGCCCAATTTCTAGTAGTTGGGCCGTTCATTTGACCCCATATGCGGGACGGGCTTAAACTAAGAAGTCTCATTCTGTATGGACATGCGTTGATTGATTCAAGAAAACTAATCTGAAAAATCCATGGCGTATGTGTGCGAATAGCATAGGATTAAAGAAGATCCTCCCTGCGTTTAGAATGTAACCTCTCAACTATGTTTGTTTACATGTTTGAGGTCGATATACATATACATGTGTGTGTGTGTGTGTGACGATGAAAACTTCGTGGTATCCAATTAAAGAAAATTTGCACAAAAGTGAAAAATCTCAAAACATTATGTTTAGGGATGAACCTCTCAGTTATGCTTTACATGTTTGAGTTCTATTAAAGACTTGAATTCTCTTCAATTCTCAATGCAGAACCTCCTATTAACTCACCGAGAAGCAATCAAATGATATGGAACCGGCCCAAACCTTACGCAAGTCTGTGTGAAAAGGCTAAACGAGCAAACCGTTTTCCCGCTTAAGGCCCAAATAAAGTGTTCGCTTGTTATGTATATCATTCATTAATGGGAAAAAGGAAAAAGTTGGGCCAGACTGAAGTAGTACCACTCCTAGTCAGGCAAAAGTGTGCTGAGTTTTTCCAATTTGGCACTTATCCACAGGTAATCGGAGGTTTTTCTTTGGAATGGATTCGGACTAATTCGAATTCGCACCGAAAAATTCTTTTTCGAGAGGTCTAATACTCCTACTAAATACGACTTCATATTTAGGGTTCAAGTTCGAAGTTCGAGGCTTCTGGTGCTTATTACTTAATCACAACCGTTAATGGGATAATAATAGGAGGTGCTATCTAGGAAATGATGAAAGCCTATTTACGATCTGTCAGTGAATATGCTCTCAATCCCCTTAATCTGTTGAAACTAACAGGGCTCTAACCCACAGCTTTCTCTAAGGACCTCCGATGGTCTAGCTAATGAATTTTGGGGCATTTGCATTTATACTCAGTTTTTAGGTTACCATTTAATTTATACTCGTTTTGCATAAAAAAATTGCAAGTGTACCCACTTTTCGGGTAGCTTCAGACATACGAGGAGTAACAAAAATTTATGTCTGAAATTTGAACTGCAGAATTTTTTGCCTGAAGTGTAGCCTTATTAAAGCAAAACTTCATATATTTTGCCTAAAGTTTTGCTTGACTTGCAAAGGCAATCACGCAAACTTCAGTTCATAGTGCAAGGGAAAACTTTAGTTCAATTGTGTATGTCTGAAATTTGAACTTCAAAATTTTTTACCTGAAGTGTATCCTTATCAAAGCAAAACTTCAGATATTTTTGCCTGAAGTTTAGCCTGATTTGCAAAGGCAATCAGGCAAACATCAGTTCATAGCAAGGGCAAACTTCAGTTCAGTTGTGTACGTCTGAAGTTTGGACTTGAGAATTTTTTGCCTGAAGTGTGGCTTTATTAAAGCAAAACTTCAAAATACTTTCATCTGAAGTTTGGCCTAACTTGCAAATGTAATCGGAAAAACTTCACTTTCATAGTGCAAACTTCAGACAAATTAGTGTGAAGTTCTTCAATTTGTAGTATAAACTTCAGGACAAAATCAGCTTGTTATATTTGAACGTGCAAACTTCAGACATGTAGTGCAAATTTCCACATCATTGATGTTTTGAGATTTTGGCAGCAGTTGAAGAACAATTCCGTGCATAATTTTCTGTGATGAAACTGCACAACTGCGATCTTTACTTTTGGTTGGTCAAGGGAAAACGGTCAGCTCAAAATCACGGGCATCCTTTTACAGTATTTATCTCAAAAGCACAGCCTCTTTGAAAAGGGGAAAAAAAACAATGGGTTTTGTCAGATCCTAAACTGAACTGCTCTCAGCCTCATCAGAAAAGAAGAGGAGGAAGAAAGGAGCGCATAGGTCACGAGGAAGAAGAGGAGACGTATGAAGTTGTTAAATAATTTTAAAAATATGAATATAAATTAAATGGGGATTAAATAGGGCACCCCGTGTAATTTTTACTGAATTTTTCTAATCCAATAAGCGTCATGTACTAAGCTGCCTATAGATAAAAAAATTTAATAAAAGGACGTCATATGCTAAGCTAGCAATAAACACTTGTACAACAATGAGCAAATTTGTTTAACTGTCTTACGTGTACTTGTATCGTGCTGATACTGCAAGCTAGCCAAACTGAAAGATGACTTTTAAGGAATATCTTGCTTAAGTTGTCGCCTGAGAAATAAGCAACAGAAACATGCGTCATCCTCACTTTCAAAAAACCCACAAAACTCTCCAAGAAACCAACAATACATACTCCTAAAAGCTGCTTGTAATTAAAAAGAACAAACGTTAACAATTCCAACGGAAAGTTCAAACTTTCCTTTTCTCAATAAACTCAAAAGTTACAATTTTGAGATAAAAGTGAAACTTGTATTGACAAAGGACCAAGTAAACGGAGATAATCAGTTAAAAACGGACACCCTGAAACAACATTAATTTCAAAGAATTTGAGTTCCATAACTGTAAAGGAAACTTCATAGGCATTTAAGCAACTTTCTAAATACTTTTAACTCTCTGGAAACTGAAACTCCAAACCAAGAATCCTGGGAAGAGTTGCTTCTGTTTTTCTTTCTTGCAAGGCATCATTAACCAACGTGCACTCTTTTTTATCTTCCATCAGTTATAAATACATCTTCAAACAATAAACATTCTAACACATATCCGCAAGAATTGAAAAGAAATATTTAACTAAATATTTCAAGGCTATGGAGATTAAGGTGGAAAATGAGATATCCCGGAATCTTGATGAAGAGAGAGCTCCCCTACTGCTTGAAAACTCAGCCCTGCCTGAAGTGGAGAAAAATCTGATACAACAGGCAATCAGCCAGACATTTAGAAGCACTGCCCATCTTGCCAATCTTCTGCCTACTGGGTCTGTTCTTGCTTTTCAACTTTTATCACCCATATTCACAAACCAAGGGGAGTGTGACGTGGTTGGCAGATCCTTGACTGCTGCTCTTGTAGCACTTTGTGGACTATCATGTTTCCTGTTAAGCTTTACTGATAGTTTCAAGGACCAAAAAGGAAATGTTTGCTATGGGTTTGCCACACTGCAAGGCCTGTGGATTATTGATGGATCAGCGACTCCCTCACCAGAGATCGCAGCAAACTACAAGCTAAAATTTATAGATTTCATGCATGCCATCATGTCAATATTGGTTTTTGCAGCTGTTGCGTTGTTTGATCAGAATGTGGTAAATTGTTTCTACCCAACACCTTCATATCAAACACGGGAACTGCTTACAGCTCTGCCAGTGGCAATTGGGGTAATCTGCAGTATGTTGTTTGTGGTGTTTCCTACGCAACGTCATGGCATTGGCTTCCCCCTAACCGCTAACTAATATGTTTGTTCTCATAGGCTTGTGGCATATGTATCCTCTCTTTATTTTACATTCGGAGTGAGATTCATGCTTTTTATTGGTCTTTCCATTCATGTAACAAAGCAACCAATTTCATGGACTTTTGACCCAACTTGCCAGATGAAGCTGTAAATGACTTTAGCAGCGAATGTAGATATAAGAATGCTAGTGCTTGCCTTCATGAAATTTGAAGATAATCTGTAGTTCAGAAAGTCAGAGATCAACAAGTGCATTTTCAACATGCAAAAGAGTCGTAATTCAAAATTTTGGAGGAAGATACTTGAATTAAATAGTGCACTTAATCATGTAAATGTTATATAATAAGCACTTCATGGAAAACAGGAACCCAAAGAAACCCCATATTCTGGGGCATTAAGGAATAGAGTTTCTGAACACTTACCACTGTGCAATGCGAAGGTTGAACTGCAACTTTAACCCTTGAGTTCCAGGTTGCCATGGAATAATCTTTGCTTTGCACCAAATAGATATAAAAGAGCTAATACAACAGACACCCACTATGTTATGATTTACCAAAATTATTCTTAGACGGTGAAGCAATGCATAAAACCAGGTTATTTTGGTGCTGACATTCATGTGGATTAACAAAGGCATCTACGGTCATAATCAGTAACTTGAACAAGACATCAAGATCCAAAATCCATACGTTTATACATCAGGTCAGCCTGTACCGAATTAGCTGCTTCCCTTACCTTCCTTCTATCCCAAAATCCACCCACCACAACCGCCCATGTTTGTTCATCTGGAATGCTTCCATCAATCAACATTTCCTCGACAATACGAGCAGCCTTGTGCATGTCTCCTTTCTTGCAGAAATGGTTGACCAGAATCTCAAAAGACTTGTCCTCAACTGAGATGGCTCGGGTGCGCATGCTTAGATATAATTGAAAAGCTCGATTTGGATCATTCACGGCACACAGGCCTCGGACTACTGCATTATGGATCTTCACATGCAAGCTCCAAGTTAATCGGTTTGGAGATATTCCACTAAGAATCATTTCATCAAGATAGTTGGCTGCTTCTTGAAACTTGTTATTCTCACAAAAGCCATTGATAACTTTCCAGTATAACCCTGCATCAGGTTTACATCCCTGAAGTTTCATTCTGTCGAAAACCTCTAAGGCTTCTCCAATTTTACCTTCTCCACAAAGTCCATGAATTAAGGTACTGTAAGTTATCATATTTGGAACCTTATGTTCATGAATCATTATCTCCAATAGCTCCATTGCTTGAGAAGAACGTCCACCCTTACACAGACCGTCCATCAAAGAACTATAAGTGAACACATTGGGCTCAATACCTTTGCTCCTCATGTCCTCGAGCAATCCCATGGCTTCATCCAAGTTATTTGACCGGCAAAATCCATGAATCAAACAAGTATAGGTGACTACTGTAGGTGAACAACCATTTGCTTCCATCTCCATCAGAAGTTCTTTTGCTTCAGTGGACTTGCCCAATCTGCAAAGCCCATTAATTAGAGTCCCATACGTATAGGAATCCGGTGTAAATCCGCGATTGGGCATCTCACGGAAAATACGAAAAGCAGAATCCATTGTTCCACTGTTCTTGCAGAGAGCTTTAATCAAAATATTAAGCGAAGCAACACAAGGTGGAATGCCCACCCCCCTCATGTAACGATAAAACCTAAAAGCAGTTTTTAACCGGTTTTCATCAACAAGTACAGAGAACACTGTAATATACGATTTCTGGGTTGGCTCACAATCATACTCCTTCATCTTTTGAAAAACCCTGATCACCTCAAGTGGCTTGTGAACCCGTCCATAGGCTCTGTAGATTGAAAGGAATATATCCTCAGTAATATTACAGCTCTCATCCTTCATTCTGACAAGCATTTCCTCCGCCAATTTGAATTGATTTGCAGAAAGCAATCTTGAGATGATGAGACCAAATGTGCTACGATCATGCCGGAATCCGCTGGAGTACTCTGCTGTTGCTGCGTCAAATATAAGAACAGCTTTTTGTACATCTTTTTCTGCTCGAATCAGCTGTTCAACAAGGGCTGTCGTGATTTTTGTAGGCCATTTGATTGCTACCTTGCTACTCATCACTTTAACACGTCTCTTCAAATGCTGCAATCCCCTTTCCAGAAATATGTGTCTCAACTTTCAGCTAATATCATTAGCTTTTCACTGATTAAAATTGTTACAACAACAATGCTTCTTGTCGATCCAATGTATTTGAAGCATCCAATACTGAAGCTGAGAAACTGGAATCCTAATAGAAAACTCATCAGAGTCTAATATCTAATAACATTGTTACCAGCTAAAAAAATGCCAAAATAACAAGATTTTCTAGCAGGGAATTGCATCGAACAAGTTGGTATCAATTGTACAAAAATGAATTCTAAGTTGCAAAATACATTGGTACAGGAAAATCCAACTAATGAATTTATTATGTTCAAAGCAAAGAAGAGAAATTTGATTAAAGCTTTAACCTTTTTGATTGATCAGCACAACATAATGAGGTGGATCAATATCTAAAGGCGGTGCATGCACGAGTGCCTTTAATGTCGATCTACCACTAACCACAAAGAGTAAGAGACATGATGGTGAAAGCAAGAAAGGAGAGAATGAATGTGTTAGTGCCAATGCTCAACCAAAAGATTAAGGTATTTTCAATTTTCGGTATTATACATCAGAGAGAAAATTGAAAAACAGCAAGCTCTCTGACTTGGGTTGAAAATCGAAGAAAAAGTTACATTTTAGATGCATTCAGTTGACAACAAAGAGCATAAAGAAACCATGAGAATTTGTCCACAAAACCTCTCTGACTTTCAAGTCAGAGATCAAAGGTTCAAATTTTAGAAAGCAGCGTGTTTGAGTTTTTCCACTTTCTTTTATTTCTTTCCTGCTTACCCGAACTGAACCGTGAGGGAATCACTGAACCCATTAGATAGAAATGAGAATATCTGAAAAGAGAAGATACATTCACTAATACAACGATGGCAAATATATCAAGCATTTTGACAAACACCTGCCCTGCATTATTTTCACAACTTGGCTTCCTGCCCCAGGTCTTACATTCACCAAGTTCGACATTCTCATACAACTAGTACAGCTTTAACCAACTTCCAAATTCACAGTATCCTCGGAAAACATAATCATATAGCAGGTAATTGAGAAGTACCTTCTCTGTAAGTTATGCTCCCTTGGGTCGAAACAGCTTCAGTCTCTTTTGGTCTTCTCACAAGCTCTTCTGATGAAATATGCTGAAAATTTTGCACTAACGAAGGCGGCTGAGTAAATATTTTGGCCCTTCAGCCTTCACCTAACTTTTTAGATGGTCTCAACTATAGAAATTGCAAACTAATGTGCGTAAAGTTAAAAGTCCATAAAGGAGATATTGTGTGTGTATATTTGTCAAGTCATTTAAGCCAGCTCTTTGATACAAGAATGCGGGGAAAGTGCACAAATAGCTATTTTAGGAGCCCTATTTAAAGAATAATCAAATTTACAAAATTTTTGAAATTTAATCACCTCAAAATCAACTTTAAACCCGATAAGTTGAAATCATAGATCTGAAATTTTAAACTTTAGACCTTCGTAATTGAAGTTAAGTTCTAGCGAACATCAGATATAACAATTTAAAATTGACACGAAGGTTTCAAGAAGAATAAGAGGCAGCAATATGGCCAATCTTAAATTTATTAAAACTGGCTAAGTGTTTTAATTTGAAATATATTTTAAACATGGATGCGCAAAGCGGCTACTTGGTATTATTTTTATGTGTGATGCAATTGAAAGTTGGGCAAAATACAATTGGATGGTCACCTGAAATTAATTGCATTAGCCAGCTAAAAATTATATTATATATATATATATATATACAAATCATATAAACTTTATAGATTATTATTTGTGAGAACGATCAAAATATACATTTCTCTTGAAAATACACTCATTAATGCAAGCCCATTCAATCAGAGTGTTTGATGTGGTGAGCCCAATGATGAAGATGCTATTAGGCCCAAAAAGTGGTGGAGCCCACTTAAACAAATTCCTGAGCCTCACAAATCGGATTAGTCACACGAAAAAGAGAAGATTCTTCAAGCAAGATGTGAAACAAAAGATTACAAGTGAAGATAAACCTGAAAGTACCGAAAAACCCAGAAAGTCCAACTTTAAATAGAAACAAAAAGAAAGTAAAAAAAAAATATAAAAAGAGAAACAAAAGTGCCTCTCAATCAATGAAACACGCACATAAAAATTTCCATTTGATTTCGTTGTCAAAAAAAAGAAAAAGACTCAAAACTCAAGTGTTTTGTTTTAAACAACAAGAAAAGAAGTTAGTACATGTACACCCTTGTAACGTGTTTTGGAAATTCCTTTTAAAAAACGAAATTTGGAAAAAATTAAAAATTACAACAATTACACACCGAAAGAACATGGAATTTGAAACCAACAAGAGGGACTTGTTCTACTATACTGTTCCTTTTTATTCAATTTCTTCATCTTATTCTTCCTCTTTCGCCTCCCTTCTGTATTGGGTTTATTTTTGTTTTTCTCTTTTCTATTTATTCTTATTATTTACCTCATCATTTTTCATTCATGTGTTCTTGGCTGTCACGGGAAGCATATATAGTTACCCATCTGTAATAAGGGGTTGTTTTATTTTCAACAAAGATTGAATTTTTAGGGTTTCTTTGAAAGAAAGATCTGAAAAATGGATGGTGGGTCGGAAGGGGAAGGCAATAGGAACGTTAATCAGAGTTCATCTGAAGGACCCAAGAAACCAAAACGGCAGATGAAGACTCCCTTTCAATTAGAAACCCTAGAAAGAGTCTATGCTAGTATGTCTTCTTTATCTTTCACTTTTGGACTTCATTTTTTGATCTGGGGCTTGTTTAAATTGCTTCTAGATGTGGAAATCTTGGAGATTTTGGTGTATTATGCTGTTCACAGGTGTCTATTTGCTATTTGTCATGAGATTAGAAGATGATTTTGTCTAGTTTGAATATTTATGTAGTAGGAAACAGCTTGGATGGGGATACTGTGCTTGATTTTAGGATATAGGTGAAATTTTGGGTCTTTCTGTGGATTCTTATCATTCCATGTTTGTATTCTTATATGTTTAGGTTCTTTAGTAGTGTTATTGTTATGGTGTATGTTTTGTACTTCTGCCTTTTGATTATGCTCTGTGTGTTGAAGGAGTTTTTGGAAGTAATGTTTTTGTGGAATATGCAATTCTTGCTTAATATTTATCTACTCTGCTTATATATGTGTTTGAACCAGTCATGGGTTTGAATGATATTATAGATTTAGAGATCCGGTAGACAAATATTTGGTCTTTATAGAAGTTTCTGCCATTACCATGCATGGACTGATGCGAACCTTTAGTTATCAAAGTTTTTATGTGTTTGTGTTTATATACTGGTGATATTTGGTTCATTAATTCTTTTGTTTTGCTTTGTGATTTATGCAGTGGAGATGTATCCATCTGAGGCCACTCGAGCTGAGCTATCAGAAAAATTAGGTCTAACGGACCGGCAATTACAGATGTGGTTTTGTCACAGGAGGTTAAAGGATAAAAACACATCAGGGGGGACAGAAAAGAAGCCACGCGCTGGTGAGTCAGGTGGGAGGAGGAATTTGACAATGTCACCTAGGGAGGATTTAGTGGTTGCTGAAGCTGCTAGTGATCGTGGCTCAGGATCAGCTTCAAGGTCGGGTTCCGGGTCAGGATCAAGTCGGTTTGATAATGGGGATGGTATGCCAACACCGCCTATAAGATATTATGAATCACCTAGGAGGACAATGGAGCGCAGGGTGATAGCTTGTATAGAGGCACAACTAGGAGAACCTTTACGTGAAGATGGTCCTATTCTTGGGGTAGAGTTTGATGAGCTGCCACCTGGTGCATTTGGAACACCTATTGGTAAATTAATTTTTTTTGTTATTAGAGATATTATAATATTAATGCATGTATAATATCGGTCTTCTAGATTTGGATATTGGTTGAAAAGAAAGAATTTGACAATTTGTTTTTTCCTCTGGGTTCCCATCTTTCCATGTCTTTGTAGGTGTAGTTCATGATGTTATCTCATATGCTTGTGAATGCATATTTGTTTTCTTGATAATGATTATATTTGAAAGAGCATTAGCTTTGTGGCATAAAGTTCAGTGTCATATAAGTCCAAACTTGATTTGACAAACATGATTTGATTATCTTTTCAGGCAGAAGATTATTTTCAACCAGAACACTGCATTATTGAGTGCCTTTTATTATTGTTTGTTGCTTTCTTCCCCAATTTTATGAGATTCTAGCATCATATATGTTTGTAAATTGCTCTTTGGAGTACTTTTGGATTCCTCTTAATTTGCCTTTGGGACGTAGAGCAGTAATAACTTGATGTGAATGGTGGAAGTGAAGTAATGAATATCCTTGCCTGTATGTGAATTTCAAATGAGATCAAGATCATTCAGTATATATCAAAACATTGCATTGTGAGTTGCTCTCCTGAAGCTTGCCTACCTAATCTGGAAACATGACCAAGGGATTCTACTCATTCCCCTGCAGTTGTGTTAGATCCATCATAGGCCGCTGGATGTTTAAACAGCGTAGACGATCTATACACACTTGTTTTTATAGGACCCTCTTATCAATTCAGATTACTTCTAATGCGTTGTCTGCTATTAACATATCGCCTCCCAATGTTTCGTTCAGACCTTTTCATTTTGGATCAAAAGCAATTTTTTTGGATTGTTTCCTGACTTTTTTGTCTTTTGTTTGTCATGTATGGCACAGAGATGGCAGAACGTCGGGACCATTACAGGCACTCTTATGACAGCAAATTATATGGATCATATGATGCTAAACAAATTAATGTTGGGTCAGCTCTCTCTCTATCTCCGGTATGTATAAAGAGATCAGTTTCCTGGTGTTTCACATTGCAAAAAGCCTTTGAGCGGTTATAGGACGTGTACTGTTTCGTATCCTTTCTGTCTTCTGGAGGAACTACTCTCTTCTGCTATTCTCCACTGGATTTTCCTAAACCCCTCTGTTTGATAACTTTGCAAGTCATTTATTTCGTTTGATGCTCCTAGCCTTAGAATAATTGCCTCGCTTGTTTCCATTGTAATTTAGGCCCAGAATCTGTGTTTTTGATGGGATATTTTTTATATCTTTTCGTGTAGTCATTGCATATAAGACCAATATTTTCGCTTTTAGTTTGCGTGATGCTGCAATGCTGCTAATATTAATTTTTATTATCTAGGACGTAGTGCAAAAGATACCTCATGCTAAGCTTGCTGTGGATAATAACCTATCAATGGAAAAACTTGGAAGTGAGATTTATTAGCATGTCAATTTGATATTGAAGCTTTGTTCTACTTGATGTTCAGGGTCTGACAAGTGGCCATCGTGAACCTGCTGAGCCCAAGATTATATCTGATAAATATGGACAAATTGCAGCCCCTTACCTTTATGATTCACCTGCTGATGGTCCTTCTAAAAACTTGCCAATCATGCAAGGGAATGGGCATTTTGTTAGGGAATATGGTGTTGAAGGTCAAAGCATTAATGTAATGTCTCAACAGAGCAGGCAGGGACGCTTTCCATCACCTCAACGGGATAATGAATTTGTCCCTAGTAATGAGGACATGTTGCAATTGGATCGGAAGCGCAAGGTACCTTGAACCTTCAGAATTCTTTATCTTTATGCTGCCATAGAAGCCACTTCCTTTCCCCCACTCCGTTTTCGGCTCTTCGTCTTTTGCAATAACCCTTTTCTTTTTGGTTTCTAGCTGAGTGAAGAAGCTCGAATTGGGAAGGAAGTTCAAGCCAATGAAAAAAGGATCAGGAAAGAACTTGAGAAGCAAGATCTACTACGACGGAAAGTATGGAATATTTTACATTTCTGGACATGTACCTTCTGCATCTCCTTGCAAAAGTGTAAACAATGAAAAACTATTTTTCCTGTTACAACTGACACACTACTATTTGCTTGTAAGAGGGAAGAACAAATGAAAAAGGAAATGGAGAGACAGGATCGTGAAAGAAGAAAGGAAGAACAAAGGCTGATGCGGGAACAACAGAGGAAGGAGGAGCGATTTCAGCGCGAGGAAAAGCGTGAAATGGAGAGGAGGGAGAGGTTTTTGCAGAAAGAGCTCTTGAGGGTTGGTATTCAGAATGAGAATTTTATTTTCCCGGCGCGTTTAATTTTTTCTTTCAAAATCTGCTAATTTAATTCTCCATGGTTTTGTAATCCATAGGTGGAGAGGAAGAAGCAAAAAGAAGAGCTTCGAAAAGAAAGGGAAGCTGCAAAACAGAAGGTTGCTATGGAGAGGGCAATGGCGCGCAGAATTGCTAAAGAATCGATGGAGCTGATTGAGGATGAGCGCTTGGAACTCATGGATCTGGCTGCTTCTCGCAAAGGGTTACTATCAATTGCTTCTCTTGATTATGATACTTTGCAGAACCTTGAGTCATTTCGAGGTAGGAGTTTGTTAACTTGACTGTCGTGATGAAAATTAAATCTGCATGCATGTTTTAGTTTTAAGGCCTTAGTTCCAGATTAGTTAATAACATATGTTGGAACCTCATTTTTGTCGTATTTTTGACCTGTATCTCTGACAAAGTGCATGCTAGATGGTAGGGCTTCCATAAAAGCCAGTGATTACCTGCATTTGCTGGTACAAGTTTTATACTGTAATCCAGTTTGAAGTAGTAACTTCTACATGTAATTCATTCTTTTCTCTTCTCTCTGTTTTATTTAAGCTTCTTATCTGCAAAGGTGATGAAGTTTTTGGTTTGTTGAAATACATCTTATGTGATCCAGAATCTTTGTGCGAATTCCCTCCCAAGTCTGTCCAATTGAAAAAGCCATTCTCCATCCAACCCTGGAATGCCTCAGATGACAATGTTGGGAATCTTCTTATGGTATGCTGCTTGATCATTTAAATGGCTCAATTTTGTCTATGTCACTAGTTGGCTGATGTTTTTCTTATCCTTCAACTTATCAAGTACACATCGAGACGATGATCACTTCAATTTTGATGATTATATAAGCCGCAGATTTACTCCTTTTTTTTTTATCTGTACTTCATCATGGGTTGGTGCAAGGATTTTAAACCACTCATCATTGCAAAGCCTGTTTATGTTTCAGATTGAAATAGGCTAAGTATGATAGAGAGACTTCCTTATTAATCCGGGTTATATAAACTTGAAAGTGAATGCTTTTAGTCAGTTTAACATAGGAATTTCTATCTGTCGCACGTTTCAAGTTTATATTACTTTTTTAAAGAAGTTTGTCTTACTTGAACATCTATATTAAAGGGTCTTTTGTAATGTTACAAGCAAACTGGTAGTGTCATGTGCCTTTCTCTCTGAAATGACACCTTAAATTGTGTGTGAGAGATAAAATGTTAATACTTGAAAGGATGTTACACATTAAGTTTGAATGATGTAGAGTAGTATTTGGTTTATATTAGTTTGACTTTAGGAGGGACCGAAGTTTAGATATTAAAGAAACAGGTGAGTGTTTTCTGGGGTAGACCAAAGTGGAAAGTAGGTCATCTTTACTTGGACGGAGGGATGGTAATTGATGATGGCATTCTACACCACGTCCTATACAATTCTATATTGATTTTGCTCTTTTCAGTTGAGTCAGGTCTTTAGTGCCTTTGAACTAAACATCAAACCTTCTGATTTTTTACAGGCTTGGAGATTCTGCTTAAATTTTGCAGATATTCTGGGGCTTTGGCCTTTCACTCTTGATGAATTTCTTCAAGCTTTCAATGACTATGTGAGTACCTTTGGCTGAAATTAACTGTGAACTCAGGGTCTGAGTTGCTTTTTCGGCATGTTCCTGTGGGCTTCCAAGTTGTCCTATCTCTTAAAAAAGGCTGGATGATGGGGCACTGATTGCCTTAGTTTACTTGCTTTATCTTTTCAGGATTCCAGATTGTTGGCTGAGATACATATTGCTCTTCTGAAACTCATTATAAAAGATATTGAGGATGTTGCTCGAACTCCTTCCGGTGGGCCTGGAACAAATCAGTATAGTGCTGTCAATCCTGAAGGTGGACATCCTCAAATAGTTGAAGGGGTAATCACTGCTGTGCATACTTCCTCTTTATGCCGTAATGTACTCTCCTTTTTTTTTTTTTAATCAAGTTCATGGATAACACACCCATGTTGGATGTTTTTCCACGATACTCCATTGGTGGTAGGCCGTAATGTACTCTCTTGTAGAATGATCAAAGCTTACCAGTTTGTGGACTTCATTGACAGGCATATCTTTGGGGTTTTGACATACGCAATTGGCAGAAACACTTAACTCCTTTGACATGGCCTGAAGTACTGCGTCAATTTGCGCTCTCTGCTGGATTTGGACCTCCATTGAAGAAAAAGAGAGAAAGGGCTTCTTTGAATGATTCTGATGAGGTGCTACATTTTCCGTCCTCATTTTCATCTTAGCTAATATATCGTGGCTTCTATTTTTATATGTGGTTTAAGATCTAGTATTTGGTAATAATCTATGTAGTGGGATATTTTGACATTGATTGCTGCAGGCGGAGATATAGCATTTTTTTCTACTAATTGGTTATTTTGAATTTGATCAAAGCTTATGGAGATGCATAATGCAAAAACCACATAGTTCCTTTTCCTTGAATGTTTCCAAATTTGACTTAACTAGAAACTAAAGTAACAAAGATTACGCTGAAGGGACCACTCTAACTGTGTTTGAACTGGTTTTCTGTGATTGCTCTCTGCTATAGCCATAGGATTGACAGTAGTTGCAATTTGAATATATGCTTTCTTCCAGCTGTTTTTGTGTTGTGTCAAGTCGTTATCTTATGTTTCATTCTGGTGGTAGTGCTATTTCTATGGCTTTACCAGATATATGGTCTGGTTAATATCAGCCCAAGTTCATGCTCCATTTTAGTTTTGATCATAGCTATTCAGTTGCTATCACAGTACTTTTGTCAAGACTTGTGTCTTGAAATCATCTTGGACCACTAGGAGTCAGACTGTTTCGTCGTTCAATTGTCGTTTCCAACCATTGTTTCTTTCATGTACATGCATGTTATGTTGGGATATATATGTCGCACCAAAGGGTGTGGGCTAGCAGTTTTTGAAGTGGGTGAAAACATGGGAGACCAGGGTTCAAATCCTAGTAGAGACAAAAAAGCACTAGGTGATTCTACATATTTGTCTGAGCCTGGTTGAGCAGAGGTACCTGGTGGAAATAGTCAAGGTGAGTTTTAGTTGGTCTAGACACCACTGTTACAAAAAGAAAATGTTGGTATGTATGTGGCTATGTAGGTCTATGAATCGGAATTGTGGTACAGAATTGGATGAGAGAGTGGGTAAGTCAAAGTCAATCTGCTTCTGATTGATTGATTATGGAATCTAGCTTCCTAGCCTTAAATTATATCACCTTTTAGTAGATCATCCCAAGTCATTTGCTCTCCCAACTATCTCAATTAGCTGATATTTTATAGTTCCTGCGTTGATTAGAAGCTTTACCTTTTGGCCTTATGTGGTGAGACGCTGTCTTTAAATGGAACGACATGGTTACTGTGGATTCATATAGTCAACCCTAAGTGCTTGGAATTGAGGCTTAACTGTTGTTGTTTCGTGGGATGCTGTCGTTTGCTGTTAAATGATAATTCCATGATGATCATCAGAGAGCCCTCTTATCCTAGAATAGTACCTGCATCCGGTCTTTGACATTCTATGTCAAATAAATAGTGCACTATGTCTAATAATGGTATTGTTTACCTATTATGCAGACTAAAGGCTGTGAAGATGTTGTATCCACTCTGCGAAGTGGTTCGGCAGCTGAAAAAGCTGTTGCAATTATGCAAGAAAAAGGATTTATGTCGCAGCGCAAATCCAGGCATCGGTTGACACCAGGGACTGTGAAATTTGCTGCTTACCATGTTCTCGCTCTCGAGGGAGACAAGGGCTTGAATGTTCTAGATATTGCGGAAAGGATTCAAGTAACTGTTCTCTTGATGCACATTGTCGCTATCTCTTATGTTAATTGGTTCAATATGTCTGAAGATTTTTCTTGGTAATTTACTTCTCTGCTTTTTGTTCCCAGAAATCTGGCCTACGTGACCTTTCAACAAGCAAGACTCCAGAAGCCTCTATATCTGTTGCTTTATCAAGGGATCCAATACTTTTTGAAAGAATTGCTCCTTCAACGTACAATGTGCGACTTGCTTTCAGGAAGGATCCTGCTGATGCTGATGCAATTATTTCAGCAGCCAAGGAGAAAATACAAAGATATGCTAATGGATTTCTCTCTGGACAAAATGCTGAAGATGAAGAAAGAGATGATGATTCTGAAGGTGAAGGTGATGTTGCTGAAGGTCCAGAAGTCGATGACCTGGGTACTCCATATGGTGCAAACAAGAATAGCGAGCAATGCAGCATACTTGACACCTGCTTGGTGAATGGAAAAAGTAAGCCCTCTGATGAGGTTGCACAACAAATTGGAGTTGATGTTGCTGGTAAGGACATAACTTTAACTACTGATTTATTTTATGCTTTATTTGCCCTTTTTAATGTGAAAGCACTGTGTAGTAGTTGTCGAAAACACTATTTTTCATTATATGTTGATGATCTATATATAGGTACTGAGGGAAGTAATTCTAGCCAAGAATGTTCAGAAATTGATGAGAGCAAAGCAGGTCAGCCATGGGTTCAAGGACTCACTGAAGGTGAATACTCTGACCTATGTGTTGAGGAGCGTCTAACTGCTCTTGTTGCCTTGATTGGCATAGCAAATGAAGGGAATTCTATCCGTGTAATTCTTGAGGTAATAAATCTGGCAAATTCATCAGTAGTGACCATTACTGTCTCTCTCAGCTATCTAAGAAAGATGGTTTTGCAGGATCGTCTGGATGCAGCAAATGCTTTGAAAAAACAAATGTGGGCTGAAGCCCAGTTGGATAAAAGACGATTGAAGGAGGAGACAATCAATAAATTTACTGATAGTTCCTTCAATGCTGTGGTAGAGGGCAGCCAAAGCCCATTGGGATTTCCAAACTGTAAAAATCAAGGGACAGCACCAACCACGTTGGTTAAGGATGAATCTGCTGTTGTCGTAGACAATGTTCAGAACCACTTTGAAAGCATCTCTGCTGAAAAGAGTTCGGTGGCACAAGAAACCTTCACGGGTGAATTGGCCATACAGCCAAGTGGGAGTACAGCAGAAAGGTCACGCATGCAGTTAAAGTCTTTCATTGGCCACAAAGCAGAAGAAATGTATGTATATAGGTCATTGCCTTTAGGTCAAGACCGCAGACGCAATCGCTACTGGCTATTTGTTGCCTCTGGTTCTAGCGAAGATCCTGGTTCTGGTAGGATATTTGTTGAATCACCTCATGGCTGCTGGAAACTTATTGACACTGAAGAGGTATGTTCCTTCCTTTCTTTTTCAGAATACACTTCGCTGTTAATAAATTGTCATAGCAGGTTCAGTATTGTTGAATATATGTTCCACGGAAGGGAAGATGTTTGCACTATTTTGGTTAGGAACAAAAAAGAGGCCAGCCTGGTGCACTAAGCTTGCTCTATGGGCGGGTCCGAGAATGGGACTGATCAAGTTAGTTCTATTATATGCAACCTTACCTTCCATTTCTGCAAAGAGGTTGTTTCTGTGTTTAGGTGTAAGAAATGGAAAGTAATTTATGACTGAAGAAGAGAATACAAAGAACAATGAGATGACACACTAAAGAAATGAAGACCTAGATGAATTCAAAGTTTAGAAAGAATTATTGTGTTTAGGTGTTGTGGACATTGTTGCTTTTCTTGCCTAAGGAAAGTTATTGGGGTTAGGGAACCCTGTATAATTATATAGATCTTAGCAAGGTCTTGTATACCATACCTAGCTATTATCTGTTTATCTACTAATCCGTATTTTACCTGCAGGCATTTGATTGTCTTTTGGCTTCTTTGGATACTCGAGGGGTCAGGGAATCACACTTGCATATTATGTTGCAAAAGATTGAGGCTCCTTTCAAAGAACGTGTGCGACGAAACATGTCTTATGATCAACATGGAAACAAATTTAAAAATGAATCTTCTGCAGCTAGTTCAAGCCCAGCCTCTGGTGCAGGTGCTGACAGTCCTAGCAGTACCATTTATAGTATGGGTTCTGATAGCTGGGAAACATCTTCGTCGTTTAAAATCGAGCTCGGGAAGAATGAGGAAGAGAGAAAGAATGCCTTCAAGAGATACCAAGGCTTTCAGAGCTGGATGTGGAAAGAATGTCTGAGCTCATCAATATTATGTGCCATGCGATATGGGAAGAAAAGGTGCTTGCCGCTTTTGGGCATTTGTGGCCATTGTTTAGATTCTTATCCTTCAGGAGAGGGCAACTGCCCTTCTTGCAACAAGATGAGTGGCAAAGTTGACATGAATGCTGATTTCCCAGAGCAGGCAATGGATTCTCTGGACAATCTGAAAATTGATTACAATAAATTGGCGGTTTCAAATGCTTGTCCTCTAAGAGTCAGATTGATGAAGGCCCTATTGAGTTACCTTGAGGTGAGATTCTTTGAGATCTATCTCCGAGAATCTGGTTTTCTGTTAGACTGTTCACTTTCACTTTACTCATTATGATATCTTTCTAATGTCTGGACAGACATGAAAATCAAGTACATATGAGGCACACCCTGTTGACAGCTTTTAGTTTCTTCTAGTGAGATTTTTAGTATTTAATTTTTTTGCTCTGGAATTGACAGGTTTATGTGCCATGTGAGGCACTTCAATCATCTTGGACAGAAGACCGTAGAAAGACATGGGGCATGAAGCTGCAAAATTCGTTGTCTCCTGAGGATCTTCTCCAGGTTTATCTCACTCCCTTTGGCTCATGTTATATGGCATTATTATTGGGAAGATGAAAATTTTATCTTTTCTTACGAGTTTTTTCAAATGATTTTTAGATTTATTTAGTTTATAGGCAAGTACGAATTGTAGTTCTTTTATGTAGTTCCTGTATTTTTGAATTTCCAAAAGATCGAAGGTTCTTTTTTCTTGACAATTACAAGAAAAAATTGAGGATTCAATGTACGAGCTCTCTCTGAAAATTGATGCATTGGGCCTCATCTGAACCCTGTCATCAATTTTTGGACAGAGTAATTATATCTTTATCAATTTCTTTTTACGAGTCGGAGTCTGATTTAGGCTTAATGATTGAAGTGTCTTGTCAAGCTACAATTTATTTTATGGTGTTGTGAGTTTAGTGAAATAAGAATATGCTGTTATGTATGATAAGGAACTGGCAAGATTTCTTCCTAGCGAGTTCTCTTTCTTATACTTGTTGAAAAATGGAAAGGAAAGAGTAGAATAGAAAAGCAAAGGTTATGCATTTATCTGGGAATTGATTTCAAACCTTGATTGTTCCTCAAATTATTTGTGTTAATGATGCTGGGATCATCTAAAGACTGTATTTTGCAGAAAGCATGTCCCTGTGCCACATGCATAATAACCTCCAGTATAATAGTTCGGCTGATTTGATATCTGTTGCTGAACCTGTTTCTTTACACCCCCTCTAAACTTGGAAGATGCAAGAAAAAAGTGTTCTTGATTGTCTGGAATTTTTTTTGCAGATTCTGACTCAGTTGGAGGGCGTCATCAAGCGTGATTACTTGTGTGCCGACTATGAGACTGCAGAAGAATTGATGGGTCTATGTGCTTTATCGATAAATGCGGCTTGTGAATCTACTTTCCCTGGATCTGTACCACAACTCCCTTGGATACCTCAGACCACTGGTGCAGTGGCTCTCAGACTTTTGGAGCTTGATGCCTCAATATCCTTTGATCCTCAGCAGAAAACTGAGGCTGAGTTAAAAAATAAAGTAGATAGCCTTCCAGTTGAGTTGTCTTCCCCTCTAATTCAAGTAATTTTGTTATTAATTACGTTGGGTTTTAATATTTATCCATGTCTGTTTGTACTGCATGATAATGTCGTTATTGATTTATTTGGTGTAATACAATTTGTCAACTTGCATGTGGTGTGACATTGAATCGCATCTAGGACTGGATAATACTTGTTACAATAAAATTGATACCATTTTTGGCTAATGATGCTTTTCTTCTGTATTAGATTGGTGATGTATTTTTTCTTGCATACAGAATCCATCTTTGGGGTATGCTTCTATGAAAGATCTGCAAAAGGTAGAACCAACAGAAGTAGATCGAGATGGACCATTGAGAGAAGAGAACTGGGATTACCTCAGCAATATGCCTAGCAGCTCAAGAAGTAGGCAAGTTGTTCGTGGGCGAGGAGGTGGTCGTCCACGTGGAAGGCTGCAGAAAGGATCTGCTAGCAAAATACCAGAATCTGGCAGGGCTGGTGTAAGGCCTATTGAGACGTTAACTCAAGTTCTTATTAAGCAGGGAGAAACGCATGGACAGAGACATGTACGAGGTCGCCGAACTGTTAGGAAGAGGAGAATAGAGAAGAAAATTGTTGAAGAGATTCAACCAGATTATTTGGGTGATAAAGGCAGCCGACTAACTTTTGTAGTACCACCTAGAAAGCATGGGAGAGAAGAGTTTGACATGAATGTTGAAGGAATAGAAGCCACAAATGATGATAGTAATAGTATGGAAGCTGCTGATTCTGATGACTGTGCTCCAGAAAATGCGTACGAGTTTAACAGGAGTGATTTAATGGAAATGTCAGATGAGGATCAGGATGGTTTTGCTTGTGATGGCAATGACGATGACAATGATGATGACGATGATGATGATGACAACGGTGATAGATACAGAAGCCATGGCCAAAATATGGAAAGATATGGTAACATGGTTGAGGACGACTCAGATAGGGATGGGGATGTCAATGAGGATCAAGAGTCGGACTCTTCAGAGTCTGGAGATTATAGTGATTGAGGTGCCAAGATTTTCAGGGAGGGGCTTGACAACCGTAATATTGCTATGATGGTCGATCGCCAGAGCACACAGAGGTCTGGTTTGATTGCATTCTTTTTTTTCTTTTTGAGAAACTTTGGTATTCTTTTGAGATGAAGCCCGAGAGTTGGCTTGTCTTTGTGTATAGTCTTAAAAGGAGCAATTTTTGTTAGCATTCTATATTCATAGCAGATGTCAGAACAGTATAAAATTGTTTAGTCCGACTTGCAATATCGTCGCGCAATTGTGTAATATGGGAGCTGATACAATCACTCTTTCAAATTCCACAGCTGCACATTTCTGATCATCTTTACTTCTATGTTAATAATTAGCGGCCTTATCGTTTACTGCAATGTTTGAATATTATGTACGACCAACCACTTAGCTTTAATGCACAGTCAGGAGCAAAGTAGCAGTAAGAAGTTTACTCAAACCGAGAGTGTATATAAGCTAAACAGTCCTATGTCAGAAGCAACTAATTTATAGCTTTTCATTGATCTTAACATGTAAACACTTTAAACACTTCTATTATTAACCAATGCCTAAATAAATCAGAAAATGCTTCTAACCTAGTCTAACCTGCATATATAAACTTATCTAAAGAGTAAATACCCTCTGATCTCATAAGAGGAAATCACATGTGGACCTTCAAAAACTGCTCGTGCTATTCACTTTTTATTATCCAAATTCATCTTTGAGTTTTCCACTGATAGTCCCTAATTTTTGGGGAACTATTACTACCAAATGACGAAAAAGATGGACATTTACGAACGAACATGTGTAGCAGCTAGCATACGCAGGATTCTTGGTAATTGGTGTCGATGTCACATAATAAATATTAATTAAGAAAACGCATTTGAATCATATCAATTAAGTACATTAATACAATTTTCCTCGACAAGCTTTTCTTTTTCTTGAGACTAGTTCATAATATTTTTACCGTATAAATAGTATTAATATTTTATTACGTTGAACAGTACTAATATACGTACCCGCGGATTGTTTCAAAGGAATAGTATTACTATTTTATTACTTTAAACAGTATTGGCAGCGCTCTATCCCCTTGTTTATCCTTTCCTGCGCTTGTTTCGTATTGAGGTATACCGAAGAAATGAGTAAAAGTAGGTAACAGATTGAGGTATACCGAAGAAATGAGTAAAAGTAACAGATTGCTGTTTTTTATTAGTGAGGACAAGTAGCTTTCATTGTCCACTGGTTTTTTGCTGTCACCTTCCCTTTGCAGGTTCGATCTCTAAAAGACACTAT
This sequence comes from Nicotiana obtusifolia, assembly GCA_002018475.1. Lineage (NCBI taxonomy): Eukaryota > Viridiplantae > Streptophyta > Magnoliopsida > Solanales > Solanaceae > Nicotiana > Nicotiana obtusifolia. The sequence continues at coordinate 66,149 of MCJB01005647.1, forward strand.
CATTTTAACAAATGAAAAAGCACAAAAAATACAAAGCCTACTTTTAGGGAGAGTCGACAATGAGTCGCGAAGTAGAGTACTACAATAGATTTGTTAACGACAGCTTAAAATGTCAGATCCTTGATTACAATCATATCATTCATTTGTTGTCTTACACTCGCAATTTGTAGCTAAATACAGGAAGACAACTCGAACCAATTACCTAAGATACAAAGGAAAAAAGGACTAGAGAAAAAGAAAAAAGAAAAGTGAAAAGCAGAACACAGATTGCGTACACTAACTATGAGTACTTGGAAACAATTTGGCCTAGGAAGCAAGCAACTTCTTGATTCCAGTTTTCTGGTCCGCTGTTAACCTTGTAGGGAACTTGATGTTGAACTTGATCCTCAAATTCCCTCTCTTTGAAGGCTCTTTCGCTATTGGCATTCCTTCTCTTGGAACAACCTCTTCATAGTTTGGATGTATTACATTGCTAATAGGAACAGTCAGTTTTCTTCCATCTAGTGTCGTTAAATGGACCGTGTAGCCTGTTAATGCTTCAACAAGTGAGATCTTCTGAGTAACCACAAGGTCATTCCCATCCCTCGTAAACACACTGTGTGGTTTCTCATCAATTATGAATATAAGATCTGCAGCTACAACATTTGGCTCTTCATTTCCTTTTTCCGGGAATGTAATCTTCGTTCCTTTTTTCCACCCAGGTTTGATGTCAATAGTCAAAATTTCTTCTACTGGTAAAGTTTTCCTGCACAGGAAAAATTAGTCGTCAGCATGTCGAGCATGTCGATTGATGAGTTTAACTTCTATACATGAGGGTGTAAAAAGTTTTTACACTGTCAGGTAACCTAAAAGGTGATTAAACATAACTATAAAACAAGGCAGATAACCTTCTACAACGGGTTAAATTGCAGGATTTCCTAAATTTATTTATGCCATCCGCGCATAAGATAAATCCATACATAAAGCACCATGACCCTACGTAACTAACAACATTGGCTTCAATATCAACTGAAGTGCAATGAAGCTCACACTCGACACATCAGAGATCTGCCGTTACAACAAAGATGTAATGATTTGAATCATCATGAACTGTAGGACTACGCCCCATAGAAACTGTCTACCTGAGACCGTCCCTTGACTCGTAGGTCCTGACATAAGGTTAGAAGTCTAGCCCTTCTAGGGTGGTGGCTCGGGCCCGATAAAGTTTCAACAACAATAGCAGCAACTTTCTGTAATTCGAGCAGATGAATAGAGTTGGACATTACTTTGTTCTTTTGTATGTTTTCTATGCCAGTGAATAATTAAGAAGTTATAGCCACACGCCCATTTTGATCTATGAAGCACATGATTGTTCAGCAAAGCCACGTTATACATTTAAGCTATTACTCCTTCTATCCTACTTATTCCTTTATAATATGTCTGCTATTGACATTGAAGCATAATTTTGAAGAAATTTTTCAAGAACAAGCATATCCTATCTGAAAAAGTGATTAGTTTACTTACCCACTTGTATCAGCTATCTCCCTGGAGATTTTCATCTTCTTGGTTGTCCCCTTATAAAGCTCTTCTAAACTACAAGGCAATGTTCTTTCAATCGGTGGCGCCTTTCGGGGACCTGAACTCATTGGTCTGCCTTCTCCAAATGAACTAAAGATATCATCTCCAAACATTGAACTAGAAAACCTTGAACCTCTCATCCCAGTACTACCACCACCCATACCCCCACCGAACGGACTCGAAAATCCGAAAAATTCTGTGAAAATATCATTGGCATTTCTAGGATTGAATCTGAATACATTTGGTCCATCTCCTGTCTGGAAAAATGTGGGCCCACCAGGTCCACCCGCATCAGGTGGTGGCACTTGACCTTTAAGCCCTTCTTCCCCATACTGATCATATATTGCCCTCTTCTGTGGATCACTTAATACCTGCATTGTTAATTACAAATTAACACCATATCAAACAAATAATCAGAATCCAGACCAAATTCCACCTGCATACACGTGATCATATAGTTTTTCATAAACAAAAAAAAAAAAAAAATATCCAAGGTGTTCCAACAAGGTGGAGAACAATCTTGAATAAGTCTCATGAAAATACCATCTTGAATACAGGGCGGAGCTAGCTCTTCGCCTACGAGTTCGACCGAACTAAGTAGCTTTGGTTCAAACTTTGTATTGATCTTTAAGAAATCTATTATTGGTCTTAAGAAATCTATTGAATTTGAATAAATTATTAATTTAGAACTCAGTAACTTAAAATCCTAGACAATTGAAACCCCGTTTTTCATGATGGACATCCTCTATATAGATATCTAAATAATATAAACAAATTCAAGAAACAAAGTAGTGGAAACAGAGATTAGTAGCTTAATGCAATAAATAGAATGAAGAATAAGAAGCAAGAATTATATAAAATACCTCATAGGCTTCAGAGATTTGTTTGAATTTAGCCTCAGCTTCTTTCTTGTTATTGGGGTTCTTATCAGGGTGCCATTTCATAGCCAACTTCCTATAAGCTTTCTTTAAATCATCATCTTTAGCATTCTTATCAACCTGCAATAGGTTATAATAATCTGCACCCATCTTCTAACTCTTTTACCAGTAATTGAGCTTAAATTTGATGAGTTAAAAAGATAAACAGGCTGATATACGTAAAAGGTGTTGTGTTGTATGTAGTAGAATGATTGACGTTTGTGTTTGGGATTTGATTGTGGGATATATGTTAAAAATTAAGGGGGAGTGTGTTATTTATTAAAGAGAAGGAGAGAGATGGGTCTGGAAAACAGAGGTCGTAGAAGGGGAAGAATGTGGAAGTTTCCAGATTTCAGTTGAGTATTGCCCCGCTGTTATTTTGACGTCGAAACAAAATTCGGTATTTTCAGAAAGCTTTTTAACCGTCGAAAAATTTAGATTTCAAAATTATATGCTTGACCTTCTTACACAATGGATATCATTTCATAAAATAATAGTTTGAACATTTTTATTTTACCATCATTAAATATGCTGAAATGGAAGAACTAAAAGTCAAATCAATATTACAAATAGAAAGTTTCATGTATTTAAAACTTTTTTGAAACTTTAAAAACCGTCAATATGTTTGTTACAAATTATTCACACCTTTGATTGATTTTATTCCCAATTGAAATAGACTGAAAAGGTTAATTTGGATTGACGAGCAGGAATTCGAAAAATTCCTATGCTTAAAGATGGAAAGTGCCGATAAATATCTTCTTAGTTTTGATGAACTATAATATACCGTTTTTAAAAATATTGGAACCAACTTCTACCATGTCCATGTAGTCAGGGGTGTTCATGAGAAACCGAACCAAATCTAATATCGAATCAAACCAACAAAAAAATATATGTTTGGTTTGATTTAATTTTGATTTTGAATTTTAAAAATTGATCAAATTTGATTTGATTTTCATTTTAAGCAAAAACAATCAAACCGACTATAAAAATACTTGTTTGAAATTTATTATCACATACACACACAAAATATATAAATTTATACAAATTTTTTAAAAGTATATATTAGTCATTTGTACTTTTAATCTAGTTTTTTATCCTTACATTCTAGTTTGATAGGTAGTTTTCTTCTGCTAAAAACTAATAAGAATTTATTTTACGTTAAAAATAATTTATTTTTAATTGAGTCCTTAAATTATTCATCACGATTTAATTCAATTATGATTAATATATCTTGATAAATGTTAGATTTCTCAAAGAGTAATTAGTTTGATAGTTTATGTTAACATGTAGTTGCTGGAATATGTATTTGGGGATCAAATGGTTTTGTGCCCCATTACATACTTGTTTTTAGTTTTATGACCACATCTCTTTTTTTTTTACACATGGGAAATTTGCTTTTACACATGAGAACGTAAGAGACTAAAAAAGACATTTTTTGTAATTTTAATATTGTTAAAAGTCGTGAAGGCCTAGTTCCTCATGTATTATTTGATAGTGTATGTCTCATATTTAAAAAAAAAAAACAGACAAATAACCGAAAAATAAAAAAATCGATAAAAATCAAACCGATAAAAAATTGATTAATTAATTTGATTTAATTTCAAAATTTGAAAAATCAATTTATTTAATTAATTTCTTTTTAGAGAAAAATCGATCCAAACTTATGAACACCCCTGTACGTAATCTTTCGAGCTGATTAAATTATAATCGTTTCCCCAATAAAACTTATAGTTACTGTTTCTCATTTTCATTCAAGATCTCAATCATGTGAAGTAAACCGGCCAATATATTCCTCAAGAACCCTTTGCATCACTACTGCTCGTCTCCATATAAAAGCGTCACTTTTTGGCAATACAGTCGATCTCATTTTCTTCGATATTTTTTAGTTTTTATAGATGATTGTTATACACTTATAATAATATTTAACATTTAGATATATATTTTAGCTGTTACAGATAAAGTTATCTAAAAATTAATTATTTTTTCCTTTTTAATATTATATATAAAAATCAAAAAAGTTATTTAAATTTAAAAACTCAAAAGATATGCATATTTCACAAGTTAAATATTGAAGAAAGCAAAATACATTATTAATAAATTCATAACTAAATGTATAAAGATTTGAACTCCAAGGTATACATTTTAAAGCTACCTAGAAAAATAAATTCTTTCAAGATTGATAGAACAACTTTGTAATTGTAGCTTATTTTATAGATTTCATTTTCTCACTAGTGATATAACACTTGAGTTGACTAAGATTCGAATCCAAATTTTCAGCAAAAAGGTATCCAACAGTTTTCTCTATAAGACAATCTAAGAGCTTAACAGTTAATTTCCTATCTAAATATTTTTGGAATTTGTCCAATGAAAAAGATATTATGTGCAAGTCTTCAATTATTATATCTTATAGTACAAGATAGAAACTTTATTTAATGGAAAAGATTGTGTGTATATTTTTAGAATTATGATTAGTAATCTTAAAGATTCTATAATAGGGGGGTTTACAAAGAACGTTCTGCTATAAATGTGGTTGTTGCTGTTATAGGTAAAAAGTTATTATAGAGAGGTAAAATATAACTTAAAAAATCGATTTTGAGAAAAATTAGCTTTTATAGTGAATGACTGTTATATATAGATACTGTTATAGAGAGCTCTGATTGTACTAAATTGGTGAGAGTAGTATTTCTATATTCTCATAAAACCTCGAGATCTCTAAACGTGCCATCATGAATATTTGAATTATTTTTATTTTTAATTATCTTCTGAATTTCTTTTAGCACTGAGCTGCATTATATTTTTGAAATTATAAATTCATATTTAATATTCATATAACTCTTATATATTAACATTATATTTCGATTAAACCCTCGCCATTTGTCTTATAGGCAGCAAGTTGAATTATAGTTGTTAAAGTGTTCAATTATCTCTTTCACTCCATGTCACTCTTTTCGTTATAATCTATGTGGCGTTGTTTGACTAGACATAAAATTTAATTTTTTTTTTAAAAAAAGCAAGACTTTTATAAATTTGTGATATAAAAGAAGCCGTGGATATGCCTATAATTGTAACTAGTAGATCATCCTATAAAGGAAATTTTTTTAATTTAAATATAAAAATAATATTTTTAAGATACACTAAAAAAGAAAATATGTCACAATCCCTTGAGAAATTGGAAAGAGAAATTAATTATTTAAGGAAAAAAGGTCGTAATTCTCTGGTATTTTGCCAAGCGCACTCCCTAAGCCGTATCCCATTTTTTTATATTCAGATATCGAAGTTCAGACTTCAGACTTGGGAGTCAAACCATATTCAGTAAACCAATTATAGAAAGTTGTCCACCTTTTCCCGTGATTCTTTTTCCGTGATGTACTACTACTGCAGTTGAGTTCCATAGGCCTCCAACCTTCTTCTAACTTTTCAGCAATGGCTACCATTTCAGATCCTCTCCTCACCCTTCGATCACCTCAAACCAACCGGCCATTCCCTTCATTCTTTAATCCCAACCGTCCTTTTTCAACTTCACTCTCCTTCAATGGCAGCTTCAACCATTTAACAGTCTCAAACAGTAGTACTTCTTCTAACCAAGCCATCACTGAAACAACAACCTCTGATTACTCTACCATCAATGTCCAAAACGACGGCGCTTTAGACACCACCCTTTTCGTTATTCGGGCTAAGAACCGAATTGGGCTTCTTCAAATCATCACCCGCGTATTCAAAGTTCTCGGGCTCACAATTCAAAAGGCCATTGTTGAATTCGAAGGCGAGTTTTTCGTGAAGAAGTTTTTCGTCAGTGATTCTAACGGTAAGAAGATTGAGAAAACGGAACATTTGGAGAAGATTCAGAAGGCTTTAATGGAAGCCATTGATACTGGCGGAGTATCGCCGTCGGTGGCGGTGGTTAGTGGGAGAGGAGTGGTTGTGAGGAAAGCTGGGTTGAACTTAGGAGAGAGGAAGGCGAAAGCAGAGAAGATGTTTGGGTTAATGGATGGGTTCTTGAAGAATGATGCTGTTAGTTTACAAAAAGATATTCTTGATCATGTTGAATATACTGTTGCTCGATCAAGATTCAACTTTGATGATTTTGAAGCTTACCAGGTACTCCCGTTTCCTGATTTATTTGGCAGTGTGCATATAGAGTTTAAGAAAGAAGTTAGACTATGAAACTTGTGATCTAGACAAGCATAGACATTATTCTTTCTAAATATAGAAAGGTGCCATTATTTTAGGGACAAACTGAAAAGGAAAGTGTTCCATATGAAATGGGACAGAGGGAGGAGGAGTTTTAGCATGTTACTAATGAATTTTGTACAATGCAGGCATTAGCACATAGTGTCAGGGATCGGCTTATTGAACGATGGCATGATACTCACCAGTATTTTAAGAAGAAAGACCCCAAGCGACTATACTTCCTTTCACTTGAATTTCTTATGGGTACTTGACTTTCACATGCTCATAAAGTCCTTTTGTTTGCTGCATCTAATTGGGGCACAGCTAGCCTTTTTTGTGTGGAAATTTTCCTTCCTGAAACCTGTACTTGTTAAGAGAAGTCTTTATGGTTTTCCTGAAAGTGAAGTGCTCTTAGTTTGTCTGATTAAGTTCTTTTCTTTACTTGATCTGTCAGGTCGTTCTCTAACTAACAGTGTCATAAACCTTGGCATCCAGGACCAATATGCCGATGCTTTAAGTCAACTTGGATTTGACTATGAAGTCTTGGCAGAGCAGGTTGGACAATTCTTGATGCTGTCTCGGGTTATCTATTGCTTCTTCCTTTTTGCCTGTAACATTTCTCAAACGAAATATTAATGAGTGTTTTAGTGGTTACATTGGATCATTTGCATACTAATTTTAATTAATCTAGAATATTTATTACTCCATCCTGTTAAGGTGTTTCATTGGGCACAGAGATTAAGAAGGACCTAAAAACTTGTATACATTGTGGTCTTAAGCATGTCATGACATATCTATAAAATGATGGCATCAAGGTAAAATGTGAAATTTAAATAAGAGTGTCACCTAAAATGGAACAGAGGGAGTAACATTTAAAGGACTTGATAGGCTAATGCTTGCAAATGAAAATGCAATAATTCCAAATTCATTGGACAAGTTTATTGATAGACGCGGCCTTGTACAATTAATGAAATATTGTTGATGCTCATTCATCCATAAGCACTGGTAATTATTCTGGCAATCGATCTAATTTTGATGAACACTTGCATTTACAAGTGAGTAACTTCTTATGGATCTTCAGCTTTACTCACAGTTAGCTGTTCTGTTGCTCCCCGAAATAAGTTATCCTTGGTGATTTTGCTTCTAACGTTCATTCATTTCAAGGAAGGAGATGCTGCCCTTGGTAATGGTGGCCTAGCTCGCCTTGCAGCTTGCCAGATGGATTCCCTAGCGACATTGGACTACCCAGCTTGGGGGTATTGTTTAGGCTCCTTTTTTCCATTGTCTAAAAATCATTTGTTTCTGATGTTGTTCGCTTCATCATGGCCTTGGGTTTTGAATCCCCTCGCTTTTTCCTAAACATACTAAACAGTAGAAACAGTCAAGAAGAATTGGGTTTTTCCCTATTTATGAATAACATCCTGCTTCATGGCTGCATTTTCGTATCCAGATGATAGCCACCCTTGTAATAATAAGATCAGATTTTCTGTATTGTTCTTTCACTCCTTTTATTTTCAATCAAAATGATGTTATGATTTTGAAACCAAAATGATCTTTGATTTGGATTTACTGAGTTCCGTATCTGAAATTGAAATTCTACGATCTGAAAAAAATGGTGTCTCGCTTTTCTTCAAAGATTTTGCCCTTTATCATCGTGAAGTTTATCTAAAGAAAGTCAATTGAGTTGGATCCTCTACATTTCTCTGTCTTCAGTTATGGACTACGTTATCAATATGGATTATTTCGTCAGATCATAGTGGATGGTTTTCAACATGAACAACCTGATTTTTGGTTGAACTTCGGGAACCCCTGGGAGATTGAGCGTGTTCATGTGTCTTATCCAGTGAAGGTTTGAAAATATTTACTTTTCCGTCTTTGTCAGTAATTTATCCAAATGAGATGTTTTCTTTTGTTGTTTTAGTTTGGAGTACATATGATGTTATCTTCTTCAATATTCTTGAGTGAAACTTCTACTTGTTGCTAACTGGCAATTTGCTTTGTATGCAAGTTCTATGGGACTGTTGAAGAGGAAGTTTTAAATGGAAAGACATGTAGAGTTTGGATACCTGCAGAATCAGTAAGTGCTCCTGTATTTAATTAGTCATTCTCTCTAGAAATTTAGACTTATTGTTATGTAATATTGCCGAATGACAAGCATGTTCGTTTGCTTTTTTACTTGTAGGTCGAAGCAGTGGCTTATGATAATCCAATACCTGGTTATGGAACGCGAAATGCCATCAACCTACGACTTTGGGCTGCTAAACCAAGTGATCAATATGATATGGTAACCTTTGACAATGTTGGCTAGTAAATGTTTCTGACGAGGTCTTGTTGGGATGCGGCAGAGGTCTATCTGTATACTCTTGAATAATTTGGGCATTTTAAGAATCTACGGACTTTTTTTTTCTATGTCGGTGGTCTCTCTTCCACCGTGCAGCTTTTCTTTTTTATGCTTTTCTGAGGTAGGGGGTGAGAAAGGGATTGAGTAGACTTCATAATCAATTCATTCCAGTTTCTTTTCTCTGACTGGATAGCAGTATTTAGTCACTTTCTTCTTTTGTCAAATGTGAATATCGCACCTATTGTCGCACAGATCAGAACCCTTTTAGTTTCTTGAGAATACGTCTTATTATATACTTTTACATCTCGCTACCTCTTAACTTCTACATGGTACCCATTTCATCACTTGCAGGAGTCTTACACCACTGGAGACTATATTAATGCTATTGTTAACAGACAGAAGGCTGAAACTATAAGTAATGTGCTGTACCCTGATGATCGTTCTTACCAGGTACTTTCATTCTATATAATATCTTGAAAAAGTGCGTAAATGTAGAGTTCCTTTAGTTTCTTTGGAGGCTGTGAAGGGGCCTCATGAACTGGGAGAAGCCATTTCATTCCCAAGCTTTAAGAGTGGCTATTATTTTATATAATCTCAATTTATAATGGGTGTCTTTTACATTATAACAGTACCATATCACTACGAGATGACTATAAGGAAGATGCCGTTTATAGATGCGAATAGAACAGATAAATATCAACAGAGATAATCAATTGAAGTTCACTCGTAATTGGTTTTAGATGCTAATTGGTATCCTTCTTTGTCTAATTATGCGTTCTGCAGGATACTACTCTTAGGTTTTCTTTCTTATGTGTACTCTGACCATTTTGATTTGCATATTCCATAACTTTCTTTGATGTTCTTTCTTCAGGGTAAGGAAATGCGGTTGAAGCAACAGTATTTCTTTGTTTCAGCATCACTACAAGACATAATAAGGAGGTTTAAGGATTTACATAATAACTTTGATGAGTTTCCAGAGAAGGTATTTACTGACATTTTTGGGGTCTGTAACTCATGCTTCCATCAGACAATGGGCTCAAGTCACATGCTCTTTGTATTTGTTTTCTTATCATAGATAAACAAATATTTGTTCCCTCATTGCACTTCTGATAATATTGGCCTGAAATCTACAATTAATTAATCATATAAGTTATTCAGCATCGACTTAGCAAAGTTTGTTAACAGACTTTGGTAACTTTATGTCAATATGAAAAGGAGTAGGATGAAGCATAAGCCTCATTTATTAGGGCATGATCCCTAAAACAGTTGCATGTTTCACGTTCTAGAAATCCAAAACAAAGTCGATACAGTGCAAAAGATGGTATGTCATAAAAAGAATGTCAACATTGGTTGGCCACACTTAATCTGAGTTGGCCTACTCTCTGTGATTTATAAAAATGCCAAATGATGATTTATGCAAGAGATTAGGATCTCAAAAGGAACAGGGAATATTAAGCTTGGTTTAATGTTACATCCAAATACTCATGGACTATCTGCTAATTTATTCTTTCGAGTTTTTCTCTTCAGGTTGCTCTTCAGATAAATGATACACATCCGTCAATTGCCATTGCTGAAGTAATGAGAGTGCTTGTTGATGAAGAGCACTTGGATTGGAGCAAAGCATGGGGTATTGCTTGCAAGATTTTCTCAGTCACCATTCACGCGGTACAACCTGAAGCACTTGAGAAAGTTCCCATAGATCTCCTGGGTAGTGTTCTTCCTCGGCATTTAGAGGTTTCTTCTCTTTCAGATGATTTGTCTTTTTCCAGAGTAATCTTCTGGTCTGTGCTTGAATATCTTAATGCTTGAGACCATTTTTATCAGAGTATGAACATAGTTTTTGGTTCATTTTTTGGTTATATCACAGACCTGTTGCAGTTTTCTTGCAGCCGTAAATTGTGTCGTACTTTTTGCACCAAAATATCTTGTTTAATGTGTTTATTAATTGGGGAGCAATCATCAAGTTTTTTGTGAATAAACCTCTTCATCTGATTTAATGATTCACCTTTTTTCCAGATTATATATGAGATAAACTATTGGTTCATGGAGGAGTTAAAAAAGATATTTGGTCAGGACTATGATAAACTATCCCGAATGTCAATTATTGAGGAAGGTGCTGTGAAGGTATAGAAGACAACCCTTTTGTGTTCTATTTTAGATAATGCTACTTCTTGTACTTGAATGTTGTTTTTGAGCTCTCTTTATTAATAAAATCATGACTTGATTTTAAAAAAATAACTCTGCTGTTTCCAACAGCACCAATCTGTATGTAAATATCCCAATAATGTACAACAACAACTATTCCTCAACCCCAAGCTTGTTAGGGTTGGTGATAGAATCCTCACTTCCAATATCGCGTCATTTAAACCCGCAGCAATCCAGTATTATGTCCCAATAATACTAATACCACAAATTTCCACATCCATAACTAGGATCAGCAATTATCTGTTTGAACTCTTGATGCTTGTGTTATCACTCATATTTGTATCACTTAAAGAAAGAGGAGAGAGCAAGGGCAGGAGGGAGAGTGGAGAGAGAGAGGCCAAAACCAAAAAATAGAAGGTAATATCAGTGAAGAAAAGGAAAGGTTTGAGATATTTATGGCTTGTTACTTCTTATTTTCAGCTTGATTTTATGTGGTATACATTCTTTTAACAATCCATAATGCATTACTTGAATTATGCCACTTTCACTTGCTGAAAAATGGGGTACGAGCTCGAATATTGGTTTTTTTTTTTTTGCTGGAATTGCCAATTTTGATTTTGCTCCTTATATGGACAGTGTATTAGGATGGCAAACCTGTCACTTGCATGTTGCCACACTGTGAATGGCGTTTCCAGACTGCATCTAGAGACGCTTAGAACAAGAGTGTTAAAGGTAGTTTGGATTCTGCATTTTTTTCTGATTTTTTTCTTTTGCCCAATATTTCACGAGCACTTGATTTCAAACCTGCAGCAATGTATCCTTTTACCTTCACTGAATAAATGTCACTCTCTAAGGCCTGTTTCAGAGGGTGTTTTCCCAGAATTTCTATCCAATTCACTTTATAGATTTTTTTGTTGTGTTAAAATTATATATATATATATATATATATATATATATATATATATATATATATATAACGTGTGCGCGCGCGCACGCGGGGCGGCATGTGTCCCCTTGAGATAGCTTTTTTGTTCTTATTTGTTCGGCTTCATTTCAGAGATTGATAGAGAAAAATTGCTAAATTAGAGAATTAACTGATCAGCCTGAACAATTGTATCCCATTGATTTCTTCCCTCCATGCTAAATGACCACAGTGAATTATGCTACAAGGTGTAGTTTGATTGCTGGACAAGTTATACTGAGATAATGTTGTGAACAATGGATTTTAAATGTATATTCATTTCTTGTTGGATGTTTGGTTCATCGTATTAAAAATTAGATATACAATGTATAAACTAAAACATGTTTGGTTTAAACTGAATAAAAATTTGTTTCCAACGACACCTTTGGCCTATTCATCATTTCTTCTGAACTTTCAGAACTTTTATTTGGTAGAAGTCTGGCTCAACTAAGAATGTCCCAGTAAACAATTATGTAAGATTCATTTTCCTTTTTCTTTTGGCAAATGAAAATAACATCCATTAAGGTTTTAAGATGGAAGATGAAGACGCCCTTCTTGAAATTTCTACTTAAAGCCTGAAGACTGATTTGGTGATTACCGCTTTAACCCAGGGTTCCCATTTTTGGTTTTCTCTAAATTTAACAATTACACTTTTCTAACACCAAAGTCAAAAATTGGTTTACTATTTATAATAGATGTACAAGTTTTAGTAAGAAGCTTCAATTCAAAATTATTATGTATTTTTAAATAAAACTATCATGATATTCTTTTCATTTTCTGAAAGTAAGGAACTTATTTTGAGGGAATTTTGTTATTTTAGGTGTTATTCAGGTATTGCTATGCAGGTTGTTCCACAGTATAGTTGGCATAAATAGTAATATATATAATCACTTAAGTACGTGGATCATAGATACAGGAAACGAAACTGGCAACCAATCATCCAATTATCAGTGCAAAGTTTTATATGATATCTTATATGAATGGAACCAAAAAACCAGGAGGATACGTCTGTTATTCATCATAACTTTTTCTCATAACCTAAGAGTCAGCTAGCAAAAAGAATATTTCAATAGGAGATCATCTTTGTAATTGCTGTGTCTTGCAGGACTTTTATGAGCTGTGGCCTCAGAAATTTCAGTTCAAGACTAATGGAGTAACTCAGGTGCATAATTGTGACTGCTAGTTGTGATTTGACACTATCAATTTCAAGATTTCTGCCTCAGGCTTTGACTTGACAGTTATTATTCAAAACTTTCTGACATTCTTAGTTTATGTTCAGAAACTTCTGATTTTCCTTTACTGCCTTTTGTAGGTAGTGTGTAATTACATAATAGCAAGCTTCATATCCAATCTCGAAGGTTCTGTATCTTCCTTCTGTCATCAGAAACAAAATTTATTTGGAGAGAGGGGACCTTTTATTGGAGTTCATCATGGGCGAGCAAAAAGATGATATGAATTAAATTTAAAGCAGTATGCCGTGTTCTTCACACTTTGAATTGTTATTTGTCAGCGCCGATGGATAGTGGTGAGCAATCCTAGCCTGTGTTCAATTATTTCAAAATGGCTTGGGACAGAAGCATGGATCCGCAATGTGGACCTGATAGCAGGTTTACGAGAATATGCAAAAGATCCAGTTTTACACACCGAATGGAGGAATGTATAGTATCTTTCTTCCAATCTCAACCTGAAAAGAGTACTTGCTTATTGCTTATTTGCTTGTCAGTCTATAATACATTTTGACTTCTAACTTGTAGATGAAGAAGGTTAACAAAATGAGGCTCGCAGAATACATTGAAACACTTACAAATGTGAAGGTTTCCAAACATACCCATTTCACTTCCTTCTGTGCAGGTTAGCCTACATGTATATTGTCACCTGACCAAGCTATATACCTTACATTGCAGGTCAGCTTGGACGCAATGTTTGACGTGCAGATAAAACGAATACATGAATACAAAAGACAACTGCTCAACATATTAGGCATCATCCACAGATATGATTGCATTAAGGTATCTTCTATTTCTCCTTTCTACTTCTTCCTAGAATAATATGCCTGAGCCAAACCTTACTGTCTAGCGGAGATATAACAACTTACTAACGTACTTCCTAAACTAGTTGGTAATGCAATTATCAACTTGTTCATAAGATGCTTCAGGCAGGCCAGCTTTGGCAATATGAATTGGCTTAAAAGGTGCCAGAAAAAACTTTCTACCTCATTATGGATCACCGACATTTTGTTTTCTTTTAGGAGTTCAAACTCTGATCTTTGAGCCTATAGACTTCTATTTTTGCCAATTCTGGTTCAGATGTTATATTTAATCAAGCTCTGGGCATTCGTCATGGACTTATATGCTTATGCGCAAGGCTGAATACGAAGCCACAGAAACTAAATTTTGTTGAATTTTCGTTATACCAGAGTAGAGACTTAGTCGTTTCGAAAATAGAACAGACCACATGATTTCATCACCAGCTGAGGTAAATATCAAGAATAATAGAAATGCCTGTCTCAACCAAATCTCTTTTTTGTCCAGTGGCATGATATTTGGGAACTTATCTTTCTCTTTGGTCATTTCTTCAATAGAATACTCATGGTTGCTCCAAAATCACTTTTTCTGGCAAAAGATCTAACGTACCTTGTTTATTTAGAATATGGATATGCCTTTAAGTATCATCTATTGCCCTTCACAACTATTATTCGGTTGAACTGTTCTTGATGAATCATCTCCCTGATACATTATACTGTCAACATTTTTTGAAGAATATGGATGAGAGTGACAAGCGGAGAGTTGTACCTCGTGTATGTATAATGGGTGGGAAAGCTGCCCCTGGCTATGAAGTTGCAAAGAAGATCATCAAACTCTGTCATGCGGTGGCTGATAAAGTTAACATCGATCCTGATGTTGGGGATCTCCTGAAAGTGGTAGGACAAGGATTTGATTTATTTGCTTGTAACCTCAATTATGTCTGGTCTCATCATGTTTAAATGAAACCATAATCCATTCTTTTCACTATGAAAATTGGAGAATGTCCATTCAGAAACTTCATCTGCTTCTGAAAAATACAACACGGGATGAGGAAAGAAAATTATGAAAGAACAAGGAAGAGAAGAAAATAGCAAGCAGGTTCTAAGCATTATTTTGTTAGTCCCTAGCACTCTGTCCCTTAAACTCTTCTTCTAAATGATGTGTTCATTATAGCGTCAGCCGTAATTGGAAACTTTTGTGGAAAGTTATTGAAAACACTTATACCATTTGACTGCATAATTATGAAATTGTTAGGTTTCATAAGACTTCATTGTGCCTATGTTGATCTGACATGTCATTGATCTAAAAAATTTTTAGGGTTTACTCCATATGTCATCCTTGCTTTTCTTTTCCGCATCCCCTACAATTAACTGTTCATGTGTACTGTTCCTGGACTGTTGATATGAATGTTACTACTCAGAATTTTTATACTTCCATTTTCTGATGCCATTATAGATAGCTAAAACTTATGAGAACAGAACTTGTCTTATGGTATTTTCAGGTTTTCATCCCTGATTATAATGTCTCTGTTGCCGAACTAGTAATTCCAGGGACTGATCTTTCACAGCATCTAAGGTCAGCGTTTAGCATGTGCCGTCTCTTTCGTTTTATCTTTTACAGGTGCAATTTACAATTACAACATACTGTTTACCTGATAACGTCTATTTTTTCTAATCACATATTTCCTCTTTGGATGGTCAGATTTCGCATGGTCTGCATCTTTTGTTTTATTATGGAAGTCATTGCTTGCTTTAACTGGTATCTATTAGCTCCAGTATACAAAGTATATTTCACATGGACTGCATCTTTCGTTGCTGCTTGTTGCTATTGCTTCTTCTTTTTCACCTTTTCTTGAGCCAAGGGTCTAACGGAACACCCTCTCTACCTTCTTAAGGTAGGGGTAAGGTCTGCGTATACACTACCCTACCTAGACTCCACTTGTGGGATTACACTGGGTTTTTGTTGTATGGTCAAACTTCATGTTGACTGCTTCTTTGTTTCATCGTGAAAGTCATTGTTTGCTTCAACTGGTACCTATAACTCCAGTATGCACAGTAGCAAATTGATGTACCAGGAATCTTTCATGTACAGATATGTGCTAACAACGGATAGAAATCACATGTATTTTTGCAGTACTGCTGGACATGAGGCATCTGGAACTGGATGTATGAAATTTTTGATGAACGGTTCTTTATTATTAGCTACTGCAGATGGCTCAGCGGTTGAAATTGCTGAAGAAATAGGAGCAGCAAACATGGTAAGTAGGGTCACAATGCTCCTCTACAGACTCCATTTTCACCTGTTGATGATAAACACAATTGTTCACAAGCAACTGCACTAAAACTTCATGCATAGAGCAACGTGTTAGATAAATATACTTTGGCCTTGATCTATTTCCCTGGGTTACTTTGTTGTCTGGTTATTCATTTATTTTTTTGTTAGTCCATTTGAAATAGGCTTAGGCTTAGGCTTAGGCTTTTTTATCCGGGTTTCTATTTTTCGAATACTTTTCAAATGATCGACTAATTAACTGAGTAGTGACAGTAGACACGTGTAAATGCCTGATAAAAGAACAGAAGAAAAGAAAGAACTAGTGTTGTAGGATATGGTCCCGATAATTGACCTCATTTTCTTGGTTGATAACTTTCTTTTGTTCCTTATTCTTTTTTTTTTTTCTTCAGTTTCTTTTTGGTGCAAAGGTGGATGAGGTTCCAGCATTGCGAGAAAAAGGAACTAACCTCAGAGGTTCACTTCAGTTTGCACGAGTTGTAAGGTATGAAGTGCAGTCTGAGCAATCTTTCTTTGAGTTTTACGGCCTATTCTCTGTATCTGTCCAACTGTCCCCAGTGAACATTCTGCCATGTGTAGGTGTTTCCTTTCTGTTGGCTGCCATGGGAATACGACAGTAGTCTAGAAAACTATTGGATATGATCTTTTCTTCTCTCTCTCTCTCTCTCTCTCTCACACACACACACAGTCACACATTAATTTTTTGTTTTTGGTCACCAAGATCATCTATACCATGTCTCATTCGCTCTTGTTTATAAGAAATGTCGTAGATAATTAATATAAGCCAACAACATAAAGAAGTCAGAAGGAAAGTAGGATCATAGTAATATCAGCTCTGTGGTTGAAGCTTTTCTGCTGACAGGCATAAAGAATTTATTGAAGTTTAACTCTCTTTACAAACCTGGAAAGTAACTCGTGTAAAGCAGAAAGAAATAGAAAGGAAATAAAAGCTGCTTCCAATTGCCAGCTAGAATGTGATTGCCTTGATCAGCTTACTCTGCAAGAATTTTTAGTTACAGGATGAAACTTACTGCGTGAATGATCTTTCTTAGTGAAATGCACTGCATAGGTTCATGAGAGTACTTTGGAGTTTTCAGCTTTTAGCTCATCTTATTGTACTATATCTATATATATGTAGGATGGTCCGGGATGGTCACTTTGGCTTCAAAGACTACTTCAAGTCACTATGTGACACTGTAGAGGAGGGTAAAGACTTTTATCTCCTGGGATATGATTTTGCTAGTTATTTGGAGGCTCAGGTAATGTTTCAAACCAATATGTTAGGGCAACTATTTTTGTGAGAAATGCTCAGTTTGGAACTGACAGAATATGACAACAGGCGGCCACTGATAGAGCATTTGTTGATCAAGAAAAGTGGACCCAAATGAGCATACTTTCTACTGCTGGTTCTGGGAAATTCAGCAGCGATAGAACAATAGAAGAATATGCAGAACAGAGTTGGGGCATCGAACCCTGCAAATGCCCCTTTTGATTTGCAAAACTATGCTTTACGTTTCCTGTAGGAACAAACATGGTTTGTGCAGCAATAGTAACCGTGTATCCTAATTTGACGATACAGAAAGCAGTGACTGCAAGAAACACCTCTAAGGGAGCTCTTATAGTTGCAGATAAAATGAATGAAACATGCGGATGTGAATCGTGTAACATGGTTATTTTGACTGAGGGGGTTAGTCGAGTTTATTTTATATCAACTATGGTATGCAAGTAGAGCTCCTTAAACGAACATGGGATGTACAACTTAGAAGTCTTCCTTTTATTTCCTGGAATATTGGGTTGTAAGAGATTCTCAATCTTTTCAATAAAAGTTACCAGTGATTGTTCTTTTGGAAGTAATTTATTCCCTGTAGTTTTTATGTGTTTATTTTACGGTCAAAAAATGCTTCAAGTGGCAAAATCTTGTGGACTGGAATTTCTGCTCTGATGGACCAAACAAAGTGAGCAAAAGCTCTAATTAGGTCCATCTAATGAAAATTGATACCAACACTTAGTAGTTTCCCCATTTTTTCTTAAGTTGAAATATACAAAAGAAGTCGGTTTCACTTCGATAATTCTCAAGCTCTTCAATGTCTCTCCATACTTTAAGGGGGCATTTGGTTTAGTCTATGCAATTATTATTATTATTATTATTATTATTAATGAAAGAATAGTTATGTAGTGAATATTATTGCATGAATTTAGTCGAAATAGCAGTTCAAAGTTATACTGTAATTTTCGTACACAAAAGAAACAATTTTCTGTTCTCGTTCTTTCTTTTTTTATTTGCGGATAAACTCGTGAATAGTGGGAGATAATTACACAACTTATTTTTAAAACGGAAAAGGTCCAAATATGCCTTTGTACTAAACGAAATTGAGCATATTTGCTCTTCGTTAATACTCTAGCTCAAAAATGCCCTTATAGTCACATAGTTGTCCATATATGCCCTTACAGTCACAATTGGTCCATATATGTCCTTTTCGAAACGGAATTCACCCAAACTAATTAACTCTTTTGTTAATTGTATTAAAGTGTATTACAAACACTATTTCCTTTTTATTAGTATTTTTTTTCTTCACCTTTCTCTTTTCTTTCTTCTCTTTTTCTTTTTCCTTTTTCTTTCTCCCATATCCGATTTCCTCTATTGCTGATGCCTTCTTCATTTTCATCACCAATTTCACTTGACAAAACTCATGAATTCCTGCCTTCACCCAATTAACACCATGGAAAAAAAAATTCCGACAATATTCATCTCCTTTTCAAAAGAACCAGAGCCTTCTCACTGGGAAGCTTTTAATGGTGTAAGTTTGATTTTAGGAATAAAATCATGTGAAATTGGTGACCGAAAGGGAGGTTCTGGTCTTGCTAAATGTGATGGAAAATATGAGAATAGGGAAAGAAGATGGTGGGTTTTGTGATAGTAAAATTAGCAGGAATTCATGAGTTTTGTCAAGTGACATTGGTGACGAAAATGGAGAAGACATCAGCAATGGAGGAAATCGAATATGGGAGAAAGAAAAAAAGAAAAAAACAAGAGAAGAAAAGAAAAAAGAAGAAAGAAAAGAGAAAGGTAAAGAAAAAAATTACTAATAAAAAGGAAATAGTGTTTGCAATACGTTTTAATACAATTAACGAAAGAGCTAATTAATTTGAGTGGATTCCGTTTCGAAAATAATATATATGGACCAACTATGTGACTGTTAGGTCATATATGAATCAACAGTGTGACAGTAAGAACATTATTGAGTTAAAAGTATCAATAAAGGTTAAATGTGCTCAATTTGATACACTACAACGGCATATTTGGACCTTTCCGTTTTTAAAATTATCTATTTTTACTCCGTTTATTCTTCTTCTTTTTTTTTTTTTAACAGAATGTAGCTCGGTTTATCTTCCTCTCTTTTCTTCCGTCATCTTTGTCCTTTCGTGAAGATAGAGCAAGATTAAACGGTATTCGTATTTTAGCAGCAGCAACTCAACATTCAATAGAATAACGAAGATGGAGACGGCGATCTCTTTAATTTTGGTTGCCGCCATATTTTCTGCTCTCTTCTCTCTGGCAGCTCTCGTTCCGCTGGTCGAATCTCAGATTCCGCCATCGTCCGGTCAACAGAATCAGAATTCAGTGAGGTACGAATTGCAAGAAGCGAAGCTTAAAATCGCCCGATTAGGTTATTTCTCATGACTCATTACTTTCACCGTTGAAATTCGAACTCCACATGGCTCAATGCTTATGTTTCCTTTGCTGTTTATGAAATACATATTTAAAGATATATTTATACACACAAATACGAGTGCATTGACATGTAATTACAAATATAAACAAAAGAGATTCACACACACAAAAGTGCATTTACATGTAATTGCTACTTTTTATGTTCCGGTTATTGTTAGAAGTAAGAATAGTTCAAAATAATCATTCTACTCACTGATTATGAGGGTTTCAGTAAATGTTTCATTATAAGCTGCTTGATATGAGTACTTCATTTCATTGCCAGGCTCGTGTATCCCCTCTTAATTCTTAACTATCGATAGTCAGGAAATATTTGACTATGATTGGAATATGTGATTACTCATTACAATAGATAGGAAACCAGCATGAGGATAGTGCATATACGCGTGAATAACTTGATGCTAGTGATCTCTCAATTGGACTAGGGTAAGATATTGTGGACCTTTACCTTAAATTTTGCTTCATGCTAAGAAGCCTTATTGATACATTATATTGAAAATGTGCATTGGAAAGTGTTATTCTTTTTCTTTCTGTTTATCCTTTTTATATATAAATGTGCATTGTATTGCAAATTTCTAATTTTCCTTAATTGAGTTTCCCGCACGAATGCAGAGACAGTGTTCTTTCTTGTGCTAGTGTCCTGATGGTCCTATCTATCCACTTCTTAATATGTGCTTTTCATAATTCTGCCATATAAATAGAATGATTTCCCTTTAACCATGCAGTTTTTGGTCTTCTTATGCCTTAGATAAAGGTATCTTGTCAGTAGCATTTTCTCATGAGAGTATACTATGTCTTCGACTGCTTATTCTGCTAGTTCTGTAAAATTTTAACATTGGTGCATTTGATTGCAGAATCCATCCTTGACGAAAGCATGCGAAGTTTAAATGCTAAAATCCAATACATCAGAGAAGCTGAGAAGAAAATCGAGGACATTAGTGTAGAAATTGACAATCTTACAACCGCTTGGTCCAAATTGCAGGTTTGTTTTTGGCCAGTTTACAGTTTTTCATGTGTGCTACTATCTGACTTAATTCCAAATGAATTGGCTTATTCGGAAAAGGCCTTGTCCTTTGCAACATTCTATGCCGTCTCTGGTACTGTATGGAAAAGCAGAGTAGAAATTAATATGAGAAAATATGCTAAAGTAGTCCAAATGAATGATTTATTGATCTTCTGTTATTACGAGTAGGATCTGAATTCGTTGAGGTTCAATAGGTTGACAGTTAGTGACAATAATGGAAGGGATTGAAAGGGGCACTTGTGATTTAAGGGGTTTTTTTTTCCAAATAAATTTGGTGTAGGAAACAGTTATTATGGCATATCATAAGAGAAGTTATTCCTCCAACCCACATCATCAATGTCTTCTTCCATTTGGAGTAGGGAGCAGAATCCTGTCTATGTATAAGGGAATATGTTCATTCAAATGCCAGATAGTTGTTTTGATAAAAGCTAATGCCTTACATATCTTGATGATGCTCATGCAAAAAGCGAAACAGTATGCCCTAAATTCCCTGTCTGATTATGATCCTTTGATTGTAAAAAATGGCTAGTTCTGTGAATATTAAGGCTGTGTCAGTGCAGCTTTGTTGCTGGTAATCAGTTTGTGAACCCCAGGTACAGTTCTGGTTCACCCGTTCGAACATTAAAATAGGTGGTCTTCAATTCTCTGTCATTTTATCGAATATGATTTCAAAAATAGATTCTCGGTTCTGATGATTCTGATTTCTTGGTTGATCTTTCATTTTGTGACCTGATCTTGTCTGATCTTAAGTAGGTAAATGAGGCATGCCTTCATGGGAGTTGTGCTAATATTACTAGAGCATCTATAATTCATGCAACCTGAGTGAAATTCGTGTCAATATGAGAAAATGGAATAAATGATACACATCCATTCCTTATGAATGCTGTCTTTTTCTCTTTCTTCAGCATCACTCGTCAAGGATTAATACTCTAGAAGAAAAGGTATGGTTACCACGTGATAACTGCTTTCTTTTCTCCATACAGTTTCTCATCTTATAGGTTGATAAATGAGGCAATTGAATAGGTACGACTGCTTTGGGATGTGGCGAGAAAAAACAACTTTGAAATACATACATTGGAGTTCAAAGCACAAGATGGTCAAAAAAGATTAGAAGTTCTTGCATCTCAAGTTGAAAAGGTAGGTTTGCTAAAGCCATGAGTAAACAACTTCAGTAAATAATATTTTAGTGCAGGTAAAGTGGAAGAAAATAATTTCTTTTAAGATGTTGATTGATTCTTTCATCATCCTGAGAATGAGATTCTGTAGAGGTGTGTTAAAACATCTTTACTGAATGCTAGGGTAAACATGACAGTTATTGCAGGCTTGGACGCTTAAGATTTCTCTTCAGTTGAAGAAATCATCTTATTTCATTCACAGGAGATAGGAATAGGACCTAAATGGTAACAAGATATCCACACGATAACATATTTCTTCGTTTAGGAAAATTTGGTAGCATTCAAAGAAAAAGAAATGGTAGAAGAGAATAAGATAACTTTTTTCCACTTAAATGTTTTTCCTTCACCTTTTTTCCACTTAAATGTTTTTCCTTCACCTCTTTGTGTCCGAGGAAATGAAAAGTTAATAACCTGCTATGCATTTTCTTCTTAGGCAAGAGATTTGGTAAAAGTTCTCTGGATGAGTATTATGATACTTTGTAATCTTTCGTTGATAAACTATTTAATTTGGGTTCACAGATGGCTGAAATTGTGTCTGAACAATGGATTCAGATACAACAACTTGAGCAAGCTGTTCAAATGGCAGAGGTATCTTCTTGTTTAGGCCTTGGGTTGTATTTACCATTAAAACAATACTAGCACTGCGGCCAAAGCTGAATCATAACTTTATATGTCAGATGAGAACACTGAAGGTCAAAAGGCAACTAAGGTCCAGTAAATGTCCGTTTGTCAAGGTACTGAAAGATGCTCATAAAATTTTCCTAGCTTGCCAACTCCTTTGGAACATCGTATAGAGGCATGATCACTCTCGATGTTTTCTTAGGCATTCAAGTCTTTGAAGAGAACTAACACTCTTGTGATCTCCAGTTCATCAAAAACGTTTTTTGCCACCACCTCGAAACGTTGAAGGGGATTCTGCATCCATATGGATCATACAGTAAGGCTGATCCTAATTCCTACTGGGATCAAGCTTTGCATCACATACAGAGGACCTTTGCATCTGCAAGACAATACCATTATGAGGTACTCAAATTTTCTTAATTAGGAGGGTAGGAATTAATAAGTGGTATTATTTCTGCTTAATCAGTTTATGGGGTGATCTATATTTGTTTTTTCATGCCGTATTATGTTTAGCTTTTGTTCTTCCTCTTTAATGAGCAATCTCAGGATAAATAATTATGTTTGATATTTAAGTTGGTAACCGCAGTACATATGAAGGAGTTCAAATCCCAGTGTCTAGGGTAAAAAACAATCTGTTATTTCTTCTGTACTTTTGGGGCAAAATGGCATGCATACTTGCATAGTTGGTCTAGACTTTCTGGAGCTTAGTGTATATGGATAGACCACTTCTGTTTCTTGGTGTATTATTGATGAAATATTGATTTAAGGATGTGTATGTGTGTGTGTGTTAATGCCATATTTAAGTTTTTGTGTGTGCATTGATGTCATATTTAAGTTAGTAACTGAAAATGTGGAAATTTCTGTCCGGGAATATCTAGTTGCTGTTGGATGGACATCCTACAGTACGGTTATATGAATTTCTGACAGCTTATTACTGTGCAGTTGCAGAAGTTTGTAAAGCATGAAATAGAGAGGAATAGATACCCTGTGGCTTTAGCTAATGAAGAAGTGGTGTTCTTAGTGGTAAGAACTTTGATGCTACTCAGTTTTTGAACTTTATTTATCTTTGTCTGTCAATAATTCCCCCCGCTAGTGTGCTTGTTAATGGAGTTCTCGACTTTTGGCAGGCCTCAGCTCTGATAGTCTTTCCCATTTTAAGTGTATTCATGCTTCTCTTCTCACACCTTAGCTAGGCGGATGCAAACATACTTTTTTTGAGAAAGGTAACAGTATAGGCGACAGGCATACTTATTGATGGAAAGATACTGGTGTATTATGCCAAGAATGAAATTGAGGTAGTGTTTTGTCAGGTTTTAGTTATAAGAAAGTTTTGATGGTCGACTACCTGTACGAGATTGGGTAGGATTCGCCTCAAAGACGATGATTGGTTTACCAAACAATTAGCACATGACAACGAAGGATTATTACACAAAAAGAAGCAAATCATGACCACGTGAAATTGTGGATCTCTTGTACACTTTGTAACCTCAACAAATGCCACCCTATTTGAGGAAATTCACCTTATGGTTCTTCTTGGTAGTTGTTACATTATGGATGTGGAAAGTGATCATAACTTAATTGTCAGCTACTGCCAGGTACTGTGAATGTCACTGCTGCTTTTGTTATCAATTAAATGCATTACTCCTCTTCTTGTTTGGCCCCAATTAACCTCTTTGTCATTTTCTTTATTAACATAACCTTAAACTTAATTGTTAGCTCATATAGTAAAACCATCACAAAATCTTAATGAACAAAAAATAATAATAAGTGTAAGAATAAAGATCTTCCGATGATCTTTTCGTTTGTTCTTCCGCGTAAAGATTTCGAGTATTGCTTATGAATAACTATCCATAACGTGAGCTGAAAACTTTCTAAAATTGTTGTTCTCTAAATTGGCAAACACAATTAGAAAATTGTAGAGAACTTATAATGGCCGAAAATTATTGATAGGAGATGACACCGCACGCTCTAAAAGTGTTAGAGGTTCAGAGCCTTTTTTTTTTCAGACCTAGCTTTTTCTCTTAAAAAAATGTAGTCACCTCTAAAGAAACGTTTTAATGGTATTTCTTTTTTACTTTCCTTATATTTTAAATCTTGATTAATTTGATTAGTTTAGATATAATCCTGATTTAAATTTCCCAAAGACCCTATGTTATTTTAAATCTTAGGGAATGTTATAAATAGAATCGTATTTAAGGTGAATGTCTAGGGAGATTTTAGGGTTTGTTACTAGGTGGCTAAGTCATTTTTCCCCTATAGATAGAGGGGTTGTATTCCATTGTAATTCATCCCAAAATCAATAAGAATTCTCTCTACTTTTTTCTGCAATACCCTTCTTCTTCTTTTATTGTTTATAACACGTTATCAGCACGAGACTCC
The DNA here is from genome assembly GCA_002018475.1 of Nicotiana obtusifolia. Lineage (NCBI taxonomy): Eukaryota > Viridiplantae > Streptophyta > Magnoliopsida > Solanales > Solanaceae > Nicotiana > Nicotiana obtusifolia. The sequence goes on from MCJB01005647.1 coordinate 91,482, forward strand.
AACCAATTGAGAGAGGGCGGTTGTTTTAATTTGTAGATACACTATCAGTTAGTTGTCTAATGTTTGAGAAATTAAACCACCCATGGAGAGAAGATATAGGAATTTGCGTGAGACTCTTGTGTAAATGAATTGATATTCCTATACTAGGCATATGCTTCAGTCACGAGGCTTTGGGATACGTGTACGACGCTCAACTTATACATAATATTGAGAATAATGATTATCAATTGTTCGATGAACTTCCCTCGGGAATAAATTCTGGATTTAAGGTAAGTATTATACCTTATTTTTCTCTTTTAAATTTTTGAAATTCTATCATTTGATTTCAAATACAAGGAAAGACAATAAATTTTGATTATAACTCTAATAGAGTTTGTAAGAAACTATAATCATTCGATGTGGTAAAAAAAATTTATGTCTTGCCATGATCAAATTCATGTATGATTATGAGCATAAGAAGTGGAAACACATCCCATTAAATTTTTTTCATTCTTATTCCCTTAAGAGAATGTGTCACGCCCCGACCTGGATGCAAAGCTAAACTAACACATGTTGATATACTGAAAGTCTGAAGGATATAAATCAATGTGCAAAAACACTAACATAAGTCTGAAGTATATCTGTAGCCAACATTGCTTAACAAGAAAAACCTGTGACTCTGTCTAACTGTTACTCTAGTCTATGAAGGCTCTTTTGAAGTACTGAAGACACTAACTGCCTGAAAATATTGAAGACTGTAAGGTAATAATAATGCCCCGAAAGAACTGGGGATCACCAAATAGCTGGTACGAGAATCCTAGCACTCTAAATCGTCAACCTGTAAATTATTACTTGCATCGTGAGATGCAGGCCCCAGGCAAAAGGGAAGTCAGTACATTTGAATAACACTGGTATGTAAAGCAACTGAAAGAAAGAACTTTAAATGCTGAAACTGAAATGATAACTGAGAACTGATAAATGATAACCGATAACTAAACTGAATAAAGAAAGTAAGGATATGAATACTCCCTCTTCTAAATAATGAATCACCTGTTTATCTGAATAAATAAATTGTGGCCTCAGGCCCAATATATACGTGCATAAGTTGCGGCCTCGGGCCCAAGTATATGTATATATAATTGCGGCCTCAAGCCCAAAGATGCATAAAGCATAAGCTGTGGCCTCAGGCTCAAAGATGCATAAAGCGTAAACTGTGGCCTCAGGCCCAAATATGCATAAAGCATAAACTGCGGCCTCAGGCCTAACTATGCATAAAGCATTAACTGCAGCCTCAGGCCCAAATATAAGGGTTTTCACATTTAGGGATTTAAAATCAGGAACTGAGAATCATACTGCAATACATGATACTAAATACTGAATCATATTGAGTTACATGATATCGGAATGCTGAATAGAACTAGACTGAGACAAGTATTCATGAACTGATTATGAAAACTGAAATTTCAACTGTTATGACATGCTGAGTAATCTAGACTGAGACTCATGGGCATCTAACCCAAGTCTATATTGATTACGCATTGATTTCACAATGTTCAAAATGAAAGTCATGAACGAGTTACGAAGCTAGAGAATAGGAGTTCTGCAACTACTCAAGGAACTAGGCTTAACTATATCTCTAAGTCAATTAGTAACGTCGTAAAAGAAACGTAGTGTAGGAAGAATCATTAACATTCCCAAACATAGAGGGTTAATCTCACATACCTTAACTTCCTGCCCTTGAGCATAATACAACATTCGTCAACCCTTTCAACTTTAATATATAGCAATACAAGTCAAAAGATTCCATATTAGCGATAATACTCATGTTTTGGTCACTTAGGCATTTTATCAAACATTTGATGGCCATAAAGCTTCATAGTCCTTATTAATGATGTTTCTACACCCAACAACCCATTCGCTTGCTCCTAGATAATACTAAAATCTCAAATTTCTTATAATTAATATCATTCTTCATCACCCATAAGATAAACAACACCCTTAATTAACAATCAACAATCAACAACCCAAATCCATAACCGTTCATATTTTTCTATCAAACCCATCAACTCATATCTCATGAACTAGAGTCTATAATCATTAATCTAATACTATAATCAAGTACAGGGTGAAGATATTACCTTTTTGACGTCCAATCCTCTTGATTTTGAGTTTTAGGGTTTCGTCTCTCAAAACTGATGTCCCGATCGAATATCTAATGATTTGACGGGTTTACCCATGTTAATAAGGTGTTAGAGAATTGTAATAAACTTAGGATCACCATTAGAACTTACCTTGGATGGTAGAGGGACCTTTGAGGAGTTAGGTTCTTAAGAGCTTCCCTTTCTAGAGCAAGTTTTGTGTTTTGGGATATAAAGGACGAAGTAGGGCTTTTAAAATGACCCCCCGGGTGCGCTTCTGTGCATCTGAAGACCTAACCGCGCACCTAGATGTGCATCAGGGCAGTAGCACTGCCACAAGTGCACGGCTGCGCACGGGACCATCTGGGCGCACACCTAGGCGCGCATATTGCGCATTGTCTAGTAAAACGCACATAGCGTTTTGCTCATAAATCTATTCGGGCTCCACAATATATCGTTGAAAATATATTTCAAAGGGCTACAACTTTTATGTTTTATGTTTTCCAAATTCCCCAACGGATGTTACAAAATCCTTCAAGAAGACAGATCTTCCATAAACTTACTCGATTTTATCGAATCTTATGCACCCCTCTCCGTCTTGATTCCAAAACAACTATTTTCACCCATACTCATCCTGCTAGGACTTCATATGTCTAAGATGTCACATTAATACTCATTTAATATATCCACACCTAGTCCAAATTTGGACGTGACAATAGACGAAATTATAATCGTCATCATTGTAGTAATGGGAATAATAAGAATTCTCAAAATAATCTGTCACTCTGTGAAAGTAATGTTTGTCATCGATTTGACATGAGATTTTGTAAAGCATATATAGATGATTATGGTCCATTCATGATGATGTGAATGTGACAACATATGATTTATGAATACATATTCATTCTTGGAAGAATATGAACGTGCAAGTGGTAGTGAATATACCACACTCACCTCTAAAAGGAGGTTTGAGATGAAATAAGAAAATAATGTCATTATTATGGCATGAATAGTCATTGGTGACGTACCTATTGTACGGAAAAATATTTTGACAATGTGATTATTAAAGGAAAATAGTAATGCAAGAAACAGATCTTGCGTATAATTTTGATCATGACCATAATTGTATAACTTTCTCTTTAAAAGAGATATTCACCATATGGATGTTCATAAATATGTGGTAGTACAAAATTTAATTGAGAGCTCTGGAAGAGCCAATTATAATATTTTAGAGAAATAAAATTAATTATCAATAAGGTATTGTGTCGTAGTAAATCTCAAAGAAACTTATTTAGTTTTTAAAGTATTCGCAAAAGCGGTTGGTTATATTGAGACTATGAATAAATGAAGGATTTAATATCTTCTATTACTACAACTTGTAGTGGGGTAATATGTATGTGAAAAGTTACCCGCTTTATTCTCAGTTTGTAATGCACAAATAAAAGAATGCCACAATAAAGTAGAAGCTTATTGATATAAAAACTCATATCATAATAAATTTGGAGTTTATTGATAATTGCACACGTCATAGTGTGAACCAAGTTTATCAATATTGATAATTTATCCAGTTGGCATAATTGGTTTAGCCATGTTAATTTAAGTATGGTGTGCAAAAATAAAATAGAATCCACATGGGTAAATATTAAAGAACTAGAAAGTTCTTTACACATTCTCTTATGTTGCTTGTTATCATTAATTAATAGACCAACTTAAATTGGGGTTGAATCCCGTGAACACTGGAAATTTCAAAGGTGAATATGGCAAATTCACCTGCCATGTATACCACATAAGATGCAATTATGAGATGGTTACATGTGCGATTATTATTAACCTGCAACCTGGTGTTTGCGAGATAACTTGCCCAATAATTTAATTTAGAGCATAATAACCAGATTTTCTAGTCAAGACCGTTCACCTTGTAAGTTGGTTTACATCACAGTTGGTTTAGCAAAATGATTTATTGAGTGCCTCCACTTAATAGCTAAACTGTTGTTTATGAGAACAAAGTTATCTATATCAGTTTGATATACGTTATATACAAAAGTATATTACACTCTTCCATCACAAGTAGTTTTGGTTCAGGAACCAAATAATTCTATCTTATTATTATTGATGTGTAGTGTATATTTTGATTAACACCATAACGCACAAAGATGAGTTTCCAAAGTTGAGGAAGCAAGTTAGTTTTTCTAACATGAGGGGGAGACAATATAAACAGTTAAGAAAAAAATTACGTGGAATGAATTATCATTTCTACATCTTGATCCTCGAATAAGATAATATGAACTTGAAGTTCGTAAAAAAAAATCCGTTTGCAATATATTATAAAGCATACCAAACACATTTGCTGACCCAAAGAAAGCAACTATATTCTCACTGCAAATGCTCCTATTAGAATAAGTCCTCCAAGGACATAGTCCATGGTACGTTTAAAGCGTATAGACAAATTGGTTTCAAATAAAATTCTTGATAGAGAAGATGAGCAAATGATCAAAATGATTATAATAGGAGGCAAGTGATCTAGAAGATCACATGATATAACACTTCATAAATTCTCAGGAGAGGTTCAGGTACCTGAAAATATGAATGAAGAGATCTCTATGTCATGTCCTTATGAAAAAAGGTGGTTGGAACCGATATAAAATGTTCGTCGATTACATATATGATAATACTAAATATATATGAGGATCTTAAGTCTGGAGGAACAGTTCAAGTAGGATTGGTTTCATATGAAAGACACGTAGTTTTGGACCTGCAGTTCAAACACTTAAAAGTATAAAGTCAATGATGTGTGCAATCACTTTTATCTATCTTATATGTCGAGCATGACATGACAACTTGATATGCATTTAAAGTTTATTTATGTGGCTTATATGACTTAACGTATATGACAATCCCTGAAGGATTTAAATTGCTTAAAGCATATACAATTCTTGGTCTTGAAGGACCACATCCTAAGTGCAATTTGCGCACATACGTATCTTGTTATAACTATAAGCATTATAATTTGATAGCGAGAATTTTTACCTCTATGGAGATATTGAGAAGGTCATTCCACGACATTCTATGAAGACATTATATATCTATCAAGAAGGATGATTTTAAGGTGCAACATATTCATTCAAGTTAATATGGATGATTTGTTTATCAAATATCTACGAACGATTTTTTGAAAATGGTGCGCAAGATTGGAATGAAAATACTCAAATATCTGAATTGATGTTCTCATCC